>VDFB02281492.1:257087000-257130250 GCA_007258455.2 Sequoia sempervirens
AAGGTTTTGTAGAGGAGACTCTAAACTTTCCACCAATATAAATTATTTTTTACTTTGAATTTAATAAATAATTATTATTCATTTTCTATTAGAATTACGACTAAAGTTCTCATTGATAAGCTGATTGAAAAATGTCTATAACTTTCAAATAGTATCATATTTTTTGAATCCGTGTACGCGCGCTACATCTCTATGTTTCACATACTATAGGATTAAAAATAAAATTGAATTTTATGAAGTTTTGACCAAAGTTAAGGTGGTCATACATATCGAAGCTTTATATTTTTAAAAAGTTGTAATAAAAAACCATAATTAATTATTTACTTGGAAAAAAAAAAAATTACAAAAAAAAATATGCTGGCCACATCCCGGACATGAGTCCCCACTTCATATCTAAATATTATAAACATTATCATTTTATTGTGGTTAGTGGTCGCATTTACACCTACTTCTTTATTTTTCCCCAAATTTTAAGTACCAATGCATTGAAATTTCAATTTTTCACCAAATAGACTTTAAAAAAATAAAATAAATTTAGTAGTTTAGAAACTAGATTCAATTTGGGCGGGGGCCCTAGCTTGGTTGGCTAAGTAATTCCGTTGCGGCTCTGCTGGTCACAAGTTCTAGTCTCCCCCCCGTCCCGTGGTACCGGAGGGCGTGTCGCGCCAGCGCCGCCGGTCACGTTAAAAAGTTTACCAGGCGCACTGCAGTTTATAGGGGGTCGTGCTACCCAATTCCTGCAGTCTAAAAAAAAAAAGAAACTAGATTCAATTTGCCACAGATTCTATTCTTACATATTTTTGAAATAATATAGATAACTTATTCAAATTTTTATGTCAAGTTGCCTAACTTTGATTTTTCTGAATTTTATTGCCACTTAAGGGCCTGTTTTTTCCATGATTATCCTGCACATACCCATTTAGATTTTGATCATCGAGCCTGCGAGCTCTATTTTTGGGATATCCCATGACTCTATCATGTGAGATGATTTTTGAGACTATATATATATGACGCAGTTTTGATGCGGCCTATATGATATATGTCATGTGATGATGCCTTATGTGTTGGTTTATGTCTATGATATATGCATTTATGATGATGATTATAATGATGCATCTTACATGTCACGTGATGTATGTAGTTATGATGGCTATTTATGCTTATATGCCATGAAATTTTATGTTAGGTATGATAGTTATATGATGATTATGATGATGATGTTCTATATGGATGCGTAATGTTTTGATTCTACTGGATGACATGTTTATGTATGGATAATGCAATATGTGATGTCTTATTGTATACACCTAAAATCAGTCAAGACACTTAATTAATTAAATACTAGTTATTTAATTAATATTTCATCTGCTTATTAATAAATTCTCAATTTATTTATATAGTTCATATCTTCTAATTATCCAAATCTAAAATCACATTCCTCTAATTTATTTAAATAAACAAATTTCTATAGTTTGTTTTATTTAATTAATTTTCACTAATCCCAAATTTGGAATTCAAGCACATGTCTACAACTTTTCTTGCCACCTCACCAAGGTCACATGAAATTAAATAATTCTAATTTTTAAATTAGAATTATCTTCAACAAACTTTCAAACACATGGATTATTCCTCACACTTTATTCCTTCATCCATTTGGCATGTTGTCTTTGGTCAAGGGAACATCCTTCTTGATTCTCTCCATCTCCACTGTTCATCCCTCATGTTTGAATCTAGACTGTCGATCGTTGCCACATCACAAGATGCTTGGAAAAGCCTATAAACACAACGCTATAGTATTTGGAATACACATTTGAGTAGAGTTATTATGCAGGAATAGTTTTGGAGCATTGAAGCATTGGAGCATTTGGAGTTTATAGTTAGAATTGTTTAGCATTTTAACAAGTTTGCATTGTAGCTTCATGTTATCTTAGAATCATGTTTTGTTTTATAGTTGCATTTTATTTCATATCTTGCTTTGTAGTTGCATTTTATTTCATATCTTGCTTTATAGTTTCATTTTAGTTCATCATATCAATGGTCATTTGAGCATATGCAAAATCATTTTAACTTCTTATCACAACATTTGTATCACATAATCTAGCATCATTATTCATTTGTCAAGTTCTCCATTATCATAGTATTATGGCTTCATCACATAGTTTCATGTAGGAATTTAGATTTCTTGCATTTAGAACATCTCGTTTCTCAAGTTGTCATTTTAACAACCATAGTGCATACACAAAATCTGAGAGCCAATATGGTTTAATAAATCCTTGAGAATAGAGAACAATGGAACGTTTTTGAAGATTTGTTTAACTGTAATTTAGAGTAGTTCTTTGATTCAAATCTTTAATATAATACGTCTCATTGGTGTTTGTGTGCTTTAGTATTGATTTGCTAACTCTCCCAAATTTCACACACACATAAATGACACCCAACGTGGGGCTCAACCCCATTTTAAACAATTTTCTAGAAAAGTTTTTGTAAACAAGCTAGACGTGATGTTTTAGTGTGACTGTGAGTTCTTTTAGCTCATCTGAAAAATCTTTCAGTGCATACGATCTCTGTTATAGCGCATATGACCGATATTTCAACGCATACAAGGTCTGTTACGACACATCCAATATTTCTTCCAACGCATACGTCAACTATTTTAGCACATTCAGGGAGTCTTTCAGTGCTTTCAGTCAAAACTTTAGCGCATTCATTACTTCTTTTAGCTCATTCATCAGTTCTTTTAGTGCATACATGAGTTCTTTTAGCGCATAGAGTAGCTGTTTTAGTGCATTGGATGACTGTTTTAGTGCATATGTTTAAATTTGCAAAATCTTAAAAAAATAATTTGAGAACTAATTAGTGTTTTCTGCTTGCAGGTACTTTTATACACTGGTCAAAGACAATCTTATCAAACTACTGATGATTTATGTAGGGGCTAGAGTTGTT
This sequence comes from Sequoia sempervirens, assembly GCA_007258455.2. Lineage (NCBI taxonomy): Eukaryota > Viridiplantae > Streptophyta > Pinopsida > Cupressales > Cupressaceae > Sequoia > Sequoia sempervirens. The sequence continues at coordinate 257,089,944 of VDFB02281492.1, forward strand.
TAATGCTTTCTTTTGATTAAGATAGGCATCTAGCTTAATTAGAAGGGTAAAGAACACCATGTTTTCTATGCTTGATGAATGATAGGCATATGCTCTCCCCTTAACTGGGTGACCAAAAAGACAAACCCATTCATTTTTATTTTGTTTTATCCATAGAGGGCTTGCCTTGTGGGAATGATCTAATTGATAACATGCTAAATCCAAGCGACTTCCAACCGAGATATAAATGTGGGTACTTGAGGAAAGTTCAAGTATCATGAGGATTATTTTGACAAGAAGGGAAACAATGGTCTCTTGCTGAATGGATGATCCCCCATGAAGAAAATGCATATACTAGAACCCTTTGTTATAGCAAGCCAAAATATTTATTCTATTTACTGGCACATAAGGTCTAACCTTTGAAGTCGTCCCACATTTTTGTAGCTTTTAGTGGAGATGAGAAGTAGGCCATGGGAGATTCACGGGTACTGATGTATGGCTACCCCATAGAAGTAAGTGTCATGGAGGGGAGCCAATGGGGTGAAGCTTCTAATCATCCGCTAAAAGTAGGCGCAACTGGAGTAAAATCCAAGTGGGAATCTAGTAAATATTGTCCTACACAGCCTTAGGATTGTACATGTTTGATGTGTTTTACCAATGTGTTTTTGAACAAATTTCAAACAAAACATCACACACAAGAAGTGAAAACCTTGATTCAGAAAACATCCTTTGAAACAACCAATTCTCTAACTAGAAAATTAGAAAAATTAAACAAACTTGCAAGAAATTGTGACATTTTCCCAATTCAGCGAATCCACTGCTTGTTCTGGTGCATTTACACCATTCTCTAGCACATCCATATGCTATTATAACACATCCACTATATCTGCCAACACATCCATTGCATTTTTTAGCGCATTCACCCATTACTGTAGTGCATTCAAGCCTTTCTGTGACACATTCAATCCATTCTATAGCACATCTAGGCTATCTTCCATTGCATCTATGCAATCTTTTAGCGCATCTAGGATTTGTTTTAGTGCATCCATTAATGCAAAACCTGACAGTTAAATTTATGCCCTATTTCACAGTTTGAACCAAAATTTAGAATCTTTCTCAGCCCAGAATCATTCCTCAGGTACCACAGAGTCTAAACTTGTTAAAACTGACCTCTACAAGTGGAATTCTCCAATCTAAACCAATATCTAACATCTTGAATTTTCTAAACATAAAACCATCATGGTTGAGGCTGAAGGAAATTCTTTTCACATATTCCACCAAACTGAAATAGATGAGGATCAATTGAATGCTTTAGCTCATCAAATGAAAAACCTTCAACAACAAATCTGAGATATGCAAAGGGAAACAACCACAAAAATATATTTGTTTTTAGAAATCTATTCTTATCCATCTGACATAAATAAAAACTTGACACCTTCTTCACCAAAAACTTCATCATCCAAGTTCAATTTCTTTGAATTTTTAAAAAAGTTAAATGAGAAGCCCAAATCTCAATCCTCAAACACAAATGATATTGAACAATCTTACCATGTCATACATCTATCTTCATCTCCCATAAGTCAAAAATATCAGGATTCTTTCACCCAAGTTAATGATTCCATGCAACCACCTTCTTCTATCATATCTTCTATATCCAATGATTCATGTCAATCTCTCAGTCCAAACCATGCTATCATAGACTCCTCTACACCTCAAGATCAAAACATTCTTTCCACTTCATCCAATGTGTGATATCCAAATGTTTAACCCTATTCTAAGCAACTAAAATGCAATGGAAAAACATAAAGAAACACCTCAAGATTAGCCTAAGAAATTTGTAAATGCAAAGAGGAAGAGTGTAAAATGATGCTAAATAGATATACCTCCCTTTTGCAGTTGAAACTCCTTGGTTGGTCCTTGATTTTGATTTGATTTGTATGCTCCTTGATGGCTCTTGATATGGCTAAATGCAAGATTCAACTATATGCTTGGATGTAGATGCAAATATATGAAATTGATGGCTAGATGAGTGCACAAAATGGTAGCATTTGGTTGCAAAATGGCTAAGTATGTTAGAAATGCCTTAGAGGAGGGGGTATTTATAGAGAAACTTGAATTCTCTAGAGAATTCAATGGTTGAGATTTATCCAACAAGGTCAAGATGAAGGGCTAAGGTGAGTTGAGGACTCACAAGCCCTCACATTTTGACATGTGGAATGTGAAGTGGATAAAGGTAGGATGATGTGTAGGTGATGTGGAAGGGAGGTACATGATGTGGAGGAAGGACAAGTACCTTCCAAGTACCTTGGGGAGTGAGAAGATTCCTTGGAGAAATAAATGTGAATTAAAAATTCACATGCTTGGGAGAATCTAATGGATAAGAGAGGGTCTCCAAAAAGGTGGAGTTTGTCACATGTGACTTGATGTGACAAGTCAAAGGTTCTAGAAGATGCATGGGAAAAGGGGATTCTAGAAGGAATAAAAGTGAATTAAAAATTCACATAAGGAAGAGAGGAGCCTAGGGTGATTAAAAAGGAATTAAAAATTCTTTGGGGGATGGGGAGAGTTGACCAAGGTACTAATTAGGTTTAACTAATTAGTAATTAGAGGATAATTAGGGGTTAATGAGGATTAGAAGCCAACTTGCAAAAGTTGGAGGATGTGACATATCCTAATCAAGGATTAAGCATGTGCACATTCTTAATGGAGAGATTAGGAGATGGATTAGGATTAGATGAAAATGACGTGAGGAATTAAATATTTATTTAATTCATTTGATGAAAACATGATTAAGGAGGGTAAGGTATTTAATTATTAATCAAATACCTTAGGGATTTGACAAAATTAAGGATATTAATTAAATAATAGTAATATTACTTAATTAACGCAAATAATAGGATGTTTAGACGAAGGAGGATAAATTTGGATAAATTAAGTGTCCAAATTTAGGTGTCTACATAATAATACCAAAATTCCACAAGTTCTTCCAATCTTTGACCAAGACCGAATCTCTCAAGAATTCTATGATGATCCCCTCCTTTCACTTTTCATCCACAATGATTCCTTTCCATCTCAGGAGAAAAGTATCCTTTTGGGTTCTTCTTCCACCCCCTCTAATGAATTCATACCACCTCATGATTCCATTGCATCCTAGAAGCATGATAATTCTTCCATCCTATCTAATGATGTCCTATCACCCAATGATCAAGATATTCTTTCTACAAAATCTCATGATTCCCTTCCTCATCAAGATCAAGATATGCTTCCATCCGAGGATATCCCTTCATTTCATGAGTATGTTCATCCTTCTCAAGATCAAGATATGCCTTTCATATCACTTCAAGATGATTCTATACCTAATAAAGAGCAAGCTGCTCCATCTTCTACACCTCGTGATCCTTTTCCAAGTCAAAATCAAAACACTCCATCACCCCCATATCAAGATCCTATCAAACCTATACTAGCCATCCATGAACTCCACACCTACAAATTGGGATCCTCCACCTTCATCCACTCTAGTTTACTTCCAACACCTATCCTTTCATCCATATCATATCCTCCCCAAAATGGACTTGCATCTTGTTTCACAAACAATACATATCCCATTGGTTAACAAATGTGTCGAAGTATGAACTACAAAGGCAAAGGATTAGGCCTTCATGAACAAGGTATCCTAGAACCTCGTTTTGCTCAAGAAAACCCATATTACCATAGTCTTGGTTATACACCTAAGTGTCCTAGTCCATCAAACCTACCATCTATCTTAGGTCCTCATCCTAATCCATCAAACCTTCCATCTATCCTAGATCCATATCCTATTCCTCAAGAACAAAAAAGACACACATCCTTGATTCCCTTTGAAAATTCTACCTACACTCACTCATCCATAATACCTCCATACCATTCATCTGAATCCACCCCTCCCACTGCTCTTGGAAGCAATTTGGGTTCCAAATGTCAAAAGATTCCATATCAAAATCCACATGTGTCAAAGGATCAACATGTCTCCTCGAAGAGGCATGTGCAAAAATAAAAGAAAATTTGATCCAAAATCATAAAGGCCACAAAGGCCCATCAAAGCAAAAAGGAAAATTTCAAAGACCACAAAGGTCCATAAATGAAAAGAAAATTTCAAAAGGCCAAAAAGGCCCATCAAAGAAAAAAGAAAAATTTCAAGGCCAGAAAGGCCCATAAATAAAAAAGAAAAATCTCAAAGGCCACAAAGGCCCACAAAAGAAAAATAAAATTCAAAAGTCATGTGGATTCCAAAAAGTCTCATAGAAGCAATAAAATCTAAATTGACATCCAAATTTGCTAATCCAAAAGCTTCCTCCAATTTGTCATCTAAAAACCTATCACCTTCCAAATCCATTTTTCCTCCATCACTCCACCATCCTTCAAGGTGTGTGCCAATGTTGACCTTGCAATCCTTCCCATCTATCCATTAGCAAGTCTTCCCACCTCCTATCCACTACCCAACATTCATCCCCCATTATTCTCCTTTAATCCAAACCTTTGGATTAAGTTCTTAGTTCTTTCATCGTACCTTTAATAGGCCACCATTTATGAGTCTAATTCCCATTTACCATGGTTTATGAAAGGGATATTTGGTCGTGAAACTTGATGCTTAAGTCTTTCTTCCATCTCCCTATCATCCATATCCTATTTTCCATATTCCTCTTGCACTGTACACTTGGGGGGGCAAGTTTTGTCCATCTTATCATTCATTACATTTCCACCTTTGATCTTGAAAAAGTTAAGGATCTCCTTGAACATCATATATCTTATCCTATTCGCTTTGTCCATATCTTTCATATCATATCCTTCCCCTTATCCATATTCATCATTCTTTCTAAATACATCCTTTCTTCCTTTCCTTGGTCTTGATGAGGAATAGCGGAAAAATACTTGGACATTATGTATCTTATCTAGTTGATCTTGATCATCCCATTCATTATCCTTATCCTTGCATTCTCCCATTCCATATCTTCTAGCTTATAAAAATTCATCTCCCATCTTTCTTTTCTCCATTCTTGATGAGATTAGGGGAAAAATTGGTCATCTCATGCCATCTTAAAAGTCTTGAAAAAATACAAAAACATCACAAAATTTCTTGAAAAAATGGTTGCCTTGACAAAAACTTGGCAAACAGGTGTCTTAGTAACAACAAAAAAAATCATAAAAAAAAGAAAAATACAAAAAAATAAAAATAAAAATAAAAAATCATAAAATCTAAAAAAGTGCAATAAAAACAAGTAGTGAAAACTTGGCAACAGGTGCTATTTGTGATAGGCTAGCTTTTCCATCTATTTGAGTAGGTTGACCATTCACTTTCACCACCAATCTACCTATCATCATAAAGCTTCATGTACATATCCTGGCATCGTGGTCATGTCTCACCCTAGACTAGGGGAAAAATCTTGAACTAACTAGGGGCAATAAACTTTGAGCTTAAACGAATAGACAAACAACAGTAGGACAACACAACAAAAACAATGATCATAGTGTAACCCAACATTGAACATCAATCATAATTATTAACACATCAACCATCCAAATCAAATAGCCAAAATTAGTCAAAATCCAAGACAACTTTAAATGGATGATGTTCTTCTAAATCATGGCTTTATCACTATGGCATGAATGTTCAATTGGTGAACTTTGATTTTTGTTATCATATCTTTGGAGCACCTTGATGATGTATTGAACTAGAGGAGCTAGGAAGGAGTGTGATTTTTCTTTGTCTATTGTCTGCGAGTTGATCATTATTATTGTACAAATTGTTGTGGGATGTGCTCTACAAAGTATCACTAATGACATTTCGAATTTACATAGGAAAACGGTTAACTCTTGTTTGTTTACGCAAGCAATACTCAAATCATCTCGGTTCAATTATACCTAGATGCTTGTGTTAACTTACAATATCAAAAATCATGGAAGTAGTACTAAGGTCACCACGGTCTAATTATGCCATTGATGCTTGTACTCACTTTCAACATTTTAAAGGCTCAATGATGATTAAAATAATGACAAATTGGTTGTTACAAATGACAACATCTGCATTTTAGATCTGCATGGTTAAATTAGATTGCATCCATGTTAGTTTGCATCTATATCTTGGGGATTTTTAAAGCTACAACAATGTCACAATGATGTTATCTCTGGCACTAATGGATTGAGTACACTTGACATTACCAAAAACAAAACATTTTCATTTAGTTACACATCAGTTGCATCATCATTTGCATACATTAGAAAGCATTATCACATCATTAATCCATCCATGCATCACATCATAATATTTGCATCAGAAAACATGAAAAGAAGTGCATTCCATCTCACTTACATGATCCAAATCATTTCATCCATTATTAATGGATTAAGAAATTGGTCCATTAAGATGATTGAAAGACATGTCCAATAGAGTAAGATTTCCAAGCACAAAAACATCTCTATTTTAATAGGGGCATAATTGAACTTGATGCATCACTGAAATCACTTCTTTTATAAAATGGATCTTGGATTCACATAAGATTGTTGAAAGACATGTCTAATAGAGTAATATTTCCAAGAAGAAAAAGTTGTTGAAGAACATGACTAGTAAAACATAATTCCATTGTTATGAACATCTAAAACTAGTAGTGAAGATGGATTTGTTATTACTCAAATCCAAGATTGACAAAGGAATAACTGGATCATCACATACACATGATACATCATTTGCATAATAAAATCAATCTCACATGGCATAAAATATCATCCATCAAGCATATATGATCATTAATTATGCATTATCATATCATCACTGCATACATCACATAATCATCATTATATAAGCATCATCATTGCATAATCATCATTATCATCATCATATAAACATCATAAACACATAGAACTATGCACCCTCATGCAATCATTCCATACATACATTCATTGCATCATCTATTTGCATTAGAAAAGTACAAAAACATAATTTATGCATCACGTTTCATTGGCATAATAGGATCCATCACATACATCATATCGAAATCATTCATAAAGCATCGTAGAATCATAACATATCAGTTGCATTATCATTTGCATCCATAACATATCATCTCATCATCATATAGAACATCACATAGCATATAAAATAGAAATAAAATTCATCCATCATAATCATCATGATCATCATCATACAAACATCATAAACACATAGATCATAATCATCATTGCACATCATATAACCTCAAAATCATAATGTCAAAGTGTACAAGGATATCCAAGGGTATAAAGAGATACATTAATATAAAAAATGGCAGTGTATCATAATGTTTGAAATCAAGAGGTACATCATCAATGTCTCAAAAAAGTCAATGTATACATGTCCAAAGTACATCAAAAAATTAGAAATTGGAGCTATGTCATGCTCCCCCCAGATGGTTCTGGCATCATATGACCAGGGCCTCCCCCACAAGATGGACTAGTACCTCCCCCACCAAACGTACCTGCACTAGGATCTCTCCTATCTCCAAGAAGTGACTACGTAACACCCATGCTCATGTTCTGAGACTGGGACCTCCCTGACCGAGACTATGCAAAACTCTCCCGCTGCTCAGGAGGAACTACATCATGATACCTAACCCTATAAAACTCTTCCTTCTGTGCAGTATGACATATCTCCCTAAAATATTTAGAGGAACCAGTAGTTGTTGTAGCCTGCTGTAATCTCTTAGAGACACCCTTGACCTACTCCACTCACTATCACAGAGTATCCCTCTCTGCAGTAAGTGTGGAAACTTGTGCCTGAATCTGTCCTTGTCCCTAAGCCTAGACCTGGGTGAGCTAAGCCTGTATTTTCTGTACCTACTATCTTGTAGCATATCTCTTAGTTGTCAATATTTGAACCTGCCCTTGGACCTATGCTAACAAAGCCTGAGCCGGCTCAAGCTGACCTTGCAATGTCTCAACCTGTACCTGTAACAAAACAATCTATGTCTACTACTGTGGCGAGGGTAGTCAAATCTCCACACATCGCCTCTTGCGAGGCACTCTCAATTCTCCAACATCGGGACCTGGCCCTCCTCCATCCTCATATCCTCCCCCATCACCCCCATCATCATCTCTTCCATCTCCATCGACATCTCCATCCCCGTCATCACTGCTCTTTGACTCCTCTGAATCCTCCTCCTCCTTCTTCCCTCTTCGTCGTCTCTGACCATGACCTCCTACCCCCTCCTCCTCTAACAATGGTGTTGGCTCATCTGGGATGGTAATTTGTGGGAATAGATGCAAGAACATGTATTGTGCATACTCCTTCGATATCGACACATCGGTGATCTCTATATGCACCTCCCAAATGATGACCTGTAATCCCTAGAAATGCTGAACTATTGCATCATAAGAAAAAACTGGTCCCCACTCTATAGCATCCTGTTGTTTCTGTGCATAATGGGCCACTCCTTATGGCATGCCTTGAACCTTGCCATACTGTCTTAGTACTCTCAGTAGTATAAATCTCTCAATAATGAACCATTTCCACCCAATCAAGTACATTAAAAGACACAAATACAACATCTCGGTGTCGTCCTCTGGCCACTACTTGCAATCAAGATACAACTGCCATACCACTGACTCAAGATCATCAAGCACTCTCCTCCAATACTCTAGTTTTCCCAGTCTAGGTTGAGCAAGTCGACCAGCATAAATATGTACATACGACCTCATGGTAGGTTGCTGTTTGTCTCCAACTGGCCGACTGACTACTATATGCTCCCAGGCCCATACCTGAAGCAATGTGACTCTAGCCGATAAAATGGACCCACAAAGATAAAATACCTAGTGTAAGTCATGATACAAATGTGTGAGCATACAACAACCCCACACATATCTGGTGCCCTGAGCAATCATGCTCTCCAGAATCTGCCCACATCCAACTGACAGTCCCTTTGACCTGTGATCAGGACAAAGGAACCCTCCAATAAAACTGATAAAAATAGAAGGAAAAGTGGCATAAGCATCAACCATATCCCTCCAAGGAATCTTATAGCCGCATATATGCTCACCCTCAAACACTCTGCACAATGCATTAGTCCTGCCCTGCTCATGTGAACCATATAGGACCAACTCTCCAACCAAAGGTATCCGCAGAATCTGGTAGACATCCTCTGGAGTAACTATGATCTCACCAGTGGGAAAATGGAAGGTGTTATGCTCATTGTGCCACCTCTCTATTAAAGCTGTCAATAAGCCCCTGTTGATCCTAATTTGGGGCATATCAATTAGGGATGAAAAACCACATCATGCAATCACGACTACATCAGGCGGTGTCAGGTATGGAATCAAATCCCACGTCTTGGGAAGACACTCTCTAATATGTAAACTCATCAATGGATCCTATCATCACAAAATCACAAATCAGTCAATCAATCAATCAATCGACATCAATCAACCTATCAATCAATCAACATCAATCAACAAATCAATCAATCAAAACCAATCAGTCTATCAATCTAAGCAGCTCTGGTGAGACTTTGATCAAATCTCATGAGCATCAATTAATCAATTTAACCTCACCTATCATGAGGTTCATAAATCAATTCAACCTTGCCTATCATCAGGTTTATCAATCAATTTATCCTCACCTATCATGAGATTCATCAATCAATTCAACCTTGCCTATCATGAGGTTTATCAATCAATTCAACCTTGCCTATCATGAGGTTCATCAATCTATCAGTTTAACCTTGCCTATCATGAGGTTCATCAATCATTCAACCTTGCCTATTATGAGGTTTATCAATTAATCAAACTATAATTGATCCTTGTCCATCATGAGGTCAATGATCAGTATCAATCATTGTATCTCACGTATCATGAGATCAATGGACATCTAATCTATCAACATCATCACATCGAAGGCTGAAATGATAAAAAATCATCGAAATCAAGGAGTCTACTCAAGAAAATCATCAATCTGGTCTAAAATTTCACCAATGCGCTAAAATAGTCTTTCTATGCGCTGCAAAACTCTGTGCTAGAAAAATTCATCAATGCTCTAGAACAGAGGTTCTATGCACTAAACTATCATATGTGCCATTTCATTTGATCTATGCACTAGAACATCCTATGCTCTACATCATCTAATCTATGCGCTAAATCAATTCCTCTATGCGCTAAGTTCATGAATGTGCTAAAATAGTTCATGAATGTGCTATTGTGGGCACTCTATGCGCTAAATCACCTATGCGCTATATCACTAACCCTAAGAGCTACTTTATTCTATGAGCTATAATAGATACCCTATGCACTATTGCGGTCATCCTATGCACTAAAGCAACAAAATCTGAATTTAAACGAGAAAATAGAGGGAAAAATGAAATGCACAAATTACAAGGAAAGTTTTCGGGGTACATACTAGAGGACCGTATGCCACTAGGTGGTTGTGATGCCTAACCCACTCGAATCGATGCGTGTGGTAAGGGATCACCATTCTGCTCCAAATTGCTAGATTGCTCAATCACTCTCAAAGTTTTCAAAATCCAAAATGCACAAATGAACTTTTAATCCAAGTTTTTAACCTTTTAAGGTTAATTAAGTGGCATTTTTATGGGGTTGTTTTATTTATTTTTCAAAGGGGTTTTAATTCATCAAATCATCACCAAGTGACTTTAACATCATTTTTTGGGAGATAAATTGTTTCCAAATCATAATATTTTGTGATCATCATCAAATCATCGAAAAATAATCAAAATTTTCAAAAATTCCAAAAAATCCAAAAAATTAAAAAATTCACCGATTTATCTCCCGAGGGGGCATATATCTGTCATCACTTGAAAATCAATGTCTGGGGCATCAATTTTTTTTTTCTCGGCATCAATATCAAATTTTTCTTTGAAGCAACATGTAAACACATTACTTCAAAGAGGGACAAAATGTATACACCTAAAATCGCTGGTCAAGACATTTAATTAATTAAATACTAGTTATTTAATTAATATTTCATCTACTTATAAATAAATTCTTAATTTATTTATATAGTTCATATCTTCCAATTCTCCAAATCTAAAATCACATTCCTCTAATTTATTTAAATAAATAAATTTCTATAGTTTGTTTTATTTAATTAATTTTCACTAATCCCAAATTTGGAATTCAAGCACATATTTTCATGCGACCTCACCAAGGTCACATGAAATTAAATAATTCTAATTTTTAAATTAGAATTATCTTCAACAAACTTTCAAACACATGGCTTATTCTTCACACACTTTATTCCTTCATCCATTTGGCATGTTGTCTTTGGTCAAGGGAACATCCTTCTTGATTCTCTCCATCTCCACTATTCATCCCTCATGTTTGAATCTAGACCGTCGATCATTGCCACATCAGAAGATGCTTGGAAAATCCTATAAACACAACGCTATAGTATTTGGCATGCACATTTGAGTAGAGTTATTATGCAGGAATAGTTTTGGATCATTGAAGCATTGGAGCATTTGGTGTTTATAGTTAGAATTGTTTAGCATTTTAACAAGTTTGCATTGTAGCTTCATGTTATCTTAGAATCATGTTTTGCTTTATAGTTGCATTTTATTTCATATCTTGCTTTATAGTTTCATTTTAGTTCATCATATCAATGGTCATTTGAGCATATGCAAAATCATTTTAACTTCTTATCACAATATTTGTACCACATAATATAACATTATTATTTATTTTTCAATATCTCCATTATCATAGTATCATGGCTTCATCACATATTTTCATGTAGGAACTCAGGTTTCTTGCATTTAAATAACATCTTGTTTCTCAAGTTTTCATGTTAACAACCATAGTGCATACACAAAATTTGAGAGCCAATATGGTTTAATAAATCCTTGAGAATAGAGAACAATGGAACATTTTTGAAGATTTGTTTAACTACAATTTAGAGTAGTTCTTTGATTCAAATATTTAATATAATACGTCTTATTGGTGTTTGTGTGCTTTAGTATTGATTTTCTAACTCTCCCAAATTTCACACACACACTTATGATGTGATGTATGTGTACTAATGATATGGATGATGTATGGACTTATGTGTTAAATGTGAATGCCATTTGATCAATACAAATGATATGCTAATGATATAAATGGAAATATTTGAATGGATGTTTAATGACTATATGCCTTAATGAATATTCGATGCATGATTTAATGTGTATGATGGACTAATGCAATGCCAATATGATCATGTATGCAATTATTTTTGTATGTGACAGGATATCATCAAGAGATGAACGAGGAGAAATGATAAGACAAAAGGAGACAAATGTTAGTGTGGAGATCAAATCCTTCAACTTATTACTATAGGACTAATAATTGTTGCTCTTAATAATTATTGGGTAGATTATTGTAATGGCCAAAAAACACCATGATATGACATAGATCAATGGCGTGCAAGGTCGTACCATCACATGAGACAAGCAGTCGCAGACAAGTATGATCATGAATCATACTAAGAACACAACTTCCCCAGTCTTTTTGTCACAACCAACCACAAACATAAAAAGAAAAGAAAGACAATAAAGATAAGCCATGAAATGTCATTGCTTCTCTAAATCCTATTTCCAAGACATCCTTGAGGAACTAGCAACATGATTGTTTGAAAAAGACAAGACAAGCCAATCATCATGATATGTCACTACTTCTCTAAATCATATTGTCAGGATATCCTCAAGAAACTAGTAGCATGGAGGATCAAAGGAAAAAATGCCAAGATAATTTTTTCCAAGTGTGTCTGAATGCCAAGTATTTTGAATGTCGAGATTCCATGTGTTTGAATGCTGAGATGATGAATGCCAAAGTTGCCAAATTTAGGAAGGACACATCTTGAATGATGTCAATGTCAAGAGGATTGATCCTCAAATGTCCAAAGAATCCCTCAAAATGCCAGATGACGATGATGATGCCTAGAAAGGACACATCCTAAGGCATAATTAAATGACAAGGGCAATCCTTCAGAAGGACACATCTGAAGAATAACCAAGAGTTTGACAGGTTGACTGGTTTTGCTTGAGTTTGACTAAAGTTGATTGAGTTTGACTTGTTTTGATAAGATTGACTTATGTTGATAGGATTGACTATATGTCGATGTTGACATGCTGATGTAATTTCAACATGTTGATTAAATGATTATCATAGTTTGTTGTAGGAGTTTTTCTATTTGTCTTAGGAGTTGTCTTTTTGAATGATTTGTTTGATTTGAAGACAATTAACATGTGTGCTAGTGTAGTGTCATGAACCCTAATGGACTAACCTAGTGTAGCTTTTGGGGCTCATCGATTGATGGCCTTGCCTACGTCATACACTCAGAGACCTAGTAGTTTGACATAACCAATGAATTTGTCTTTATGATAAGAGATTGAGTCATGATTTTATTTTGGACAAACCTAAAAGGACTGACTTAATGTCTTGGGGGCCCAAAGATGAGCCTTGTCTACATAGCAAATGCATAGAGACAACATAGTTCGATAATGACATGGACTAACTAACTTGACCAATTATGACTTTGTTTTTGTGTTTTTGACATATTTTGAATTTTTTTTATTTCTTCAGGACGTTTTATGCTTTTTTTGTCTTTTTGAGGACATTTTTTGATTTTTAGGTCTTTTTTAGGACATTTTTCAATTTTTAGGTATTGTTTTAGGACATTTTTGATTGGCAAGACCATATGTGATACCCACTGCAGTCGAATGATAAAGAGTTTCCCCTAGTTAGGTCCAGAACTAGCCAAAAATGGAAAGGGTCATGCGTGGGATGACTGATGGATGATAGGCAAGACCTGATGTCAACTATTGTCAGCCATGGAAAGAAGTGGCATGGTTTTGTGATGGGTGTCAGGATGGTGTCAGAAAAGTGGGTATTTATTATGGACTAAGGTAGATAGAGTGACCGTAGATGGTGAAGCAAAGACTGAATACACATGGCACCTGTTTGCCAAGTTTTCACCATGGTACTTATCCAAAGCACCTGTTTACCGGGTTTTCACTATTGGACAAATTTTTTCTCTTTACTATTTTTGTCATTTTTGTCATTTTTTATTTATTTTTGGTGTCACCAAGTTTTCATCAGGGTCACGATTTTTTTATCTTTTTTAATTTTTTTGTATTTTTTGATGGTTTTCGGCCTAGCTCTCTGATGCTATGTGTAGAATTTTTGAAGATGTAGACTGTTGATAGGCTCTGTCAGTTGTTCACCGTCTTGAGTATAGATCTAGTATGCTCCAGAACCAAATGAGGACGTGATGATATAAGGACCCAGCCAATTAGGCTCAAACTTGTCGGGTTTCTCTCTGTTAGACTGATTCTTAGGATTTTGCATTAGGACCAAGTTGCCAATGTCAAAATTTTTGACCAGGACTCTCTTATTATAGCTGCGACAAAGATGATTTTGATAAGCCTGCAGGTGATTCAGGACATTATGTCTTCAGGGCATTATGTCTTCTTTCGTCTAACATTTCCAGCTCATGCAGTCATGATTGTCTATTTTCTTCATCATCAATTAGGCCCTTCATGGAGACTCTTAAGGATGAAATTTGAACCTCGATGGGTAGGATGGCTTCATCTCCAAAGACCAAGGTGAATGGAGTAGCTCCTATAGGTGTGCGAATGTTGGTGTGGTAGGCCCACATGGTAGGGTTATGTTGGATATGCCAGTCATGGCTAGCGTCATTGACTGTCTTCTTAAGAATTTTGATGATTGTCTTATTAGATGCCTTAGCTCGACCATTTCCTTATGGGTAGTATGGCATGGAGAAATGATGTTGGATATGGAAGCGCTCACGTAACTCACAGACATCCTAGTTCTTGAAGGGATGGCCATTATTTGTGATGATGAACTGCGGAATACCATACCGGTAGATGATGTAGTTGAAAATGAATTTGGAAATCTACTTGTTGGTGATGTAGGTGAGGGGAATGGATTTGATCCACTTAGTAAAGTACTTAGTGGTGGTGATAATGAATTTGTGGCCATTGGAAGTGGTAGGATGGATTTTTCCCATGAGGTCGAGTCCCCATTGTGTGGAGGGCCAAGGAGAAGTAATCAACCAAAGTGCATGAATCAAATCACTATGTATCCGACATTGGTGACATGTTCTAACAAACTCAAGTGCATCTTTTTCCATTGTTGGCTAGTAATACCCAAGTCTCGTGATATTTTTGGCTAAAGTAGGACCACTCATATGAGATTTGCATATACCCTCACGTACCTTGCATAAGGTTGTTCGTGCTTCGTCAGTGTCGAGACATCGAAGAAGGGTATTGTCAAAGCTACGTCGGTATAAGGCATCACTAATGATGGCGTATCGAGTGACTTTGTGGATAAAGGATTTTCATTGGTTGTTGGATAGGTTCAAGGGAAGGGTCTAGGACTAGAGATAGTCATAAATTCCTTGATACCATGGCAAGTTGGGACCAACAAGCTTGCAAACCATTTTTGAATTTAGAATGTCATATGTAGGAACCAAGACTTGCTCTACCAAGAACTCAAATTGTGGCACATTGCTTGGAATATATAGGAGAGATCCGATTGTAGCCATTGTGTTTGTTGCCTTATTTTGTGCCTTGGGAATTTGTTCAAAAGAAATCCTGTGGAAGTATGTCTACAAAATGTCAACCACATGTTTATATGGCATTAAATTTTCATCCTTGGTGTCATACTCATCGTTGACTTGGTTGATGACCAATTGAGAATCTCTGAAGACCAAAAGTGTTTTGATTTTCCATTTTATGGCCATTCAAAGTCCTACGATAAGGGCCTCATATTCTACAACATTATTTGTACATGGAAAAGCAATGCAAAATGACTTTGGAATGGAATCTCCTTGTGGTGTGATGAACAATATTCCTATGCCCAAGCCATGACTAGTATGAGACCCATCAAAATAAAGTTTCCACGATGACTTAGGTTCTCTATGAAATATGGACTTGACAAGGAAGTCTGTTACCAGTGGATGATTGCCTTGTACAGGTGCATCTAGCAGTTGATTTGCTATCACTTGTCCCTTTATAGCTTTTCATTCCACATATTATATGTCATACTCACTCAAGATCATAACCCATTTTTCCAAGCGACCTGTCAATGCTGCGCGACTTAGGAGATATTTCAGGGGATCAATCTTTGCCACAAGTTGTGTCTTATGGTTCAACATGTAATTTCTTAATTTTTGAGCTGCGAAGACCACTGCTAGATAGGCACGTTCAATGGATGTGTAATTTAGCTAAAATCCAACCAATGTCTAGCTGATATAGTATATTTCCCTTTCCTTCTCATCATGATCGTTTTGCACCAATAATGCCCCCAGTGTTGAAGTTGTTGCAGAAATGTATAGAATCAAAGGTTTTCCTTTAATTGGTGGCATTAATACAGGTGGTGACAATAGATAGTCCTTTATTTGTTGGAAGGCCTCTTGACATCTATCAATCCACACAAAGGGGATGCCCTAGCATAAGAGATATTGAAATGGTTGACACTTGTCTTCCAGTTGTGCAATGAAGCATCATATAGACTGTAATCAACCTTGCAATGTCTTGAGTTCACTTATTCCTTTTGGGGAAGGCATCTCTAATATTGCTTTCACTTTGGCAGGATCAACTTCAATGCCTCTATGAGAAACTATATATCCCAAAATTTTTCCTGATGTCACCCCAAAGACACATTTCTTAGGATTCAGGTGAACCTTGTACTCTTCTAGTCTTTTGAAATTTTTTTCTAGCACATTAAGGTGATCCTTGCATGTCAAATAATTTTCCAAAAGGTCATCCACATAATCTTCCATTAGCTTGTGCATCATATCATGGAATATTGTTGTCATAGCTCTTTGATATGTGGCGTACCTGCATTCTTGAGACCAAAAGGCATGATGTTCCAGCAGCATGTACCCCAAGGACATGTGAATGCCATTTTATGTTGATCTTCGGGGGCAATACAAATTTGATTATAACTCAAGAAACGATCCATGAGGGACAACATCTCGTATCCTATTGTAAGGTCAAATATGATTTCTATGTTTGGTAATCTAAAGTCATCCTTTGGACACACTTTGTTCATGTCCCAAAAGTCTGTGCAAATGCATATCTAACCATTTAGTTTTGTGATTGGTATCAGATTTGAAATCCATTCAGCATAGTCTATTGACTGTATGAATCCCACATCTAGCAACTTCTTGAGTTCTGCTTTGACTAACAAGGTGATTTGAGGATGCATTTTACGCAGCTTCTGTTTCATTGGCTTGGAGTCTAGAAGTAACGGAAAATGGTGCAAGACTAATTCTAGATCCAACCTAGGCATATTGACATATGACCATGCAAAGTTAATCTTACGCTCTAAAAAGAATTTGTGAAATTCAGGTTTCTCTTCCTCTGTCAAGGATGTTGCAAAGAGGACAATTTTAGGATCTTTTGTTGTAGCTATGTTGACTTCCATGGCGTCCTCTATGAGAATTGCCATTTTTTCTTGAGTCACAAGGAGAAAGTCCAATCCTCCATCCTTGGGCACCTCAAAGAGGTTTTCACCCTCAGATACATCCTTTGTTTTTACTTTTTTATTGTCAAAAGGTGCCTTTCAGTTTTCACCTAAAGACGTGTCATTTTTTGTTTTATTTGTACTTTTATTTTTGTGACTAGAGGATGGTACAATCTCCCCGAAGTATGTTGCATAATCTAGGTCTATAGAAAATCTAGCCTTGTGGTCCCCACTTGGTATGCCCTCACGTAGTCCCATGAATTCTGCAATAGCCTCAACATTCTGAAATATGTCCATAACTAGCGGGCCTTGTTGATCCAAATCAATTAGCTATGGGTAGACTAAGGATATACCATCATCGGTATTGGAAAATGGTGGGGAGGATGCAGAAAGCATGCAAACAGATTCAGAAAGGGTAAAGATAAAATTGTCATCATCCAACTCCCAATCAGATTCTATCCATTATTCTCCTTCACTCGATTCGTACTCATTGTCAAAATAAGGGACAAATGGACTAACATTGGGGTCGATAGTGTCATGTAGCGAGTCAGATGAATCTGAATGATGGCCACTAGGGTTAGATGGCCGAATAGGTGTGTCAGGATGAGGGCCAATGGGAGCAGAAGATGATTCAGGCTTGTCATTGTTTCTTGGGAAAAAGAGTCTATCCTAGTCTTCTCTTTTCCTTGGGATTTTAGGGTTTCCATTATTCTATGTTGGATCAATCTTAAACATTTGACAAAATATTTCTTCAAAAGTAGGTTCTCTAGGTTCAAGGAACAATTCATCAAGGCAACAACCACTTAGGGATTGTTGGGAGCCAAATTCCCATTCATGTTCAAGTCAGTTTCGGTAAGGGATTCCTCAATAGTCTCGACACTTTCCGAAGCATTCACACTCTCACTCGAAAGTACATTGGTATGTTGATCGTCATTTTCGGGTAGCCCATATCCTAACCCAAGATACTTTGGTCTTCAAGAAGGCATTATAGGTTCTCGCATTTTAGTTTTATTTTTTCCAAGGCCACTAATTCCATCGTAGCCTTTTTCCTTCATTATATCATATCCTTTTCCATACGTCTAGACTGGTGATGGGGATGGATCTTCTGGGTCCTTATAAATCCATGTTAATATGTCCTCGATGTATTCTTTGCTCATTTCTCCCCATTTTATAAAAATGCATGTTGGAGGAACTTTGAAAATTTCTTTAGGCTCCATTCTGAAACAAGGTGGACAATAAGCCTTAGAAGACTTGGGTATTTTTGTGATGCAGTATATCATGTTCAATTCAAACTCTCCACAGCCTAGTTCCTAGAACTTGATATTAGGATCAACCTTCGAGATGAATGGAGATGGTGTGGTGGAAGACGTGGATGGTTTGGTAAGCGTGAATGGATCGATGAATTTGGAAGAAGAGGAGGTTAAAGCTTCGCAGTTGATGGGAATTTGAAGTTTTGAAATACCCCTTAGGTTGGTGCAATATTAGAAGGGATCGAGGTTTCCATATATGGTAACTTTGGTGTCGTCAAAAGGAAACTTTAGGCATTGGTGGTAGGTGGATGGAACAAATTTTAAGGTGTGAATCCAAGGTCGACCAAGCAAGATGTTATAGGTAGTTCAAGATCTAGGACTTGGAAAGTTGTGTCTACAATGACTGACCCAACTCAGATAGGAAGAGCAATAACACCCTGCGAGGAGCATTGTTCATCATCATACGCCTTTATAACAATGCTCTTAGTAGCATCTACACAAGAATCAGAGAAGCCTAGAGCTTTAACCAAGTTTAGGGGGAATATGTTTAGCCCTGCTCCACCATCTACTAAAACTCATCTGACCTTATGCTTATGAATAAAGACTTTGATGTGTAATGTGTCATTATGATTGGATTTTGGTGACGAATAGTCTTGGTCTAAAAATGTTATGTGATGTGGAGTGGTTAGGTATCCCACCATGACCTCAAATTGGTTGACATCGATGTCATGAGGGATGAAAGACTCTTGTAAGGTTTTGTCAAGTATGGCCTTGTGTGCAGGAGAAATGTGTAACAACTCAAGTATAGAGATTTGAGCATGTGTCTTCCCTAATTGGTCAATGAGGTTGAACTGTCCCTTAGGTTGCGACTGCTTAGCGGATGGACTAGATTGTGACTATTTGGTGGATGGACTGGGTATCATGATTTTTAGCTGCCTAGGGGGAGGAGGACCAACTATGGTGACTTTACCACCATGGGTAGTGACATTACTTTTAGGTGCTCTTTTGACAGTAATGGTATTGACATATTCATCGACCACTCGAAGGTGATTAATAATGGGTTCACCATAATAGTCGAAGGTGGCACATGTATAATTGGCATAATTGTTATTAGTCTTGGGACTCGACGTTGAGGGATTATTTGAACCATAGTCCTACAGTGGGTTTTTGTGAATAGTATGGTTCACGTTTGACACAAATTGTTGTCCACCCAGTTCAATTGTGTGATTTTTGATGAGGTCTTGTACCAGATTTCTTAGTTGTCAATAAGAGGAGGTTTTATGCCCTTTAGCATAGTGGTAATCACAAAATGTGTTACCATCCCACCAAGATGGCTTAAACTGTCCTAGGTGATATGGCTTAGGGTCCTGTAAAGTAATGATACCATCTTGAAGGAGCTTCTTAAGAACGTCTTTGATTGGTTCGCCTAAGGTAGTGTATGTACGTCTCTTTGGGAAATGCCTTGTTTGACGGGGCTATCCCTAGCCTTCATTTTTTTGACTGTTATGATTGTTATGATTATTTTGGATGGCATTGGCAATAGGTGTCGATGTGATCAATGGTGTATTTTGTGGTTGATCTCCTTTGAGAGTAAGTATAGGACCCATTGTGTTTACCACCTTAGTGTCAACAATGCCATAATTAGTAATGTGTTTATTCTTGACCCAGTATTTATTTTTGTCCACAGGTGGGTTTGTGTTTGTGTTCTTAGGGCCATTTTTTAGTTCTCCTTTAGCAATAAGGTACTTCTCAAGTTAGACACCCTTTTCGACTAAGTCTATGAAGGTTGTGCAACAGTGGACTTGCAAGCCATATTTCAATGGGCCTAGGAGGTTCTGGACAAACATGCCAACTTTTTCTTTCTCTAGTATGTCAATATGGCAATGACTTGCTAGAGTTCTCCATCTTTGGAAGAATGGGATAAAAGTATCACTAGCTTCTTCTTGTGTAAGTGTGCATAAATTGGTGATGGAGATGTCAATATCAATGTTGTAGGCATAATTTCATACAAATTTGTCTACAAGTTCATCCCATGACTTTATTCCCTTAGACAAGGTAGAAAACCACTCAAGCACAGGACCCGCAAGACTCCTCGGGAAGAGTCTCATCAAATAAGTGTGTTCATAGGTGATGTCCACACACATAGTGGTAAACTCTCTGATGTGTTCGAGGGGATTTGTCTTGCCCTTGTACTTAGTAAAGTTTGGCACTACATACCCTGGGGGGAAGTTTGGCATGTATAAATTCGTGTCAAAGGGATATGGGCATAAGTCATATGATGTGTGTGTCTTTTTATTAGACATTTGCATAGTCTCTATTTGTTTTTGCAAGTTTGCCACTTGAGCTATCAAAGTTTCAATTATAGGATTATTTGTTGCATCACACATTGGAGTGATGGGTACCCCATGAGTGCCAATTTTTTGGGACAAGATGTTCTAATTTTGTTGTGGGATGTGTTGTTGTGAGATGTATGATGTGTTTTGGTTTAGAGGTTGTTGGTATTGCATATTTTGATTAGGGACATGTTGATGGGTATGGATGTGTGATGCATATGTAGGAATGTGTCCTCTCGTAGTGTTAGTCGATATTTGCAGAATGTGTTGACCTTGAATATTTTGGTGCCCAAATAAAGTCATATGTTGCATAATCTAATTGCCTTGTCCAAATTGGTAGAATTTTTTGTGGGGAATATTGGTGTTTTTCCTTTGGGGGATATGGGTGTTGGTGTTAAGTTGTGATGACATGTTAACATTTGGTTGGGGTCCTGGAATGAAAATCCATTGTTTATTTCTCCCAAAGAGATTGAGTGAATTTGTTCCCATGGCATTTTTTGAAGTACCACTAAAAGAATTTGATGATGATGCTCCCATGGAACTAGATGAAGCTCCAAATAGAATATTTGAAGAGCTTTCCCCCATTGTTGAGGATCCAAAGGTAGCTCCTATGGATTGTGAGGATGTTGTTGACATGGTAGGCATTGATTGAGACATGGCTTGTGACATGGTCGGTGTCCCTCCAATGGATGTTGCATTGATTGTGTTGGAAGTATTTTGATTGGATGTGCCATTAGAGGTAGCATTGATGGTGCAAGTGGCAATTTGTGTGATGGCCCCAATGAAAGTATTATTTGCATTGTCTTGGGGTTGACTAGTGTTGGAAGCATTGCTTACATTGTTGTTGTTTGTGTCATGACTAGGAGAGGCTGCTCTTAAAGTGTTAATGTCAAAGCCATGTGGAAATTTTTCCCCTTGGTGCAAAAGCATGGCTAGAAATCTATCTGGGTCTTTAAGACTAATTCTTCTAGAAATGATGCTACTTCAGATTTTGAGCTAAAGCTTCTATGTCTTCCTCATATACATTTCCATGTTCATCTCTATGTATGAATGGTTCAAAGGGGTTATGAGAGGAAGATGACATGTTTATCTTGCTGAAAGGATTGATAAAGGATGTTTCTTGATTCATGTCATTAGGAAAGTTATAAGTGTTGGTGCCTTGTCCAAAATTCTCCATTTGCCTTCTTTTTCTTTGAAGCCTAGTCTCAACCATATAACGATTTTTGCTCAAATGAGGAAGAGGACAATTAAGTCTATGAATGGGAATGATATGCCACTATATTTTTGGATTTTTTTTAATAAGGGATGCAAATGAAAACTATGTTTTTGGGGTTTTGACAATAAGAGATGGAATATGACAATGTTGTCTAAAGGGAATGACAAAATACCAAAGGACAATGAGGACTAAGATGAAGGGTATGACTCTAATTTTATTTTATATTTTTAGGAATAAAGTATTCAAAATGAAGACTAAAATGACTTGGATGTTCTAAGGTATGCAAGTGCAAAGGCCACAGTGATTTGGAAAAGGTTACTCAACCACCCAAAGCTTAATCTATGTCTCAATTTGGATCATCAAAGGACTTGTTGATGTGACTAAAGGACAATGACAAGATGACAAAGTGACGTTTCCTACCTAGAATTTTGAGTTGGATAATCTCAAAAAAAGGATAATGACTAAAAGAAAGGATGTTGAATAAGTCCAATGATAACCTACTCTTGAAGGCAATGATTTTGAAAAGTATGGTAAGTTTCCCTATTCCAAAGTTTGCAAATTAAAGACTAGTTTATTGCTAAAAATGATGATAATGGGCTTTAAGGATGCAACTAAATTTTTTGCAAGTTTGGACCTATGGGTAAATGCAAGCTAAAGTATGCAAAGAATGAAGGATTTGAGCAATTCCTTGTCTGGTTTTTAATTGAGGCTACTGGAAAAAGATGTTTAATAGAAGATTGGACAAGTTTGATCTCAGGTTTTGGACTGTGACAGTGTTTTTATTTTTTTCAGGAAAATGCATTGTTTCAGGTCACAGATGTGTTGCAATTTGTTAGGCGCGTCACATTTTCAACGAATACAGTGCCACAGGTAACAAATGTGGCTCAAGAAAGCAATTGCAACATTCTATAAATCAAATACGGTGCAATACAGGAAAATGCATTGCACACAGTAGTGAATGCGTCACATAAAGTGTCAAATGCAGTTCAACAAAGCGATTGCGTTGCAACAAATGCATCTTAGTAGAATGGAAGTCTAGTTTGTTTGCAATTTTGACCAATTTTTAGATTTTTTTGAATTTGAATGTTTGTTTCTAGGTCTGTGAAAGGTGTTTGTTTGTTTCAATGTCTTCATAAAACACTTGGAAAACACAATATCTTGTCTTTGAAAATTTGAAAACATGCACAATGAAGACAAGTACAATCCCAGGTTAGGCAAGGACAATAATCGTTAGATTCCACATGGGTTTCCCCAGCCACACTTATTCTTAGTAGGTTAATCTAGAAGCTTGGCCACATAGGCCCCCCCTTACGTTGCACTCACTTCTCGAGTCAACCAAGCTTCAAGCCTCCATAAATCTCCCATGGTAGACTTATCACCTCTACTAAGAATTGCAAGAATGAGGATGCCTTTGCAATGACTATTGCTGTGCTAGAAAATAGATGGGTTTTTGGCAACTACACATAAGTTTTTAGTTTAGGACCCCTGTTCGAGTGGCCACACATGGGGAAATATTAGCTTCGATAAGGAGGAACTCCAACCTGAAGTGGTTACACTCAACAGGGTTTTGGGGAGTTCACTTGTTCGTGTGACACATCCACACTCGTAATCCTAAGTTTTCCATTAGGATTCACATTTGTATACCCGTTGGGGGTAGCTCGGCTAAAGAGCTTCATTGTCAGTTTGAGTCACCTTGGGGTGAGTAATTTTTCCCACAAAGGAAGACCCAATTCCTAGAGTCAATAACAATTTCTCTTGCACCCAGGATCGCACAAGTGCATAAGGGGAGAGGATACTTCTATTATTGAATCGAGGTAACACAAAATTGGAGACACTTGTAAATTTTAGTTACCAAAGCTATAATGTGAGGAAGACACTTAAAACACTTTGTTCTTTTTAAACTTTTAACTTGAAGTGTGAAAGACAAAGTTCATTTTAAACCCATGACGTGAAAATGCATGTTCATTTTAATCATATGAGTTTCAATGCATGATTGTGTTCATTTTAAGCCCATGACATGAGAATGCATGTAAATTTTAACCATATGAATGTGAATGCAAGTTGTTTTTTGTTGATTGTTTGCCTTAAGGAAGTTCAAAATGAAATAAAAGATCAATAAAACAAGGTTAGACTCCTTGCCACAAGCTAGAAACAAAAGATTAGTAACCCAAAACTTCTAAGCTACTAAATGGAAAAGAGAAACCTAGAAATTTTTTGTAAAATTTGAAAAGAAAATTTTACCAAGCAAATGTGTCACAACAAAGAAAATGCATCACAGGGTAGAATCTGGAATCTGTCAGGCAAATGTGTCGTTTTGCACAACAAATGCGTCTTGTGGCCGAAGGTTGAAATCTATAGACAAATATGTTGACCTACGAAGCAAATGCATCATGGGATGGAAAATGCATTGTTCTACAGAGCGTATGTGTCTTAGCAGAGCGTATGTGTTGTTTTGTCAGTCAAATGCGTCATAGGAAACAACAAATGCATCATGCCATACCTGTACCTACAAAAATGAAAAATGTAGTACAAGAACAAACAAAATGCGTGATTTTGGAGTTGGGTTCACCAATGTAACAAGTGTCTTCAACCTCCATGATTGATCTCCATTGCACCTTCTCTATTTGCTGTAATATGAAGTTTTCCCTCAAATCTTGTATGAGCAACTTATGACTATGCCAATGCCCTAAGCAAATGTTGAAGGATTTGATCTAAAATGCTACACAATGCAAGTATGCAACTATGAAGAAGGCCTAAAGTATGTCTAAAAGAGCCTATGAATGCCAAGAGCTTGAGAGATGAAGTGTGCATGAGATGTAGATGTCAAAATGAGACCAAAATTTCCATTTCAATAGAAAATGCAATTTTGGATGAATGGCCAAGATTGAAGATTGACAAATGCACTAGCATCAATGGTCAAAATTCAATGTGACAACCCACAATTAGGGTTAGGGAAACATTAGGGTAAATTTGAAATGAATGGACAAGATTTGATTTTAGAAAATCAAATCAAGGGACAAGATTGCATGTGACAAGAAGATAAGGATGACACAAAAAAAGAGAGAGTTGGGAAAAATTACTTGATTTATGAAGGAAAATTGCTATTTTGAATTAAAAATTAATTTAATTCAAAAAGGTGGGGTCATGTGACAGTAAATAATTAATTTGAATTATTTACTAAGAGAGGGAAAATTAGAAAGTGGGACCATTTTAAATAAATAATTTTATTTAAAATTGGGAAAAATTCAAGGTGGACAATAATTAAATAAATTAAAGAATTTATTTAATTATGAGAAGCCATTAGAAATTAGTGATGTATTTATTTATTTAAATAATCAGAAGGAAATAAAAGACATGAATTAATTAAATAATTAAGAATTATTTAATTAATAGTTGAAAGTGGACCATAGGACATAATTAAGTATTTTAATTATGCTAGGAGGAATGTGGCGACAATAGAGCTTGCAGGCCTAGGTCATTTTTATGTGTCTACAATTGTGATTGACATTGTCCTAAGATCAGGGGTGCCCCAAGATGCTTGGCTGGGAGTGTGTTAATAAAAAATCCCAAAAACCTTGCAATTCTCTTTTGTAACACCTTCTTCATATTGAAGAAGATAATTTCAACGATTTTTCCTTATTAATTTCTTGCCCTGATATTCTAGTGTATTCTTCTAGTGTTTCCTTAATTACCTCAACTACCTTCAAAGTTGCTTTTCCAAGAAGTACTGTATCATCTGCAAATTGTGTATGTGTGGTAGAGTTGCACCCTTGAGTTGGGAATATCCCTTTCCATAAGCTTCTTTCTTGTTTTACCTTAATTGCTCTCCCCAACACTTCTTGGACATTATTATGAATAGGAATGGGGAAATGGGGTCCCCTTGCCTCAGGCCATTGGTGGCTGGAGAAAAACCACATACCGAGCCATTTACATTGATTGAGTACCTTACTATGGATATGCTTTGATGTATCATCTTTATCCAATCCATATTGAAACCGAATCTCTGTAGAACCTCCATGAGGAAGCCCCATCTTACTCTATCGTAAGTTTTGCTTATGTCTAGCTTGATTATAATTCCTTGGATTTTCTCACATGCCATTATATGTTCCACTTCATTTGTTAATATTATGCTGTCCACTATTGGAAAAAAACCACTTTTCTCTTTCGATATAATTTTGTTGAGCATATTTTTTAGTCTATTTGTCAATACTTTAGTAATAATTTTGTATACTATATCACATAAATAATTTGGTTGATATTCATTTAGCAAACTGTAGTCCTTTTTCTTTGGGATCAAGGACTCGATTATGGTATTAGTCATATCCATCATAAAAAAAATATTTTTCTTGAAATCCTCCACCATTTTCCAAATTTCATCTCCTATGAAGGGCCAACATCTTTGAAAGAAGCTTGCAAGGAAACCATCCAGCCCTGGGGCCTTCCCTGGGTGCAATTGGAAAGTGGCAACCCTCACTTCTTCCTTTGATATCAGGCTGACTAGTATTTTATTATCCGCTTCTATGACAAGTCTTGGAATACAATCAAGCATGGTTTCTCTCCCGTAGTCTCCCACCTTTTCAACTCCCAAAATATTTTTGAAGAAGGAGATCAAAGCCTCCCATATCTCTGCATGCTTCTTAAGGGGCACTCCATGTTCATTTTTTATTTCTTTGATCCTATTAAATGCCCTTCTTGCTCTTGCAGTGACATGAAAAAAATTGGTATTGATATCTCCTTACTTTAGCCATGTTTCCCTTGCCTTATCTTTCTAGAATATCTCTTCCCTTTTTAATAGTTCTTCATGAAACTATTTGAGTGATTTCTCTTTCAAAAATTCCTCTTGGTACATACCATGCTTAATGATCTTCTCATTTAGTTCTTCTAGTTCTTTCTCAACCTTTTCCTTTTCTTGAAATATATTTTTAAAAACTTGTTTGTTCCATACTTTTAGCTTTTCTTTGATGAATTGTAGCTTTTTCATAAGCACAAAGCTCAGGGTGCCCTTTACCACACATGACTTCCACCAAGTCTCTAACAGATTGATCAAGATATCCTCCACCCACCACATGTTTTCAAATTTGAAATATGTTTTAAAAGGGGAGAAATCCTTTTTGAGTGTCAATAGGATTGGGTAGTGGTCGAAGAATGAAATTGGAATGATCTTCGCTTCAAAATTGGCTATTTTATCTATCCATTTTGGACTTATTAAGAATCTATCCAATCTTTATGTGATATTAGTAAAAAAAATTCTATGATTGGTCCAGGTGAAGATTCCATTGGAGGTATGATAGTTTATTGCCTTGGATTCTTCCACAAATTCTCTAAAGTCCAACATGCTCTTGCTTACCTTGTTACTTCCCCCATTCTTCTCTAATAATTCTAGTATAGCACTGAAATCTCCTCCCATTATGAAGAGGTGATCTCCTATCTGTCTGATGCTGGTGTTGATTGCTTTCCATGTGTCCCATTTTTCCTCAGAGCTTGTTGTCCCATATACATTGATCAGAAAGAATTCTAGGTTCATATCCTAGATTTTGACCACACATTCCATCCAGTTCGGGTGAGCCTTCTCTAGGCTTATTGCCAAATTAGGTCTTCTCCAGAGAATTTCCATTCCTCCAGAAGTTTCTATGGCTTCCATAAAATGGTCTAACCAATTCTTGCAAGAGTTTAAGAATTTATTTCCCTCATTCTGATTCAACTTTGTTTCTTGTAGCATTATTATATTTTCCTCCATTTTGCACATATGGCACTTAACTAAGTGCCTCTTGTTAGGGGAATTCAATCCCTTGATGTTCCATGAGGTGATCTTCATTGTTGTCCAAGGGAGGCGCTAGCTCCCTTGGATTTTGGAAAAAAGGAAATGCTCTTTAAACCCTTCTTCATTGCCTCTTCCTCCCTCTTTTGTTTGTTAGTCTTCCTTCCTCTACCCTTCTTTGCTTTTCCCATCACTTTGACTATTTTTTGGCTTATGCATCTTGGGTCTATTAATCCCAATTCATCATCTTCCATCATATCCTCGCCTTCTACCAAATCATCAAAATCTAATTCCTCGTTGAAGCTGTCATCAAATAAGTGTTTCCAAACTCTTCCTCTGCCTCTAGAATGCTTGTATGATTTTTAGGACTGGCTTCATTCTGTGGAAGATTGGTCACTAAATTGTGATGCTCTTTATTTTCCTCTATTTTCTTGCTATCTTTTTGGTTCGGTATTTCCTTATCCTTATTTTGGATTTGTGTGCAATCTTCCATCTATTCTCCTTTCACCATTTTTTTGGGTGGTCTTAGGTTTTCATACCATTTTTGTTTTTTTTTTCTTCTCCATTTCCTTTGCTCTTTCCTTTTTTCCGCATTCCTTCTCATTGTGCTTTCTACTTCTGCATTTGAGGTAGAAATGCTTCTCTTCCTCTATTTCTACTGACTTCTTCCATATTACCCATCTACACATATTCGTATTTCCTTTGGTATTGGTCTAATAGACACTATCTTTAGTCTTGCATATAGGTATGAGTCTTCTTCAAATAAATTTTCATCAACATCTACTAGTGTGCCTAATGATCTCCCAATTTTTTCAAAACACCCTTCAGACCAATATTCCAATGGAAAATTATGAAGGTGGATCCATATTGGTTTTTCGTAGGGGTTTAATTGGCAAGGGTTGAAATTATGGTGCCATTTCTTCATATATAATGGATGTCCCTCCAATTCCCATAGTCCTTCATTTAATATCCTTTATCTTTCCTCTACAGAAGTGAATGTACCACAATAAAAAAAACCTTTTGGAAATAATTTTATGATTCCCTATGTCTTCCATGCCTTCTCTACCCATTCCCTTATCCTCTCAAATTAGGGACCTATGAATTTTCATATTACTCCTAAATCTTTGAGTATTGTAATGTCTTCCTCCACTTTTGTGGTTAGGTCTATGGTTTGGGGATTTTCTGATATTTCAAATTTTGCAGGTTCCTTCTCTCTTCCCTTTTTAAACTTCATTCTTGATCAGGACTCTATCCACAATTATTTAGGTGTTTCGATCTTGTGGATGGGAATTCGATGTTGAGCCTCATTTAATTTTTCTTCCTTTTCTTGGAATTTCCTATATGGAATAATTCATAGTTCTTCCTTTTTCAGGATTCGTATATACACCTTGACTTTCGTCAATAAAAATTCATGCACAAAAGTTTTCACTTTTATTATTTTAAAATAATATATAATATATAATAATATATACTATTGTAATAATCAATAATATAATATTAAAATATATAATAATAGTATTATATTATATATAATAATATATAAATAATAAATGTAGTGTCAAAAAATATCGTCGTGTACATTTTCACACTTAATTTGGAAATAATTAAGGTTGAAATGAACTTAAGGATGCCTCGATCTAGTGTTGTGATGTGTTTTGCACATTCACATTAGGTCTTGGGCCCCTTTTAAGCTAAATAAACCTAACTTTGCCCTAATTTAATGTTGTAAAGTGCATTTATTCACACCTTCACATTAAATTTAGGCTTAGGCTTGTAAACTAAATGGACCTAATCTAGTGTTGTAATGTGTTTTACACATTCACATTGGATTTAGGGCCCCTTTTAAGCTAAATTAACTTGATTTTTCCTTAATTTAATGTTGTAAAGTGTATTTATTTACACTTTCACATTGATTTTTTTGTCCTCTTACATTTATGACCTTAATACCATCCTTAATAGGCCCCTATGATCCTACAGTATGTATCCTGAGGTATATTTTAAGCAAAATCCTGACATAGACCTCATATAAGCTTAATTTCTTCACTCCTCGACACTTCAACAATCAAAATTGGCCCTGTGGGACCCATATTCCACCTTGGGTGTATGAGTCCCATCCAAGTGGGACCCATATGCTATGGTAGTGTATGAGTCCCATCCATTTGGCCTATTTTTAAGGTTTTGAGTGAGAAAAACTAGGTTTTAAGTTCAAATTTCATGTATGCCGTCCTTTGGGATCTAATACATGAGATATTAGATGGATTATCTATATAAATGATATTTCAAACCACTATTTCATAAGGCCTACATGTTATCAAGTCAAACACTCAAGGGTTAAGCATTCCAAGGCTTTACAAGATCATCAAGAGAGCATTCAAGATCATTTCTAAGGCATTCAAGGGAAAAATTCTTCATCAATTGTTGCAACAATTCAAGATCCCTCATCATGTCAAGGATATCAAGTATCAAGCATGTTATTGAGCTAGTGTTGTGATGTATCATTGAAGATCCAAGATCAAGCATTTTTCTACACCTATTGTGAAGATCAAGATCTACATCCTTCATGGCCATTCCATGTTAGGTTGCAAATTTACAAGACATCATTCAAGGTATCATTTTTCATGTTTCATGTTCCATGTTCCATGTTTCATATCCGTTTTTCATTATCTCATCATTTGGTTTAATTACCTACAAGGGGTTTGACCAAGGAAAACCCCTATTCACTAACAATCAACAAGTTTTCCTCCTCTTTACATCTGTGATTGCAGATCTAGGTGTCTTGGAGCTTGAAGGGCCATTGAAGATTAGGTTACAAGCTTGGAGAAATTTGTTTGAATTGTCCCCTCATTTTTAAGGTTGTAATCTTCACTAAAAAGTCACCTATAGCCCCAAAATTAGGGTTTCAAATCTGAAAACAAAGTGGAATAGAAAGAGCAGACATTGGAGACCAAATTCAGACCTTAAAATTCCAGAAAGCCCTAACTAGACTCATACACTAGTCCTAGCATATGAGTCCCAATTTAGGTTATTTTTTATATTTTTACAGTTTCAAATACCCTTTTTCTAGAAACTTGTTCCTGCATAGAAACCCATATCTGGGATTGATACACATAGACTGGTATATGAGTCCCAATAGGAAATTTTTTTAGGTTTTTTAGCATTTCAAAGCTCATTCCAGTCATCTTCAAAATTTTCTAGGTGCTCCTCTGTACTTTTCTAGTTTACTATTTTGATTTACTTGCATTTATAGTTCATTTAGTGAGGTTTTATGCATCATTGAGTTCAATCATTAGATCTTGCATTTCATACATTTTTCCAAGCGCTATCTTGTGTTAGAATTGTGAAAACAAGTACAAAACCATGAGCCATAGGATCAAACAACAAACATATACACCTTCTACACAAGAGATCTGCAAACAATATATGCAATATTCCTCAACAAGAAAAAGCTACAGAAGTAAGAGACTCTCAAGAAGATATGAAAGCTCAAGATAATTACAATGAGGGTTGAGTGCTTATAAGAGAAAAAACCTAAATTATAAAGGGATTAGATCATGACAAGTGTCAAAATCACATGAGATGAGATAGAATGATCTAATATTAGCTCAACTAATAAAAGCATTAAGCACTCCTAAGTTTAGCTTAAGTGCATGAGAATAAATTAGACTAATAATCAATTAAATATTAATTAATTATTAGCTAATGCATGATAACTCTAACACCCCCCATTAAGATGAACTTAGGGAGCAACTAAAAAGCCTAAAAATAATGCATGATGGGTCCCAAAAAACAAGGCCATGTAAGGTACCCATGTACAAACAAAAGATCTCTATAATGTGGAGAAATAGAGAAAACCTCATGGGGAAAAATCCACTCCAAAAAGAGATGAAATCCAAGTGAAGGACTAAAGAAGCCTCCAAACAAGACAATGTATTAAAAAATAGGAACATGCAAAACATCATAGAAGCACGAAGCTATAGACTGCTATTGAATGAAGACTCATATAGTGTTGAAATGAAGAACCTCCTATGAAACAAATGATGATTAGTATCAAGATAACAAGAATATGCATGAGTGCCACAATGACACTACTCAAATCTGATTGCAAACAAAGGAAAAACATCTGGAAATAAAAGATACAAATATCAAGATCAAGGAGACTATACTGCATGAGTGCCACCAATGACACTACTCGAAGCAGATGGAAAAACAAAGGAAAAAATTTGGAAGTCGAAGATACAAGTGATACATGAATTTTCATGAGTGACCCCAACAAAACTACTCAACATGCAAGATGGAAGTCGATAATATAGGTACCAAATAGTATGAAGAACATTGATCATGTGAGAGATAATAATCTGCATGAGTGTCCTCAATGAAACTACTCAAGTTAGATGACAAACAAAGGAAAACATCTGCAACTCGAAGATACAAATGGCACAAGTACCAAAAATCTCTGATCAAATGAAAATGAAAGGTCACCTCTAGAAACAAGAATGTAAGAATGTCCATATGGTAAACAATCCATCTCACTTCAACTGCAAGTAACCAACCATTGATGTACTCTACATCTGAAAGTACATAGGAACAAGAACTAGATATGTAGATCACTCCAATTGGAAAAATTGAGGAAGCATTAGCACCAATAGTAGAAAACCCCCATGATGTTGAAAAGGGAGAGCCATGATAGGTATGCTGAAACTGTATGAAACCAAGAAGTGCATGTAGGAGAAATAACCTACAAATAAAAGGGTGTGTAGACTAGGGCACACATGCATGAGGCAAGAATCACTGGGATTCACTGTTGTCATGGAAGGGACACTCACTTGACAAAGGTGTGATGAAAAACAAAGGAAAATGTCAATCCCCCCATGGAAATTTATATCATAGTGTGAATACAAAAGGCACAACAGGATGCACAAAATCCCCAAAAAGATATACACCAGAATGGCACTTTATTTCAGTGTGTCTAGAAAAGAGAATGTGCATAAAAAAGATGTCTACGATGCCCAAATAGAAAAAAATACTGGAAATACATATAGAATAGCCAAAAATGAGTCGTTCCATGCAAACGAAAAAGTCTCCAGGAGCTAAAACATTCAAGTAATTCACCAAAAATGTGCGAAAGCAAAAAAATCTGAATAAAATGTACCTAGAGAAAAATCTAGAAAAAATGCATGGATGGAACTAAAGAGCTTTGAAAGATGGTTCCAACGCTACTAGAATTATAAAAAATGAAGAAATTGGTCAAAAGTTACGAGCTCGAGACTGAAAACAACACCTCTGACTTCAACAGACTATAGAATGCACCAATAGTAAAATAAAGTGATGAGACCCACACCATTGGAAAGTTAGTAGAACCAACTTTTCGACGATATCTTGTTTGTTGAAAAATGGCATCGTATGTCCAAGTTACGGAGAAAAGAAAAAAAAACCTCTCTAGAGGCCAAAGTGGGGTCAAAGGGGGCCATGCAATAGTCCATATTGTTGATGTCAACAGAATATTCTTGAATATTCTCTAGCTGTCTAAAAAAAACCACCCCCCTGCAAAAAAAGATAGTGAATGAAATATTCCTAATTTTGATGGAATATACCAAAGGACTCCGTGCGCTGGTAAAATGAAAGGGACACTTCCATTTAAGAGGACTGCATTGGGGTACTGCATGTGCAATACCCTACGCATTAATGAGAAAAGCACCCTCTTTTAAAAAATCTTCCCCACTTTTTATTTAAAAAAAAAGCTTTCTAAAAATTATTTTTTTATGATTTTTATATAAAATTTCTAAAAATTGAAATTTTAAAAACCAAAAAAAATGCAGACCTGTAAACTTTTTTTTTTGATTTTTCATGTCTTGGGGGCCATATGGAGGTCATACAACCCTTAGGGAATTCTTTTTTCCTCAAAAACACCCGATGGTGAAATTCAAAAAATTTATAGTCAAAATTTGTGCAAATGGCCTCCTAGACATAATAGTGAGGTCCTTTTCATGCCAAAATGCTCTGAAAACACAACTACCCTTCAAGTTTATAAAAATAGCAACTACTTCAAACCCTCACAGATTTGTGTCAGGAACCCAAATCAGGTGAAACAAAAGGTGATTCTGACTTTTTTGACAACTCTGAATCCAATGACAAGGTCCTTTTCATGCCAAAATGCACAAAAAAATTTCCACCTCCAAAATTTGCAAAAAAGAAAAGGGGATTTAGATCTAAAGTCTGTAACCCTCATTGAAGAAAGAAAATATCATAAATCGAGAATGGGTTCACTGAATCCATGCTTTGATACCATGTTAGAATTGTGAAACAAGCACAAAACCATGAGCCACAGGACCACACAATAAACACATACACCTTCTACACGAGAGATCTACAAATAATATATGCAATATTCCTCAATAAGAAAAAGGTATAGAAGCGAGAGACTCTCAAGAAGATATGAAAGCTCAAGATAATTACAATGAGAGTTGAGTGCTTATAAGAACAAAACCCAAAATGAGAAAGGGATCAGATCATGACAAGTGTCAAAATCACATGAGATGAGACAAAATGATCTAATATTAGCTCAACTAATAAAAGTATTAAAGCACTCCTAAGTTTAGCTTAAGTGCATGAGCATAAATTAGACTAATAATCAATTAAAGATTGATTAATTATTAGCTAATGTATGATAACTCTAACAAATTGGTGGTGAACCCTTCATTCAACCTTAATTAATCTCTAAGCATACCCTAGGACAGTCCCTTCTAGCAAATCTCTTACCTCTATTCCACTCTTGGGGTGAGATCTCTAGGGCATCCTTGAACGTTAGTTGGAGAAAAGTGGTGTTCTATGTCCTAAACCATAAAGCATCCATTTTTCCACTAATCATTTTGGTGAACTTGCACTTAGATTACGTCATCTCCGATTTGGAGTGCATCATCATCTGAGATCTTGCTTGCATTAGCTTTGCATTAGGGTTTACATTAGTTAGTTGGAATTCTAGGGTTTCTAAAACTTGCATTAGTAAAAGTGCATATAGGTTGCATTTTTGCATCTTGCATCATTGAAAATAATTTGAAATTTGCATTTGTATTTAGTTTAGGTCCATCATCCAAACTAAAAAGCATAGAAAACACTCAAAATTTCCTGAAAATTGTGAAAAAATCCCTAACTAGGACTTATACGTCCATCTGGGCGGATTAGTCCCAGTCGAGATTTTAAACTACCTTTTACAACATTAAAAACCTTATTTCTATACTTCCTAATCTTTCTGGTAACATATACTATAAGTTTGGAAAGTTTTAGGAACATCTATTTTATGTATCTAGGTCAAAAACATCAATTTAGGGTAGTCATTTTTAAAATCATTTCAATAGCAAACATCATTAGATCTGAAAATGTTCACATTTCTGAAACTTTGCACAATATGGATAAAAGTACTTTTCACTTTTGCATATACAATGTTTATATTCATAAAACTTTGCATAAGTTTGATAAAAGTGCTTTTCATTTTTGGATATACATTGTTTGAATTCTTAAAGTTTTGCATACATTGGATAAAAGTATTGTTCATCTTTGGATATGCATTGTTTACATGATTAAAGCATTACATGAGATGGTTAAAAGTGCTTTTCATTTTTGGTCAAACAATGTTAGTACCTTGCCTTTCTAGGCATGCTAAGAAAAAGTTCATATCCCCTCCCTATGAGAGTGTTTTAGTGAAAGAGAATACAACCTTGGACAATCCTAATGATTATATTTGTTCTTCTCCTAATATCTCTCCTATTGGCGAAGAAGATATTTTGGTGTTAGAAGAACCAATCAATGAGAGTTTTGAGAATCCTAGTTCTTTCTCTCCTTCTACCTCTCTTATTAGGCAAGACATTGATGAACAAGAAGAAACAACCATAGGTAATCATGATGATAACATAACACAATAAGAGACCATTGAAACCTACCTATATAACACTTCAACTAGTCTACATTCACCTCCCAACACTTTCCCCTCTTGTGATAATGTTTTGGAGGATGAAATTGAATGTGAGGAGGATATGTTGGTTTTGAATGAAAAAACCTTTAAGGTCTATAGCAACCCTCTCTATGATCATTCCCTAACCTATCCTATTTTGGAAGACATTAGGGAACAAAGGAATGAAATCATAAATGATCATGATAATCACATTTGTTCTTCTCCTAGTATCTCTCATAGTTGTGAAGAAGATACTTTGATGTTAGAAAATACAATCGATGAAAGTAATGGGCCATCTTGATTTCCTCTTTTCCCCTAAAGAAAACATTATTGAACAAGGAAACACCATCATCGACAAGCAAGAAAATCCAACCATTGATCATTCCCCTACTTGCGATGAAGTTATTTTGGAAGAACCAATGATTGGATGTCAAGAACATTTGGTTTGTAGTTCTCCTAAAAAATATCCTCCTAGGAAGGATGTCATGGTGGAAGAAAATGACAACATTTTTCCTTCCTTAGATGAAGGTGAAAAGATGACACTAGATTTCCCTTTATTAGAAATACATCAAGCCAAGACTACTGAGGTTATGAATGCATAATTGTCCGTTAGACCCCTCTCGATTAATGGACCTCCTACATACCCTATGGGACATCCTAAGAATCCTCTAATCCTTTACCCACCTTCACACAAACCTCAAACTCAAAACAAACCTAAACTTATTCCTTACCCACCTAAGAATAATGGGTCGCAACAATTGAGTCATAATAGGTTGTTGCTCATATATATAACACTAGGAACAATCCGCAGCCAAGACAAACACCTTCAACATCCCTACCATTTCCTAACCCTATCATGCCTTGTTCTCATTTTCCTTCACATAATGAAAACCTGAGTACAATCTTGTTGAACAACTAAAGAGTACTCCTGCTAAGATATCAGTGTGGGACCTTATTCAAGAATCCCCTCGCTATCATAACATGATTCAAAGTTCCTTGCAACAAGTTCCTATCCCTTCTAATGTGCAATCGAATGACATAGCAACCATGATTCAAGGAATAAATTTTGACATTTTTTTCCACCAAAGTGAACTCCCCCCTTTGGAAGTGTAAAAAAAAAATGATGCCTTCATGATAATAGCTATCCATAATAGGTTGGCAATAAAAAGAACCCTCATCAATAATGGTGTTGGAAATATATGCCTCAATCCCACAGGCTGAAACCTTTGAAAGGGCCAAGTCGGTGTGACATCTTTTGTGTCTGGCCGACTAGCAGTTTGAATCTTGTTGAACAGTTCAGGTCGCTATGACCTTGCTTCAGTCTCACCGAATGATCCTATTGCTATGACATGTGTTCGGTATGACCTCCTACCGAGTGTAAATCTCTAGCCGACAGGCCATTCATATTGTATATCGGGGAGACCCTTGGCCGAAAGGCTTACTTCGGTGTGAAGTCCCAGCGATGAACAAAGTCTCACCGACAGAGTTTCTCTTGAAGCCTTTGTGGAAAGTCTTGGGTGTTCAGTAAGAAGTCTTACCAATAGGAATGTCTCACCGACAGTATTCACTTGGGGTAACTCAAAGGTCTCAGGAAGAAGTCTCAGCGACTGATGAAGGTCTCGCCGATGGGGATACACTTGGAGTCTTCGCGGTGACACAAAGACTTCGGTATGAAGTCTTAGCGATGGACAGAAGCCTTGCCGACTGTCGTTTAGTGCTCGGTATGATCTCTTAGTGAAAGATGATTGTCTCATTGAATGGAAAACTCATGTCTATGTGACTTTGAAGCTTTGGTATGATGTTTCACTGATAGCGATAAGTCTTGGCGATAGCGATACATGTGATGATCGTCGGTATGAGATCTTGGCGACATGGCGAAGTCTGAGTGATAGCTCTCTGGACTCGATGTAACATCTTGGTGATAAGGATGACTCTTGGCGACATTGTTGGTTAAGTCTTGTGGCATCGGGGAGACACAATTAGTGTCTCACCGACATGGCAACATAGGTTGATTGCTTTGACCGAGAGAAGACCATCCTACATGGTGAGTCATTGGCTAATCAGAGAAGCCGAATGGGAACCACTAGTAGTTGAACTGTTGCATCCATTATTAAGAGGAAGCTTGATAGACAGGGGCATCATGGATTTACTCAGAAGTTGTAGATGATGTTTGGTTCAATGAATCAATGGATTGTTGTGTGATTGTATGATCAGTGGATGAATTCTATTATGTGAAGACTATAATGTGAATGTTCTGTAACAAGGTTGTTCATGGTGAATGCTGCTGTAAACTAACATCAGAAAGATAAGTTAGATATCTGTATGTAATCTTTATTAGTGTAATACAAAGTGACTTCTCTTGGTGTGGTGGGTTTTTCTCTTGTAAGGATTTTCCCACTTAAATCTGGTGTTCATATGTGTTTGTCAAATAATCTATTTTTGTTATCTCTTTCATGTGCATCTTAATTGGACTGTAATTGTAAAAATTTAAAAGTGACAATGATTCTTCCCTGAGGTTTTGACGTTAGGA
This sequence comes from Sequoia sempervirens, assembly GCA_007258455.2. Lineage (NCBI taxonomy): Eukaryota > Viridiplantae > Streptophyta > Pinopsida > Cupressales > Cupressaceae > Sequoia > Sequoia sempervirens. The sequence continues at coordinate 257,128,442 of VDFB02281492.1, forward strand.
GAGTTGCTTCCGCATCTAGCTTTCCTTACAAGTGGTATTAGAGCCTGGCCAGTTATGTTATCCTTGTGGGTACGTTGGGTTTTTTGAGTCAATTCTGTTCAGTGGGAGTCCTATAGAAGTTTGTTAATTCTAATTACAGATTGAGATGGCTAGCATGTCAAGAAAGATTGAAATAGAGAAGTTCAATGGTAGCAATTTTGAGTTGTGGAAACTCAAAATGGAGGATCTCTTAGTGGACCGTGATCTGTGGCTTGCTGTGTCTGGAACTAAACCTACAGGCATGAAGCAAGAAGATTGGGACCTTGCAGATAGAAAGTCTAAGGGGCTGATAAGGCTCTATTTGACAAACTCCGTTCTTCTCAATGTGCATGAAGAGAAGACTGCATCTTCCTTGTGGAAGAGACTGGCATCTATTTATCAGGGGAAGTCTTTGGTAAACAATACGGGGAAGAAGTTGTACACTGAGAATCACGGAAGGATCATGGTGATCATTTGAACTTTACATTCAACATCTTTGATTGAATGATTAACATCATTGGTGCTGAAGATTGATGAAGAGGATTCTTTGTATACGATATTGTGTTCTTTTCCAGATTCATGGGATCACCTAGTGATAGCTATTGGGAGTACAACATCCAGTTTGAAGATGGAGGATGTTGTTGCTTCTTTGTTATCAAAAGAAATGAGAAGGAAATCTTTTTGGATGGTGAAGGAGGCTCTTGTTGTTAGAGGAAGATCGAGAAGAAAAGGAAAGAGAAGGACAAAGAAGTCCAAATCAAAATCAGAGGGGAGATCAAAGTCTCCTGGAAGTACAAGGTGAAGTGTTGGAACTGTGGGAAACTTGGTCATGTTCGAAAGGATTGTAAAGAGGAGGAGAAGAAGAAGAAGTTTTCTTCCGACAATGATTCTTCTCACAGTGATGGAGATGCCTTCATTGCAGCTTTGGCTACGTAGGCATCAGATGATGTCTAGCTGATTGATTTTGGAGCATCTTTCCACATGACATCTCATAGAGACTGGTTTACGAAGTATGAAGAATACAATGGTGTAAAGGTGTACTTGGAAAGTGATTAAACTTTGGAAATTGTTGGCTGTGGAAGAGTCAGAATCCAATTCCCTGATCGTAGAGTGAAGGGAATTAATGATGTAATGCATATACCAGGTCTGGCTCGAAACTTACTTTCTATTAGTAAGTTGAATGATATTGGAGTGCAAGTCACCTTCTCTGGAAATGGCTGCAAGATGACTAGAGGCTCAATGGTGCTAGCAAGGGGTGCTCGTATTGGTACCTTGTAAAAGCTGGATGCACATGCTGTTCAATGCAATAGTGTCTTTGTATAAAGTCACAGAAGGCTACTCATGGAGGAAAAGATGGAAATGTTCCTAATTGTATAAACTCTATGGAAGTTAAACTTCTAGCAGAAAAGACTATGCTCTGGCATCATACGCTAGGCCACATTGGAGAAAAAGGTTTTAAAACCTTGAAGAACAAAACATTGAGGTCTTTGATTGTAACAGCAATTTTAATTCTGTGAACATTGTATATATAGTAAACAACCATATATTCATTTTATTCCGTTCCTCATAAATCTTGGTTTGCTAGATTATATTCATTCGATGTATTTGGTCTGAGTGAATGTTTCTTCTTTGTCTAAGTCAAGGTACTATGTATACGTTGATGATTATTTGAGAAGAACATTTTTTATTTCTTGAAAATAAAATTAAATTCTTTCAGTCGATTTAAGGAATTTAAGAACCTTGTAGAAATCGGTGGAAGAAAATAAAATGTTTTAAGGACTGATAATGGTG
>VDFB02281492.1:257130350-257265076 GCA_007258455.2 Sequoia sempervirens
TTTATCCATAGAGGACCTGCCTTGTGGGAAAAAGTAATCACCCAAGGGAATGACCCAACCAGTAACATGCTAAAGCCAAGCGACTTCCAACTAGTATATAAATGTGGGTACTTGAGGAAAGTTCAAGTATCATGAGGATTGTTCTGACAAGAAGGGAAACAATGGTCTCTTGCTGAATGGATGATCCCTCATGAAGAAAATGCATATACTAGAACCCTTTGTTATAGCAAGCCAAAATCTTTATTCTATTTACTGGCGCATAAGGTCTAACCTTTGAAGTCGTCCCACATTTTTGTAGCTTTTAGTAGAGATGAGAAGTAGGCCATGGGAGATTCATGGGTACTAATGTATGGCTACCCCATAGAAGTGAGTGTCGTGGAGGGGAGCCAGTGGGGTGAAGCTTCTAATCATCCGCTAAAAGTAGGCGCAACTGGAGTAAAATCCAAGTGGGAATCTAGTAAATATTGTCCTACACAGCCTTAGGATTGTACATGTTTGATGTGTTTTACCAATGCGTTTTTGAACAAATTTCAAACAAAACATCACACACAGGTAGTGAAAAACTTGATTCAGAAAACATCCTTTGAAACAACCAATTCTCTAACTAGAAAATTAGAAAAATCAAACAAACTTGCAAGAAATTGTGACATTTTCCCAATTCAACGCATCCACTGCTTGTTCTGACGCATTTACACCATTCTCTAGCACATCCATATGCTATTATAACACATCCACTATATCTTCCAACACATCCATTGCATTTTTTAGCGCATTCACCCATTACTGTAGTGCATTCAAGCCTTTCTGTGACACATTCAATCCATTCTATAGCACATCTAGGCTATCTTCCATTGCATCTATGCAATCTTTTAGCGCATCTAGGATTTGTTTTAGTGCATCCATTAATGCAAAACCTGACAGTTAAATTTATCCCCTATTTCACAGTTTGAACCAGAATTTAGAATCTTTCTCAGCCTAGAATCATTCCTCAGGTACCACAGAGTCTAAACTTGTTAAAACTGACCTCTACAAGTGGAATTCTCCAATCTAAACCAATATCTAACATCTTGAATTTCCTAAACATAAAACCATCGTGGTTGAGGCTGAAGGAAATTCTTTTCACATATTCCTCCAAACTGAAATAGATGAGGATCAATTGAATGCTTTAGCTCATCAAATGAAAAACCTTCAACAACAAATCTGAGATATGCAAAGGGAAACAACCACAAAAATATATTTGTTTTTAGAAATCTATTCTTATCCATCTGACAAAAATAAAAACTTGACACCTTCTTCACCAAAAACTTCATCATCCAAGTTCAATTTCTTTGAATTTTTAAAAAAGTTAAATGAGAAGCCCAAATCTCAATCCTCAAACACAAATGATATTGAACAATCTTACCATGTCATACATCTATCTTCATCTCCCATAAGTCAAAAATATCAGGATTCTTTCACCCAAGTTAATGATTCCATGCAACCACCTTCTTCTATCATATCTTCTATATCCAATGATTCATGTCAATCTCTCAGTCCAAACCATGCTATCATAGACTCCTCTACACCTCAAGATCAAAACATTCTTTCCACTTCATCCAATGATACCAAAATTCCACAAGTTCTTCCAATCTTTGACCAAGACTGAATCTCTCAAGAATTCTATGATGATCCCCTCCTTTCACTTTTCATCCATGATGACTCCCTTCCATCTCAAGAGAAAAGTATTCTTCCAAGTCTTTCTTCCACTCCATCTGATGAATCCATACCATCTCATGATTCCATTGCATCCCAAGAGCATGATAATTCTTCCATCCTATCTAATGATGTCCTATCACCCGATGATCAAGATATGCTTTCTAAAAAATCTCAATATTCCCTTCCTCATCAAGATCAAGATATGCTTCCATCTAAGGATATCCCTTCATTTCATGAGGATGTTCATCCTTCTCAAGATACACCTTTCATGCCACTACATGATGATTCCAAACCGAATAAAGAGAAAGATACTCCATCTCTTACACCTCGTGATCCTTTTCCAAGTCAAGATCAAAGTACCCCATCATCTCCATGTCAAGATCCTATCACACCTTATACTAGCCATCCATGAACCCCACACCTACAAATTGGGATCATCCACCTTTATCTGCTCCGGTTTACTTCCAACACTTATCCTTTCATCCATATCATATCCTCCCAAAAATGGACTAGCATCTTGTTTCACAAACAACACACATCCCATTGGTAAACAAATGTGTCAAAGTATGAACTACAAGCAGAAAGGATTAGGCCTTCATGAACAACAAGGTATCCTAGGAACCCATTTTTTACCAAGAAACCTATATTACCATGGCCTTGGTTATACACCCAAGTGTCCTAGTCCATCAAACCTACTCATCTATCTTGTAGGTCCTCATCCTAATCCATCAAACCTTCCATCTATCGTAGGTCCATATCCTATTCCTCAAGAACAAAAAAGGCACACATCCTTGATGCCATTTCAAAATTCTACCTACACTCACTCATCCATAATACCTCCATACCATTCATGTCAATCCACCCCTCCCATTTCTCTTGGAAGCAATTTCCTGGGTGCCAAATGTCAAAAGATTCAATATAAAAATCCACATGTATCAAAGGATCAACATGTCCCCTTGAAGAGTCATGCAAAAATAAAAAAAAAATTGATCCAAAAATCAAAAGAAAATTTCAAAAGGCCACAAAGGCCCATCAATTCAAAAGAAAATTTTCAAAGACCGCAAAGGTCCATAAATCAAAGAAAATTTCAAAAGGCCGGCCAAAAGGCCCATCAAAGCAAAAAGAAAAATTTCAAGGCCACAAAGGCCCATAAATAAAAAAGAAAAATATCAAAGGCCACAAAGGCCCACAAAAGAAAAATAAAATTCAAAAGTCATGTGGATTCCAAAAAGTCTCATAGAAGCAATAAAATCTAAATTGACATCCAAATTTGCTAATCCAAAAGCTTCCTCCAATTTGTCATCTAAAAACCTATCACCTTCCAAATCCATTTTTCCTCCATCACTCCACCATCCTTCAAGGTGTGTGCCAATGTTGACCTTGCAATCCTTCCCATCTATCCATTAGCAAGTCTTCCCACCTCCTATCCATTACCCAACATTCATCCCCCATTATTCTCCTTTAATCCAAACCTTTGGATTAAGTTCTTAGTTCTTTCATCGTACCTTTAATAGGCCAGCATTTATGAGTCTAATTCCCATTTACCATGGTTTATGAAAGGGATATTTGGTCGTGAAACTTGATGCTTAAGTCCTTCTTCCATCTCCCTATCATCCATATCCTATTTTCCATATTCCTCTTGCACTGTACACTTGGGGGGGCAAGTTTTGTCCATCTTATCATTCCTTACATTTCCACCTTTGATCTTGAAAAAGTTAAGGATCTCCTTGAACATCATATATCTTATCCTATTCGCTTTGTCCATATCTTTCATATCATATCCTTCCCCTTATCCATATTCATCATTCTTTCTAAATACATCCTTTCTTCCTTTCCTTGGTCTTGATGAGGAATAGCGGAAAAATACTTGGACATTATGTATCTTATCTAGTTGATCTTGATCATCCCATTCATTATCCTTATCCTTTCATTCTCCCATTCCATATCTTCTAGCTTATAAAAATTCATCCCCCATCTTTCTTTTCTCCGTTCTTGATGAGATTAGGGGAAAAATTGGTCATCTCATGCCATCTTAAAAGTCTTGAAAAAATACAAAAACATCACAAAATTTCTTGAAAAAATGGTTGCCTTGACGAAAACTTGGCAAACAGGTGTCTTGGTAACAACAAAAAAAATCATAAAAAAAAGAAAAATACAAAAAAATAAAAATAAAAATAAAAGATCATAAAATCTAAAAAAGTGCAATAAAAACAAGTAGTGAAAACTTGGCAACAGGTGCTATTTGTGATAGGCTAGCTTTTCCATCTATTTGAGTAGGTTGACCATTCACTTTCACCACTAATCTACCTATCATCATAAAGCTTCATGTACATATCCTGGCATCGTGGTCATGTCTCACCCTAGACTAGGGGAAAAATCTTGAACTAACTAGGGGCAATAAACTTTGAGCTTAAACGAACAGACAAACAACAGTAGGACAACACAACAAACACAATGATCATAGTGTAACCCAACATTGAACATCAATCATAATTATTAACACATCAACCATCCAAATCAAATAGCCAAAATTAGTCAAAATCCAAGACAACTTTAAATGGATGATGTTCTTCTAAATCATGGCTTTATCACTGTGGCATGAATGTTCAATTGGTGAACTTTGATTTTTGTTATCATATCTTTGGAGCACCTTGATGATGTATTGAACTAGAGGAGCCATGAAGGAGTGTGATTTTTCTTTGTCTGTTGTCTGCGAGTTGATCATTATTATTGTACAAATTGTCGTGGGATGTGCTCTACAAAGTATCACTAATGGCATTTCAAATTTACATAGGAAAACAGTTAACTCTTGTTTGTTTACGCAAGCAATACTCAAATCATCTCGGTTCAATTATACCTAGATGCTTGTGTTAACTTACAATATCAAAAATCATGGAAGTAGTACTCAGGTCACCATGGTCTAATTATGCCATCGATGCTTGTACTCACTTTCAACATTTTAAAGGCTCAATGATGATTAAAAGAATGACAAATTGGTTGTTACGAATGACAACATCTGCATTTTAGATTTGCATGGTTAAATTAGATTGCATCCATGTTAGTTTGCATCTATATCTGTGGGATTTTTAAAGCTGCAACAATGTCACAATGATGTTATCTCTGGCACTAATGGATTGAGTACACTTGACATTACCAAAAACAAAACATTTTCATTTAGTTACACATTAGTTGCATCATCATTTGCATACATTAGAAAACATTATCACATCATTCATCCATCCATGCATCACATCATAATATTTGCATCAGAAAACATGAAAAGAAGTGCATTCCATCTCACTTACATGATCCAAATCATTTCATCCATTATTAATGGATTAAGAAATTGGTCCATTAAGATGATTGAAAGACATGTCCAATAGAGTAAGATTTCCAAGCACAAAAACATCTCTATTTTAATAGGGGCATAATTGAACTTGATGCATCACTGAAATCACTTCTTTTATAAAATGGATCTTGGATTCACATAAGATTGTTGAAAGACATGTCTAATAGAGTAATATTTCCAAGAAGAAAAAGTTGTTGAAGAACATGACTAGTAAAACATAATTCCATTGTTATGAACATCTAAAACTAGTAGTGAAGATGAATTTGTTATTACTTAAATCCAAGATTGACAAAGGAATAATTGGATCATCACATACACATGATACATCATTTGCATAATAAAATCAATCTCACATAGCATAAAATATCATCCATCAAGCATATATGATCATTAATTATGCATTATCATATCATCATTGCATACATCGCATAATCATCATTATATAAGCATCATCATTGCATAATCATCATGATCATCATCATATAAACATCATAAACACATAGAACTATGCACCCTCATGCAATAATTCCATACATACATTCATTACATCATCTATTTGCATTAGAAAAGTACAAAAACATAATTTATGCATCACGTTTCATTGGCATAATAGGATCCATCACATACATCATATCGACATCATTCATAAAGCATCGTAGAATCATAACATATCAGTTGCATCATCATTTGCATCCATAACATATCATCTCATCATCATATAGAACATCACATATCATATAAAATAGAAATAAAATTCATCCATCATAATCATCATGATCATCATCATACAAACATCATAAACACATAGATCATAATCATCATTGCATATCATATAACCTCAAAATCATAATGTCAAAGTGTATAAGGATATCCAAGGGTATAAAGAGATACATCAATATAAAAAATGGCAGTGTATCATAAATCAAGAGGTACATCATCAATGTCTCAGAAAAGTCAATGTATACATGTCCAAAGTACATCATAAAATTAGAAATTGGAGCTATGTCATGCTCCCCCCAGACGGTGCTGGCATCACATGACCAGGGTCTCCCCCACAAGATGGACTAGTACCCCCCCACCAAACGTACCTGCACCAGGATCTCTCCTATCTCTAAGAAGCGACTACATAACACCCATGCTCATGTTCTGAGACTGGGACCTCCCTGATCGAGACTGTGCAAAACTCTCCTACTACTCAGGAGGAACTACATCATGATACCTAACCCTATAAAACTCTTCCTTCTGTGTAGTATGACATATCTCCCTAAAATATTCAAAGGAACCAGTAGTTGCTGTAATCTCTCAGAGACACCCTCGACCTACTCCACTCACTATCATAGAGTATCCCTCTCTGCAGTAAGTGTGGAAACTTGTGCCTGCATCTGTCCTTGTCCCTAAGCCTAGACTTGGGTGAGCTAAGCCTGTATTTTCTGTACCTACTGTGTTGTAGCATATCTCTTAGTTGTCAATATTTGAACCTGCCCTTGGACCTATGCTAACAAAGCCCGAGCCGACTCAAGCTGACCTTGCAGTGTCTCAACCTATACCTGTAACACAACAATATGTGTCTACTGCTGTGGCGAGGGTAGTCAAATCTCCACACGTCGCCTCTTGCGAGGCACTCTCAATTCTCCAACATCGGGACCTGGCCCTCCTCCATCCTCATATCCTCCCCCATCACCCCCATCATCATCTCTTCCATCTCCATCACCATCTCCATCCCCATCATCGCTACTCTTTGACTCCTCTAAATCCTCCTCCTCCTCCTTCCCTCTTCACCGTCTCTGACCATGACCTCCTACCCCCTCCTCCTCTAACAATGGTGTTGGCTCATCCGGGATGGTAATTTGTGGGAATAGATGCAAGAACATGTATTGTGCATACTCCTTCGATATCGACGCATCGGTGATCTCTATATGCACCTCCCAAATGATGACCTGTAATCCCTAGAAATGTTGAATTGCTGCATCATAAGAAAAAACTGGTCCCCACTCTATAGCATCCTGTTGTTTCCGTGCATAATGGGCCACTCCTTATGGCATGCCTTGAACCTTGCCATACTGTCTTAGTACTCTCAGTAGTATAAATCTCTCAATAATGAACCATGTCCACCCAATCAAGTACATTGAAAGACACAAATACAACATCTCGGTGTCATCCTCTGGCCACTGCTTGCAATCAAGATACAACCGCCATACCACTGACTCAAGATCATCAAGCACTCTCCTCCAATACTCTAGTTTTCCTAGTCTAGGTTAAGCAAGTCGACTAGCATAAATATGTACATACGACCTCATGGCAGGTTGCTGTCTGTCTCCAACTGGCTGACTGACTACTATATGCTCCCAGGCCCAGACCTGAAGCAATGTGACTCTAGCTGATAAAATGGACCCGCAAAGATAGACTACCTAGTGTAAGTCATGATACAAATGTGTGAGCATACAACAACCCCACACATATCTAGTGCCCTAAGCAATCATGCTCTCCAGAATCTGCCCACATCCAACTGACAGTCCCTTTGACCTGCGATCAGGACAAAGGAACCCTCCAATAAAACCGATAAAAATAGAAGGAAAAGTGGCATAAGCATCAACCATATCCCTCCAAGGAATCTTATAGCCGCATATATGCTCATCCTCAAACACTCTGCATAGTGCATTAGTCCTGCCCTGCTCATGTGAACCATATAGGACCAACTCTCCAACCAAAGGTATCCGCAGAATCTGGTGGACATCCTCTGGAGTAACTGTGATCTCACCAGTGGGAAAATGGAAGGTGTTATGCTCATTGTGCCACCTCTCTACTAAGGCTGTCAATAAGCCCCTGTTGATCCTAATTTGGGGCATATCAATCAGGGATGACAAACCACATCATGCAATCATGACTACATCAGGCGACGTCAGGTATGGAATCAAATCCCACGTCTTGGGAAGACACTCTCTAATATGTAAACTCATCAATGGATCCTATCATCACAAAATCACAAATCAGTCAATCAATCAATCAATCGACATCAATCAACCTATCAATCAATCAACATCAATCAACAAATCAATCAATCAAAACCAATCAGTCTATCAATCTAAGCAGCTCTGGTGAGACTTTGATCAAATCTCATGAGCATCAATTAATCAATTTAACCTCACCTATCATGAGGTTCATAAATCAATTCAACCTTGCCTATCATGAGGTTTATCAATCAATTTAACCTCACATATCATGAGATTCATCAATCAATTCAACCTTGCCTATCATGAGGTTTATCAATCAATTCAACCTTGCCTATCATGAGGTTCATCAATCTATCAGTTTAACCTTGCCTATCATGAGGTTCATCAATCATTCAACCTTGCCTATTATGAGGTTTATCAATCAATCAAACTATAATTGATCCTTGTCCATCATGAGGTCAATGATTAGTATCAATCATTGTATCTCACCTATCATGAGATCAATGGACATCTAATCTATCAACATCATCACATCGAAGGCTGAAATGATCAAACATCATCGAAATCAAGGAGTCTACTCAAGAAAATCATCAATCTGGTCTAAAATTTCACCAATGCGCTAAAATAGTCTTTCTATGCGCTGCAAAACTCTGTGCTAGAAAAATTCATCAATGCTCTAGAACATAGGTTCTATGTGTTGAACTATCATATGTGCCATTTCATTTGATCTATGCACTAGAACATCCTATGCTCTACATCATCAAATCTATGCGCTAAATCAATTCCTCTATGCGCTAAGTTCATGAATGTGCTAAAATAGTTCATGAATGCGCTATTGTGGGCACTCTACGCGCTAAATCACCTATGCGCTATATCACTAACCCTAAGCGCTACTTTATTCTATGAGCTATAATAGATACCCTATGCACTATTGCGGTCATCCTATGCACTAAAGCAACAAAATCTGAATTTAAACGAGAAAATAGAGGGAAAAGTGAAATGCACAAATTACAAGGAAAGTTTTCGGGGTACATACCAGAGGACCGTATGCCACTAGGTGGTTGTGATGCCTAACACACTCGAATCGATGCGTGTGGTAAGGGATCACCATTCTGCTCCAAATTGCTAGATTGCTCAATCACTCTCAAAGTTTTCAAAATCCAAAATGCACAAATGAACTTTTAATCCAAGTTTTTAACCTTTTAAGGTTAATTAAGTGGCATTTTTATGGGGTTGTTTTATTTATTTTTCAAAGGGGTTTTAATTCATCAAATCATCACCAAGTGACTTTAACATCATTTTTTGGGAGATAAATTGTTTCCAAATCATAATATTTTGTGATCATCATCAAATCATCGAAAAATAATCAAAATTTTCAAAAATTCCAAAAAATCCAAAAAATTAAAAAATTCACCGATTTATCTCCCGAGGGGGCATATATCTGTCATCACTTGAAAATCAATGTCTGGGGCATCAATTTTTTTTTTCTCGGCATCAATATCAAATTTTTCTTTGAAGCAACATGTAAACACATTACTTCAAAGAGGGACAAAATGTATACACCTAAAATCGCTGGTCAAGACATTTAATTAATTAAATACTAGTTATTTAATTAATATTTCATCTACTTATAAATAAATTCTTAATTTATTTATATAGTTCATATCTTCCAATTCTCCAAATCTAAAATCACATTCCTCTAATTTATTTAAATAAATAAATTTCTATAGTTTGTTTTATTTAATTAATTTTCACTAATCCCAAATTTGGAATTCAAGCACATATTTTCATGCGACCTCACCAAGGTCACATGAAATTAAATAATTCTAATTTTTAAATTAGAATTATCTTCAACAAACTTTCAAACACATGGCTTATTCTTCACACACTTTATTCCTTCATCCATTTGGCATGTTGTCTTTGGTCAAGGGAACATCCTTCTTGATTCTCTCCATCTCCACTATTCATCCCTCATGTTTGAATCTAGACCGTCGATCATTGCCACATCAGAAGATGCTTGGAAAATCCTATAAACACAACGCTATAGTATTTGGCATGCACATTTGAGTAGAGTTATTATGCAGGAATAGTTTTGGATCATTGAAGCATTGGAGCATTTGGTGTTTATAGTTAGAATTGTTTAGCATTTTAACAAGTTTGCATTGTAGCTTCATGTTATCTTAGAATCATGTTTTGCTTTATAGTTGCATTTTATTTCATATCTTGCTTTATAGTTTCATTTTAGTTCATCATATCAATGGTCATTTGAGCATATGCAAAATCATTTTAACTTCTTATCACAATATTTGTACCACATAATATAACATTATTATTTATTTTTCAATATCTCCATTATCATAGTATCATGGCTTCATCACATATTTTCATGTAGGAACTCAGGTTTCTTGCATTTAAATAACATCTTGTTTCTCAAGTTTTCATGTTAACAACCATAGTGCATACACAAAATTTGAGAGCCAATATGGTTTAATAAATCCTTGAGAATAGAGAACAATGGAACATTTTTGAAGATTTGTTTAACTACAATTTAGAGTAGTTCTTTGATTCAAATATTTAATATAATACGTCTTATTGGTGTTTGTGTGCTTTAGTATTGATTTTCTAACTCTCCCAAATTTCACACACACACTTATGATGTGATGTATGTGTACTAATGATATGGATGATGTATGGACTTATGTGTTAAATGTGAATGCCATTTGATCAATACAAATGATATGCTAATGATATAAATGGAAATATTTGAATGGATGTTTAATGACTATATGCCTTAATGAATATTCGATGCATGATTTAATGTGTATGATGGACTAATGCAATGCCAATATGATCATGTATGCAATTATTTTTGTATGTGACAGGATATCATCAAGAGATGAACGAGGAGAAATGATAAGACAAAAGGAGACAAATGTTAGTGTGGAGATCAAATCCTTCAACTTATTACTATAGGACTAATAATTGTTGCTCTTAATAATTATTGGGTAGATTATTGTAATGGCCAAAAAACACCATGATATGACATAGATCAATGGCGTGCAAGGTCGTACCATCACATGAGACAAGCAGTCGCAGACAAGTATGATCATGAATCATACTAAGAACACAACTTCCCCAGTCTTTTTGTCACAACCAACCACAAACATAAAAAGAAAAGAAAGACAATAAAGATAAGCCATGAAATGTCATTGCTTCTCTAAATCCTATTTCCAAGACATCCTTGAGGAACTAGCAACATGATTGTTTGAAAAAGACAAGACAAGCCAATCATCATGATATGTCACTACTTCTCTAAATCATATTGTCAGGATATCCTCAAGAAACTAGTAGCATGGAGGATCAAAGGAAAAAATGCCAAGATAATTTTTTCCAAGTGTGTCTGAATGCCAAGTATTTTGAATGTCGAGATTCCATGTGTTTGAATGCTGAGATGATGAATGCCAAAGTTGCCAAATTTAGGAAGGACACATCTTGAATGATGTCAATGTCGAGAGGATTGATCCTCAAATGTCCAAAGAATCCCTCAAAATGCCAGATGACGATGATGATGCCTAGGAAGGACACATCCTAAGGCATAATTAAATGACAAGGGCGATCCTTCAGAAGGACACATCTGAAGAATAACTAAGAGTTTGACAGGTTGACTGGTTTTGCTTGAGTTTGACTGAAGTTGATTGAGTTTGACTTGTTTTGATAGGATTGACTTATGTTGATAGGATTGACTATATGTCGATGTTGACATGCTGATGTAATTTCAACATGTTGATTAAATGATTATCATAGTTTGTTGTAGGAGTTTTTCTATTTGTCTTAGGAGTTGTCTTTTTGAATAATTTGTTTGATTTGAAGACAATTAACGTGTGTGCCAGTGTAGTGTCATGAACCCTAATGGAATGACCTAGTGTAGCTTTGGGGGATCATCAATTGATGGCCTTGCCTACGTCATACACTCAGAGACCTAGTAGTTCGACATGACCAATGAATTTGTCTTTATGACAAGAGATTGAGTCATGATTTTATTTTGGACAAACCTAAAAGGACTGACTTAATGTCTTGGGGGCCCAAAGATGAGCCTTGTCTACATAGCAAATGCATAGAGACAACATAGTTCGACAATGACATGGACTAACTAACTTGACCAATTATGACTTTGTTTTTGTGTTTTTGACATATTTTGAATTTTTTTTATTTCTTCAGGACGTTTTATGCTTTTTTTGTCTTTTTGAGGACATTTTTTGATTTTTAGGTCTTTTTTAGGACATTTTTCAATTTTTAGGTATTGTTTTAGGACATTTTTGATTGGCAAGACCATATGTGATACCCACTGCAGTCGAATGATAAAGAGTTTCCCCTAGTTAGGTCCAGAACTAGCCAAAAATGGAAAGGGTCATGCGTGGGATGACTGATGGATGATAGGCAAGACCTGATGTCAACTATTGTCAGCCATGGAAAGAAGTGGCAGGTTTTGTGATGGGTGTCAGGATGGTGTCAGAAAAGTGGGTATTTATTATGGACTAAGGTAGATAGAGTGACCGTAGATGGTGAAGCAAAGACTGAATACACATGGCACCTGTTTGCCAAGTTTTCACCATGGTACTTATCCAAAGCACCTGTTTACCGGGTTTTCACTATTGGACAAATTTTTTCTCTTTACTATTTTTGTCATTTTTGTCATTTTTTATTTATTTTTGGTGTCACCAAGTTTTCATCAGGGTCACGATTTTTTTATCTTTTTTAATTTTTTTGTATTTTTTGATGGTTTTCGGCCTAGCTCTCTGATGCTATGTGTAGAATTTTTGAAGATGTAGACTGTTGATAGGCTCTGTCAGTTGTTCACCGTCTTGAGTATAGATCTAGTATGCTCCAGAACCAAATGAGGACGTGATGATATAAGGACCCAGCCAATTAGGCTCAAACTTGTCGGGTTTCTCTCTGTTAGACTGATTCTTAGGATTTTGCATTAGGACCAAGTTGCCAATGTCAAAATTTTTGACCAGGACTCTCTTATTATAGCTGCGACAAAGATGATTTTGATAAGCCTGCAGGTGATTCAGGACATTATGTCTTCAGGGCATTATGTCTTCTTTCGTCTAACATTTCCAGCTCATGCAGTCATGATTGTCTATTTTCTTCATCATCAATTAGGCCCTTCATGGAGACTCTTAAGGATGAAATTTGAACCTCGATGGGTAGGATGGCTTCATCTCCAAAGACCAAGGTGAATGGAGTAGCTCCTATAGGTGTGCGAATGTTGGTGTGGTAGGCCCACATGGTAGGGTTATGTTGGATATGCCAGTCATGGCTAGCGTCATTGACTGTCTTCTTAAGAATTTTGATGATTGTCTTATTAGATGCCTTAGCTTGACCATTTCCTTATGGGTAGTATGGCATGGAGAAATGATGTTGGATATGGAAGCGTTCACGTAACTCACAGACATCCTAGTTCTTGAAGGGATGGCCATTATTTGTGATGATGGACTGCGGAATACCATACCGGTAGATGATGTAGTTGAAAATGAATTTGGAAATCTACTTGTTGGTGATGTAGGTGAGGGGAATGGATTTGATCCACTTAGTAAAGTACTTAGTGGTGGTGATAATGAATTTGTGGCCATTGGAAGTGGTAGGATGGATTTTTCCCATGAGGTCGAGTCCCCATTGTGTGGAGGGCCAAGGAGAAGTAATCAACCAAAGTGCATGAATCAAATCACTATGTATCCGACATTGGTGACATGTTCTAACAAACTCAAGTGCATCTTTTTCCATTGTTGGCTAGTAATACCCAAGTCTCGTGATATTTTTGGCTAAAGTAGGACCACTCATATGAGATTTGCATATACCCTCACGTACCTTGCGTAAGGTTGTTCGTGCTTCGTCAGTGTCGAGACATCGAAGAAGGGTATTGTCAAAGCTACGTCGGTATAAGGCATCACTAATGATGGCGTATCGAGTGACTTTGTGGATAAAGGATTTTCATTGGTTGTTGGATAGGTTCAAGGGAAGGGTCTAGGACTAGAGATAGTCATAAATTCCTTGATACCATGGCAAGTTGGGACCAACAAGCTTGCAAACCATTTTTGAATTTAGAATGTCATATGTAGGAACCAAGACTTGCTCTACCAAGAACTCAAATTGTGGCACATTGCTTGGAATATATAGGAGAGATCCGATTGTAGCCATTGTGTTTGTTGCCTTATTTTGTGCCTTGGGAATTTGTTCAAAAGAAATCCTGTGGAAGTATGTCTACAAAATGTCAACCACATGTTTATATGGCATTAAATTTTCATCCTTGGTGTCATACTCATCGTTGACTTGGTTGATGACCAATTGAGAATCTCTGAAGACCAAAAGTGTTTTGATTTTCCATTTTATGGCCATTCAAAGTCCTACGATAAGGGCCTCATATTCTACAACATTATTTGTACATGGAAAAGCAATGCAAAATGACTTTGGAATGGAATCTCCTTGTGGTGTGATGAACAATATTCCTATGCCCAAGCCATGACTAGTATGAGACCCATCAAAATAAAGTTTCCACGATGACTTAGGTTCTCTATGAAATATGGACTTGACAAGGAAGTCTGTTACCAGTGGATGATTGCCTTGTACAGGTGCATCTAGCAGTTGATTTGCTATCACTTGTCCCTTTATAGCTTTTCATTCCACATATTATATGTCATACTCACTCAAGATCATAACCCATTTTTCCAAGCGACCTGTCAATGCTGCGCGACTTAGGAGATATTTCAGGGGATCAATCTTTGCCACAAGTTGTGTCTTATGGTTCAACATGTAATTTCTTAATTTTTGAGCTGCGAAGACCACTGCTAGATAGGCACGTTCAATGGATGTGTAATTTAGCTAAAATCCAACCAATGTCTAGCTGATATAGTATATTTCCCTTTCCTTCTCATCATGATCGTTTTGCACCAATAATGCCCCCAGTGTTGAAGTTGTTGCAGAAATGTATAGAATCAAAGGTTTTCCTTTAATTGGTGGCATTAATACAGGTGGTGACAATAGATAGTCCTTTATTTGTTGGAAGGCCTCTTGACATCTATCAATCCACACAAAGGGGATGCCCTAGCATAAGAGATATTGAAATGGTTGACACTTGTCTTCCAGTTGTGCAATGAAGCATCATATAGACTGTAATCAACCTTGCAATGTCTTGAGTTCACTTATTCCTTTTGGGGAAGGCATCTCTAATATTGCTTTCACTTTGGCAGGATCAACTTCAATGCCTCTATGAGAAACTATATATCCCAAAATTTTTCCTGATGTCACCCCAAAGACACATTTCTTAGGATTCAGGTGAACCTTGTACTCTTCTAGTCTTTTGAAATTTTTTTCTAGCACATTAAGGTGATCCTTGCATGTCAAATAATTTTCCAAAAGGTCATCCACATAATCTTCCATTAGCTTGTGCATCATATCATGGAATATTGTTGTCATAGCTCTTTGATATGTGGCGTACCTGCATTCTTGAGACCAAAAGGCATGATGTTCCAGCAGCATGTACCCCAAGGACATGTGAATGCCATTTTATGTTGATCTTCGGGGGCAATACAAATTTGATTATAACTCAAGAAACGATCCATGAGGGACAACATCTCGTATCCTATTGTAAGGTCAAATATGATTTCTATGTTTGGTAATCTAAAGTCATCCTTTGGACACACTTTGTTCATGTCCCAAAAGTCTGTGCAAATGCATATCTAACCATTTAGTTTTGTGATTGGTATCAGATTTGAAATCCATTCAGCATAGTCTATTGACTGTATGAATCCCACATCTAGCAACTTCTTGAGTTCTGCTTTGACTAACAAGGTGATTTGAGGATGCATTTTACGCAGCTTCTGTTTCATTGGCTTGGAGTCTAGAAGTAACGGAAAATGGTGCAAGACTAATTCTAGATCCAACCTAGGCATATTGACATATGACCATGCAAAGTTAATCTTACGCTCTAAAAAGAATTTGTGAAATTCAGGTTTCTCTTCCTCTGTCAAGGATGTTGCAAAGAGGACAATTTTAGGATCTTTTGTTGTAGCTATGTTGACTTCCATGGCGTCCTCTATGAGAATTGCCATTTTTTCTTGAGTCACAAGGAGAAAGTCCAATCCTCCATCCTTGGGCACCTCAAAGAGGTTTTCACCCTCAGATACATCCTTTGTTTTTACTTTTTTATTGTCAAAAGGTGCCTTTCAGTTTTCACCTAAAGACGTGTCATTTTTTGTTTTATTTGTACTTTTATTTTTGTGACTAGAGGATGGTACAATCTCCCCGAAGTATGTTGCATAATCTAGGTCTATAGAAAATCTAGCCTTGTGGTCCCCACTTGGTATGCCCTCACGTAGTCCCATGAATTCTGCAATAGCCTCAACATTCTGAAATATGTCCATAACTAGCGGGCCTTGTTGATCCAAATCAATTAGCTATGGGTAGACTAAGGATATACCATCATCGGTATTGGAAAATGGTGGGGAGGATGCAGAAAGCATGCAAACAGATTCAGAAAGGGTAAAGATAAAATTGTCATCATCCAACTCCCAATCAGATTCTATCCATTATTCTCCTTCACTCGATTCGTACTCATTGTCAAAATAAGGGACAAATGGACTAACATTGGGGTCGATAGTGTCATGTAGCGAGTCAGATGAATCTGAATGATGGCCACTAGGGTTAGATGGCCGAATAGGTGTGTCAGGATGAGGGCCAATGGGAGCAGAAGATGATTCAGGCTTGTCATTGTTTCTTGGGAAAAAGAGTCTATCCTAGTCTTCTCTTTTCCTTGGGATTTTAGGGTTTCCATTATTCTATGTTGGATCAATCTTAAACATTTGACAAAATATTTCTTCAAAAGTAGGTTCTCTAGGTTCAAGGAACAATTCATCAAGGCAACAACCACTTAGGGATTGTTGGGAGCCAAATTCCCATTCATGTTCAAGTCAGTTTCGGTAAGGGATTCCTCAATAGTCTCGACACTTTCCGAAGCATTCACACTCTCACTCGAAAGTACATTGGTATGTTGATCGTCATTTTCGGGTAGCCCATATCCTAACCCAAGATACTTTGGTCTTCAAGAAGGCATTATAGGTTCTCGCATTTTAGTTTTATTTTTTCCAAGGCCACTAATTCCATCGTAGCCTTTTTCCTTCATTATATCATATCCTTTTCCATACGTCTAGACTGGTGATGGGGATGGATCTTCTGGGTCCTTATAAATCCATGTTAATATGTCCTCGATGTATTCTTTGCTCATTTCTCCCCATTTTATAAAAATGCATGTTGGAGGAACTTTGAAAATTTCTTTAGGCTCCATTCTGAAACAAGGTGGACAATAAGCCTTAGAAGACTTGGGTATTTTTGTGATGCAGTATATCATGTTCAATTCAAACTCTCCACAGCCTAGTTCCTAGAACTTGATATTAGGATCAACCTTCGAGATGAATGGAGATGGTGTGGTGGAAGACGTGGATGGTTTGGTAAGCGTGAATGGATCGATGAATTTGGAAGAAGAGGAGGTTAAAGCTTCGCAGTTGATGGGAATTTGAAGTTTTGAAATACCCCTTAGGTTGGTGCAATATTAGAAGGGATCGAGGTTTCCATATATGGTAACTTTGGTGTCGTCAAAAGGAAACTTTAGGCATTGGTGGTAGGTGGATGGAACAAATTTTAAGGTGTGAATCCAAGGTCGACCAAGCAAGATGTTATAGGTAGTTCAAGATCTAGGACTTGGAAAGTTGTGTCTACAATGACTGACCCAACTCAGATAGGAAGAGCAATAACACCCTGCGAGGAGCATTGTTCATCATCATACGCCTTTATAACAATGCTCTTAGTAGCATCTACACAAGAATCAGAGAAGCCTAGAGCTTTAACCAAGTTTAGGGGGAATATGTTTAGCCCTGCTCCACCATCTACTAAAACTCATCTGACCTTATGCTTATGAATAAAGACTTTGATGTGTAATGTGTCATTATGATTGGATTTTGGTGACGAATAGTCTTGGTCTAAAAATGTTATGTGATGTGGAGTGGTTAGGTATCCCACCATGACCTCAAATTGGTTGACATCGATGTCATGAGGGATGAAAGACTCTTGTAAGGTTTTGTCAAGTATGGCCTTGTGTGCAGGAGAAATGTGTAACAACTCAAGTATAGAGATTTGAGCATGTGTCTTCCCTAATTGGTCAATGAGGTTGAACTGTCCCTTAGGTTGCGACTGCTTAGCGGATGGACTAGATTGTGACTATTTGGTGGATGGACTGGGTATCATGATTTTTAGCTGCCTAGGGGGAGGAGGACCAACTATGGTGACTTTACCACCATGGGTAGTGACATTACTTTTAGGTGCTCTTTTGACAGTAATGGTATTGACATATTCATCGACCACTCGAAGGTGATTAATAATGGGTTCACCATAATAGTCGAAGGTGGCACATGTATAATTGGCATAATTGTTATTAGTCTTGGGACTCGACGTTGAGGGATTATTTGAACCATAGTCCTACAGTGGGTTTTTGTGAATAGTATGGTTCACGTTTGACACAAATTGTTGTCCACCCAGTTCAATTGTGTGATTTTTGATGAGGTCTTGTACCAGATTTCTTAGTTGTCAATAAGAGGAGGTTTTATGCCCTTTAGCATAGTGGTAATCACAAAATGTGTTACCATCCCACCAAGATGGCTTAAACTGTCCTAGGTGATATGGCTTAGGGTCCTGTAAAGTAATGATACCATCTTGAAGGAGCTTCTTAAGAACGTCTTTGATTGGTTCGCCTAAGGTAGTGTATGTACGTCTCTTTGGGAAATGCCTTGTTTGACGGGGCTATCCCTAGCCTTCATTTTTTTGACTGTTATGATTGTTATGATTATTTTGGATGGCATTGGCAATAGGTGTCGATGTGATCAATGGCGGATTTTGTGGTTGATCTCCTTTGAGAGTAAGTATAGGACCCGTTGTGTTTACCGCCTTAGTGTCAACAATGCCATAATTGGTAATGTGTTTATTCTTGACCCAGTATTTATTTTTTTCCACAAGTGGGTTTGTGTTCGTGTTCTTAGGGCCATTTTTTAGTTCTCCTTTAGCAATAAGGTCCTTCTCAAGTTAGACACCCTTTTTGACTAAGTCTATGAAGGTTGTGCAACAGTGGACTTGCAAGCCATATTTCAATGGGCCTAGGAGGTTCTGGACAAACATGTCAACTTTTTCTTTCTCTAGTATGTCAATATGGCAATGACTTGCTAGAGTTCTCCATCTTTGGAAGAATGGGATAAAATTATCACTAGCTTCTTCTTGTGTAAGTGTGCATAAATTGGTGATGGAGATGTCAATATCAATGTTGTAGCATAATTTCATACAAATTTGTCTACAAGTTCATCCCATGACTTTATTCCCTTAGACAAGGTAGAAAACCACTCAAGCGCAGGACCCGCAAGACTCCTCGGGAAGAGTCTCATCAAATAAGTGTGTTCATAGGTGATGTCCACGCACATAGTGGTAAACTCTCTGATGTGTTCGAGGGGATTTGTCTTGCCCTTGTACTTAGTAAAGTTTGGCACTACATACCCTGGGGGGAAGTTTGGCATGTATAAATTCGTGTCAAAGGGATACAGGCATAAGTCATATGATGTGTGTGTCTTTTTATTAGACATTTGCATAGTCTCTATTTGTTTTTGCAAGTTTGCCACTTGAGCTATCAAAGTTCAATTATAGGATTATTTGTTGCATCACACATTGGAGTGATGGGTACCCCATGAGTGCCAATTTTTTGGGACAAGATGTTCTAATTTTGTTGTGGGATGTGTTGTTGTGAGATGTATGATGTGTTTTGGTTTAGAGGTTGTTGGTATTGCATATTTTGATTAGGGACATGTTGATGGGTATGGATGTGTGATGCATATGTAGGAATGTGTCCTCTCGTAGTGTTAGTCGATATTTGCAGAATGTGTTGACCTTGAATATTTTGGTGCCCAAATAAAGTCATATGTTGCATAATCTAATTGCCTTGTCCAAATTGGTAGAATTTTTTGTGGGGAATATTGGTGTTTTTCCTTTGGGGGATATGGGTGTTGGTGTTAAGTTGTGATGACATGTTAACATTTGGTTGGGGTCCTGGAATGAAAATCCATTGTTTATTTCTCCCAAAGAGATTGAGTGAATTTGTTCCCATGGCATTTTTTGAAGTACCACTAAAAGAATTTGATGATGATGCTCCCATGGAACTAGATGAAGCTCCAAATAGAATATTTGAAGAGCTTTCCCCCATTGTTGAGGATCCAAAGGTAGCTCCTATGGATTGTGAGGATGTTGTTGACATGGTAGGCATTGATTGAGACATGGCTTGTGACATGGTCGGTGTCCCTCCAATGGATGTTGCATTGATTGTGTTGGAAGTATTTTGATTGGATGTGCCATTAGAGGTAGCATTGATGGTGCAAGTGGCAATTTGTGTGATGGCCCCAATGAAAGTATTATTTGCATTGTCTTGGGGTTGACTAGTGTTGGAAGCATTGCTTACATTATTGTTGTTTGTGTCATGACTAGGAGAGGCTGCTCTTAAAGTGTTAATGTCAAAGCCATGTGTAAATTTTTCCCCTTGGTGCAAAAGCATGGCTAGAAATCTATCTGGGTCTTTAAGACTAATTCTTCTAGAAATGATGCTACTTCAGGATTTTGAGCTGAAGCTTCTATGTCTTCCTCATATACATTTCCATGTTCATCTCTATGTATGAATGGTTCAAAGGGGTTATGAGAGGAAGATGACATGTTTATGTTGCTGAAAGGATTGATAAAGGATGTTTCTTGATTCATGTCATTAGGAAAGTTATAAGTGTTGGTGCCTTGTCCAAAATTCTCCATTTGCCTTCTTTTTCTTTGAAGCCTAGTCTCAACCATATAAGGATTTTTGCTCAAATGAGGAAGAGGACAATTAAGTCTATGAATGGGAATGATATGCCACTATATTTTTGGATTTTTTTGAATAAGGGATGCAAATGAAAACTATGTTTTTGGGGTTTTGACAATAAGAGATGGAATATGACAATGTTGTCTAAACAGAATGACAAAATACCAAAGGACAATGAGGACTAAGATGAAGGGTATGACTCTAATTTTATTTTATATTTTTAGGAATAAAGTATTCAAAATGAAGACTAAAATGACTTGGATGTTCTAAGGTATGCAAGTGCAAAGGCCACAGTGATTTGGAAAAGGTTACTCAACCACCCAAAGCTTAATCTATATCTCAATTTGGATCATAAAAGGACTTGTTGATATGACTAAAGGACAATGACAAGATGACAAAGTGAGGTTTCCTAACTAGAATTTTGAGTTGGAAAATCTCAAAAAAAGGATAATGACTAAAAGAAAGGATGTTGAATAAGTCCAATGATAACCTACTCTTGAAGGCAATGATTTTGCAAAGTATGGTAAGTTTCCCTATTCCAAAGTTTGCAAATTAAAGACTGGTTTATTGCTAAAAATGATGATAATGGGCTTTAAGGATGCAACTAATTTTTTTGCAACTTTGGACCTATGGGTAAATGCAAGCTAAAGTATGCAAAGAATGAAGGATTTGAGCAATTCCTTGTCTGGTTTTTAATTGAGGCTACTGGAAAAAGATGTTTAATAGAAGATTGGACAAGTTTGATCTCAAGTTTTGGACTATGACAGTGTTTTTATTTTTTTTAGGAAAATGCATTGTTTCAGGTCACAGATGTGTTGCAATTTGTTAGGCGCATCACATTTTCAGCGAATATAGTGCCACGGGTAACAAATGTGTCTCAAGAAAGAAATTGCAACATTCTATAAATCAAATACAGTGCAATACATGAAAATGCATTGCACACAGTAGTGAATGCATCACATAAAGTGTCAAATGTGGTTCAACAGAGCGATTGCGTTGCAACAAATGCATCTTAGTAGAATGGAAGTCTAATTTGTTTGCAATTTTGACCAATTTTTAGATTTGTTTGAATTTGAATGTTTGTTTCTAGGTCTGTGAAAGGTGTTTGTTTGTTTCAATTTCTTCATAAAACACTTGGAAAACACAATATCTTGTCTTTGAAAATTTGAAAACATGCACAATGAAGACAAGTACAATCCTAGGTTAGGCAAGGATAATAATCGTTAGATTCCATGTGGGTTTCCCCAGCCACACTTATTCTTAGTAGGTTAATCTAGAAGCTTGGCCACATAGGCCCCCCCTTACATTGCACTCACTTCTCGAGTCAACCAAGCTTCAAGCATCCATAAATCTCCCATGGTAGACTTATCACCTCTACTAAGAATTGCAAGAATGAGGATGCCTTTGCAATGACTATTGCTGTGCTAGAAAATAGATGGGTTTTTGGCAACTACACATAAGTTTTTAGTTTAGGACCCCTGTTCGAGTGGCCACACATGGGGAAATATTAGCTTCGATAAGGAGGAACTCCAACCTGAAGTGGTTACACTCAACAGGGTTTTGGGGAGTTCACTTGTTCGTGTGACACATCCACACTCGTAATCCTAAGTTTTCCATTAGGATTCACATTTGTATACCCGTTGGGGGTAGCTCGGCTAAAGAGCTTCATTGTCAGTTTGAGTCACCTTGGGGTGAGTAATTTTTCCCACAAAGGAAGACCCAATTCCTAGAGTCAATAACAATTTCTCTTGCACCCAGGATCGCACAAGTGCATAAGGGGAGAGGATACTTCTATTATTGAATCGAGGTAACACAAAATTGGAGACACTTGTAAATTTTAGTTACCAAATCTATAATGTGAGGAAGACACTTAAGACACTTTGTTCTTTTTAAACTTTTAACTTGAAGTGTGAAAGACAAAGTTCATTTTAAACCCATGACGTGAAAATGCATGTTCATTTTAATCATATGAGTTTCAATGCATGATTGTGTTCATTTTAAGCCCATGACATGAGAATGCATGTAAATTTTAACCATATGAATGTGAATGCAAGTTGTTTTTTGTTGATTGTTTGCCTTAAGGAAGTTCAAAATGAAATAAAAGATCAATAAAACAAGGTTAGACTCCTTGCCACAAGCTAGAAACAAAAGATTAGTAACCCAAAACTTCTAAGCTACTAAATGGAAAAGAGAAACCTAGAAATTTTTTGTAAAATTTGAAAAGAAAATTTTACCAAGCAAATGTGTCACAACAAAGAAAATGCATCACAGGGTAGAATCTGGAATCTGTCAGGCAAATGTGTCGTTTTGCACAACAAATGCGTCTTGTGGCCGAAGGTTGAAATCTATAGACAAATATGTTGACCTACGAAGCAAATGCATCATGGGATGGAAAATGCATTGTTCTACAGAGCGTATGTGTCTTAGCAGAGCGTATGTGTTGTTTTGTCAGTCAAATGCGTCATAGGAAACAACAAATGCATCATGCCATACCTGTACCTACAAAAATGAAAAATGTAGTACAAGAACAAACAAAATGCGTGATTTTGGAGTTGGGTTCACCAATGTAACAAGTGTCTTCAACCTCCATGATTGATCTCCATTGCACCTTCTCTATTTGCTGTAATATGAAGTTTTCCCTCAAATCTTGTATGAGCAACTTATGACTATGCCAATGCCCTAAGCAAATGTTGAAGGATTTGATCTAAAATGCTACACAATGCAAGTATGCAACTATGAAGAAGGCCTAAAGTATGTCTAAAAGAGCCTATGAATGCCAAGAGCTTGAGAGATGAAGTGTGCATGAGATGTAGATGTCAAAATGAGACCAAAATTTCCATTTCAATAGAAAATGCAATTTTGGATGAATGGCCAAGATTGAAGATTGACAAATGCACTAGCATCAATGGTCAAAATTCAATGTGACAACCCACAATTAGGGTTAGGGAAACATTAGGGTAAATTTGAAATGAATGGACAAGATTTGATTTTAGAAAATCAAATCAAGGGACAAGATTGCATGTGACAAGAAGATAAGGATGACACAAAAAAAGAGAGAGTTGGGAAAAATTACTTGATTTATGAAGGAAAATTGCTATTTTGAATTAAAAATTAATTTAATTCAAAAAGGTGGGGTCATGTGACAGTAAATAATTAATTTGAATTATTTACTAAGAGAGGGAAAATTAGAAAGTGGGACCATTTTAAATAAATAATTTTATTTAAAATTGGGAAAAATTCAAGGTGGACAATAATTAAATAAATTAAAGAATTTATTTAATTATGAGAAGCCATTAGAAATTAGTGATGTATTTATTTATTTAAATAATCAGAAGGAAATAAAAGACATGAATTAATTAAATAATTAAGAATTATTTAATTAATAGTTGAAAGTGGACCATAGGACATAATTAAGTATTTTAATTATGCTAGGAGGAATGTGGCAACAATAGAGCTTGTAGGCCTAGGTCATTTTTATGTGTCTACAATTGTGATTGGCATTGTCCTAAGATCAGGGGTGCCTCGAGATGCTTGGCTGGGAGTGTGTTAATAAAAAATCCCAAAAACCTTGCAATTCTCTTTTGTAACACCTTCTTCATATTGAAGAAGATAATTTCAACGATTTTTCCTTATTAATTTCTTGCCTTGATATTCTAGTGTATTCTTCTAGTGTTTCCTTAATTACCTCAGCCTCCTTCAAAGTTGCTTTTCCAAGAAGTAATGTATCATCTACAAATTGTGTATGTGTGGTAGAGTTGCACCCTTGAGTTGGGAATATCCCTTTCCATAAGCTTCTTTCTTGTTTTACCTTAATTGCTCTCCCCAACACTTCTTGGACATTATTATGAATAGGAATGGGGAAATGGGGTCCCCTTGCCTCAGGCCATTGGTGGCTGGAGAAAAACCACATACTGAGCCATTTACATTGATTGAGTACCTTACTATGGATATGCTTTGATGTATCATCTTTATCCAATCCATATTGAAACCGAATCTCTGTAGAACCTCCATGAGGAAGCTCCATCTTACTCTATCGTAAGTTTTGCTTATGTCTAGCTTGATTATAATTCCTTGGATTTTCTTACTTTCCATTATATGTTCCACTTCATTTGTTAATATTATGCTGTCCACTATTGGAAAAAAACCACTTTTCTCTTTCGATATAATTTTGTTGAGCATATTTTTTAGTCTATTTGTCAATACTTTAGTAATAATTTTGTATACTATATCACATAAATAATTTGGTTGATATTCATTTAGCAAACTGTAGTCGTTTTTCTTTGGGATCAAGGACTCGATTATGGTATTATTCATATCCATCATAAAAAAAATATTTTTCTTGAAATCCTCCACCAGTTTCCAAATTTCATCTCCTATGAAGGGCCAACATCTTTGAAAGAAACTTGCAAGGAAACCATCCAGCCCTGGGGCCTTCCCTGGGTGCAATTGGAAAGTGGTAACCCTCACTTCTTCCTTTGATATCAGGCTGACTAGCATTTTATTATCCGCTTCTATGACAAGTCTTGGAATACAATCAAGCATGGTTTCTCTCCCATAGTCTCCCACCTTTTCAACTCCCAAAATATTTTTGAAGAAGGAGATCAAAGCCTCCTCTATCTCTGCATGCTTCTTAAGGGGCACTCCATGTTCATTTTTTATTTCTTTGATCCTATTAAATTCCCTTCTTGCTCTTGCAGTGACATGAAAAAAATTGGTATTGATATCTCCTTACTTTAGCCATGTTTCCCTTGCCTTATCTTTCTAGAATATCTCTTCCCTTTTTAATAGTTCTTCATGAAACTATTTGAGTGATTTCTCTTTCAAAAATTCCTCTTGGTACATACCATGCTTAATGATCTTCTCATTTAGTTCTTCTAGTTCTTTCTCAACCTTTTCCTTTTCTTGAAATATATTTTTAAAAACTTGTTTGTTCCATACTTTTAGCTTTTATTTGATGAATTGTAGCTTTTTCATAAGCACAAAGCTCAGGGTGCCCTTTACCACACATGACTTCCACCAGGTCTCTAACAGATTGATCAAGATCTCCTCCATCCACCACATGTTTTCAAATTTGAAATATGTTTTAAAAGGGGAGAAATCCTTTTTGAGTGTCAATAGGATTGGGTAGTGGTTGAAGAATGAAATTGGAATGATCTTCGCTTCAAAATTGGCTATTTTATCTATCCATTTTGGACTTATTAAGAATCTATCCAGTCTTTATGTGATATTAGTAAAAAAAATTCTATGATTGGTCCAGGTGAAGATTCCATTGGAGGTATGATAGTTTATTGCCTTGGATTCTTCCACAAATTCTCTAAAGTCCAACATGCTCTTGCTTACCTTGTTACTTCCCCCATTCTTCTCTGATAATTCTAGTATAGCATTGAAATCTCCTCCCATTATGAAGAGGTGATCTCCTATCTGTCTGACGCTAGTGTTGATTGCTATCCATGTGTCCCATTTTTCCTCAGAGCTTTTTGTCCCATATACATTGAACAAAAAGAATTCCAGGTTCATATCCTAGATTTTGACCACACATTCCATCCAGTTCGGGTGAGCCTGCTCTAGGCTTATTGCCAAATTAGGTCTTCTCCAGAGAATTTCCATTCCTCCAGAAGTTTCTGTGGCTTCCATAAAATGGCCTAACCAATTCTTGCAATAGTTTAAGAATTTATTTCCCTCATTCTGATTCAACTTTGTTTTGTGTAGGATTATTATATTTTCCTCCATTTTTTCCATATGGCACTTAACTAAGTGCCTCTTGTTAGGGGAATTCAATCCCTTGATGTTCCATGAGGTGATCTTCATTGTTGTCCAAGGGAGGCGCTAGCTCCCTTGGATTTCAGAAAAAAGGAAATGCTCTTTAAACCCTTCTTCGTTGCCTCTTCCTCCCTCTTTTGTTTGTTAGTCTTCCTGCCTCTACCCTTCTTTGCTTTTCCCATCACTATGACTATTTTTTGGCTTATGCATCTTGGGTCTATTAATCCCAATTCATCATCTTCCATCATATCCTCGCCTTCTACCAAATCATCAAAATTTGATTCCTCATTGAAGCTATCATCAAATAAGTGTTTCCAAACTCTTCCTCTGCCTCTAGAATGCTTGTATGATTTTTAGGACTGGCTTCATTCTGTGGAATATTGGCCACTAAATTGTGATGCTCTTTATTTTCCTCTATTTTCTTGCTATCTTTTTGGTTCGGTATTTCCTTATCCTTATTTTGGATTTGTGTGAAATCTTCCATCTATTCTCCTTTCACCATTTTTTGGGTGGTATTAGGTTTTCATACCATTTTTGTTTTTGTTTTCTTCTCCATTTCCTTTGCTCTTTCCTTTTTTCCGCATTCCTTCTCATTGTGCTTTATACTTCTGCATTTGAGGTAGAAATGCTTCTCTTCCTCTATTTCTACCGACTACTTCCATATTACCCATCTACACATATTCGTATTTCCTTTGGTATTGGTCCAATAGACACTATCTTTAGTCTTGCATATAGGTATGAGTCTTCTTCAAATAATTTTTCATCAACATCTACTAGTGTGCCTAATGATCTCCCAATTTTTTCAAAACACCCTTTAGACCAATATTCCAATGGAAAATTATGAAGGTGGATCCATATTGGTTTTTCGTAGGGGTTTAATTGGCAAGGGTTGAAATTATGGTGCCATTTATTCATATATAATGGATGTCCCTCCAATTCCCATAGTCCTTCATTTAATATCCTTTATCTTTCCTTTGCAAAAGTGAATGTACCACAATAAAAAAAACTTTTGGAAATAATTTTATGATTCCCTATGTCTTCCATGCCTTCTCTACCCATTCCCTTATCCTCTCAAATTAGGGACCTATGAATTTTCATATTACTCCTAAATCTTTGAGTATTGTAATGTCTTCCTCCACTTTTGTGGTTAGGTCTATGGTTTGAGGATTTTCTGATATTTCAAATTTTGCAGGTTCCTTCTCGCTTCCCTTTTTAAACTTCATTCTTGATCATGACTCTATCCGCAATTATTTAGGTGTTTCGATCTTGTGGATGGGAATTCGATGTTGAGCCTCATTTAATTTTTCTTCCTTTTCTTGGAATTTCCTATATGGAATAATTCACAGTTCTTCCTTTTTTAGGATTCGTATATACACCTTGATTTTTGTCAATAAAAATTCATGTGCAAAAGTTTTCACTTTTATTATTTTAAAATAATATATAATATATAATAATATATACTATTGTAATAATAAATAATATAATATTAAAATATATAAATAATAAATGTAGTGTCAAAAAATATCGTCGTGTACATTTTCACACTTAATTTGGAAATAATTAAGGTTGAAATGAACTTAAGGATGCCTCGATCTAGTGTTGTGATGTGTTTTGCATATTCACATTAGGTCTTGGGCCTCTTTTAAGATAAATAAACCTAACTTTGCCCTAATTTAATGTTGTAAAGTGCATTTATTCACACCTTCACATTAAATTTAGGCTTAGGCTTGTAAACTAAATAGACCTAATCTAGTTTTGTAATGTGTTTTACACATTCACATTGGATTTAGGGCCCCTTTTAAGCTAAATTAACTTGATTTTTCCTTAATTTAATGTTGTAAAGTGTATTTATTTACACTTTCACATTGAGTTTTTTGTCCTCTTACATTTATGACCTTAATAACATCATTAATAAGCCCCTATGATCCTACAATATGTATCCCGAGGTATATTTTAACCAAAATCCTGACATAGACCTCATATAAGCTTAATTTCTTCACTCCTCGACACTTCAACAATCAAAATTGGCCCTGTGGGACCCATATGCCACCTTGGTTGTATGAGTCCCATCCAAGTGGGACCCATATGCTATGGTAGTGTATGAGTCCCATCCATTTGGCCTATTTTTAAGGTTTTGAGTGAGAAAAACTAGGTTTTAAGTTCAAATTTCATGTATGCCGTCCTTTGGGATCTAATACATGAGATATTAGATGGATTATCTATATAAATGATATTTCAAACCACTATTTCATAAGGCCTACATGTTATCAAGTCAAACACTCAAGGGTTAAGCATTCCAAGGCTTTACAAGATCATCAAGAGAGCATTCAAGATCATTTCTAAGGCATTCAAGGGAAAAATTCTTCATCAATTGTTGCAACAATTCAAGATCCCTCATCATGTCAAGGATATCAAGTATCAAGCATGTTATTGAGCTAGTGTTGTGATGTATCATTGAAGATCCAAGATCAAGCATTTTTCTACACCTATTGTGAAGATCAAGATCTACATCCTTCATGGCCATTCCATGTTAGGTTGCAAATTTACAAGACATCATTCAAGGTATCATTTTTCATGTTTCATGTTCCATGTTCCATGTTTCATATCCGTTTTTCATTATCTCATCATTTGGTTTAATTACCTACAAGGGGTTTGACCAAGGAAAACCCTATTCACTAACAATCAACAAGTTTTCCTCCTCTTTACATCTGTGATTGCAGATCTAGGTGTCTTGGAGCTTGAAGGGCCATTGAAGATTAGGTTACAAGCTTGGAGAAATTTGTTTGAATTGTCCCCTCATTTTTAAGGTTGTAATCTTCACTAAAAAGTCACCTATAGCCCCAAAATTAGGGTTTCAGATCTGAAAACAAAGTGGAATAGAAAGAGCAGACATTGGAGACCAAATTCAGACCTTAAAATTCCAGAAAGCCCTAACTAGACTCATACACTAGTCCTAGCATATGAGTCCCAATTTAGGTCATTTTTTATATTTTTACAGTTTCAAATACCCTTTTTCTAGAAACTTGTTCCTGCATAGAAACCCATATCTGGGATTGATACACATAGACTGGTATATGAGTCCCAATAGGCAAAATTTTTAGGTTTTTTAGCATTTCAAAGCTCATTCCAGTCATCTTCAAATTTTTCTAGGTGCTCCTCTGTACTTTTTTCTAGTTTACTATTTTGATTTACTTGCATTTATAGTTCATTTAGTGAGGTTTTATGCATCATTGAGTTCAATCATTAGATCTTGCATTTCATACATTTTTCCAAGCCCTATCTTGTGTTAGAATTGTGAAACAAGTACAAAACCATGAGCCATAGGATCAAACAACAAACATATACACCTTCTACACAAGAGATCTGCAAACAATATATGCAATATTCCTCAACAAGAAAAAGCTACAGAAGTAAGAGACTCTCAAGAAGATATGAAAGCTCAAGATAATTACAATGAGGGTTGAGTGCTTATAAGAGAAAAAACCTAAATTATAAAGGGATTAGATCATGACAAGTGTCAAAATCACATGAGATGAGATAGAATGATCTAATATTAGCTCAACTAATAAAAGCATTAAGCACTCCTAAGTTTAGCTTAAGTGCATGAGAATAAATTAGACTAATAATCAATTAAATATTAATTAATTATTAGCTAATGCATGATAACTCTAACACCCCCCATTAAGATGAACTTAGGGAGCAACTAAAAAGCCTAAAAATAATGCATGATGGGTCCCAAAAAACAAGGCCATGTAAGGTACCCATGTACAAACAAAAGATCTCTATAATGTGGAGAAATAGAGAAAACCTCATGGGGAAAAATCCACTCCAAAAAGAGATGAAATCCAAGTGAAGGACTAAAGAAGCCTCCAAACAAGACAATGTATTAAAAAATAGGAACATGCAGAACATCATAGAAGCACGAAGCTATAGACTGCTATTGAATGAAGAGTCATATAGTGTTGAAATGAAGAACCTCCTCTGAAACAAATGATGATTAGTATCAAGATAACAAGAATATGCATGAGTGCCACAATGACACTACTCAAATCTGATTGCAAACAAAGGAAAAACATCTGGAAATAAAAGATACAAATATCAAGATCAAGGAGACTATACTGCATGAGTGCCACCAATGACACTACTCGAAGCAGATGGAAAAACAAAGGAAAAAATTTGGAAGTCGAAGATACAAGTGATACATGAATTTTCATGAGTGACCCCAACAAAACTACTCAACATGCAAGATGGAAGTCGATAATATAGGTACCAAATAGTATGAAGAACATTGATCATGTGAGAGATAATAATCTGCATGAGTGTCCTCAATGAAACTACTCAAGTTAGATGACAAACAAAGGAAAACATCTGCAACTCGAAGATACAAATGGCACAAGTACCAAAAATCTCTGATCAAATGAAAATGAAAGGTCACCTCTAGAAACAAGAATGTAAGAATGTCCATATGGTAAACAATCCATCTCACTTCAACTGCAAGTAACCAACCATTGATGTACTCTACATCTGAAAGTACATAGGAACAAGAACTAGATATGTAGATCACTCCAATTGGAAAAATTGAGGAAGCATTAGCACCAATAGTAGAAAACCCCCATGATGTTGAAAAGGGAGAGCCATGATAGGTATGCTGAAACTGTATGAAACCAAGAAGTGCATGTAGGAGAAATAACCTACAAATAAAAGGGTGTGTAGACTAGGGCACACATGCATGAGGCAAGAATCACTGGGATTCACTGTTGTCATGGAAGGGACACTCACTTGACAAAGGTGTGATGAAAAACAAAGGAAAATGTCAATCCCCCCATGGAAATTTATATCATAGTGTGAATACAAAAGGCACAACAGGATGCACAAAATCCCCAAAAAGATATACACCAGAATGGCACTTTATTTCAGTGTGTCTAGAAAAGAGAATGTGCATAAAAAAGATGTCTACGATGCCCAAATAGAAAAAAATACTGGAAATACATATAGAATAGCCAAAAATGAGTCGTTCCATGCAAACGAAAAAGTCTCCAGGAGCTAAAACATTCAAGTAATTCACCAAAAATGTGCGAAAGCAAAAAAATCTGAATAAAATGTACCTAGAGAAAAATCTAGAAAAAATGCATGGATGGAACTAAAGAGCTTTGAAAGATGGTTCCAACGCTACTAGAATTATAAAAAATGAAGAAATTGGTCAAAAGTTACGAGCTCGAGACTGAAAACAACACCTCTGACTTCAACAGACTATAGAATGCACCAATAGTAAAATAAAGTGATGAGACCCACACCATTGGAAAGTTAGTAGAACCAACTTTTCGACGATATCTTGTTTGTTGAAAAATGGCATCGTATGTCCAAGTTACGGAGAAAAGAAAAAAAAACCTCTCTAGAGGCCAAAGTGGGGTCAAAGGGGGCCATGCAATAGTCCATATTGTTGATGTCAACAGAATATTCTTGAATATTCTCTAGCTGTCTAAAAAAAACCACCCCCCTGCAAAAAAAGATAGTGAATGAAATATTCCTAATTTTGATGGAATATACCAAAGGACTCCGTGCGCTGGTAAAATGAAAGGGACACTTCCATTTAAGAGGACTGCATTGGGGTACTGCATGTGCAATACCCTACGCATTAATGAGAAAAGCACCCTCTTTTAAAAAATCTTCCCCACTTTTTATTTAAAAAAAAAGCTTTCTAAAAATTATTTTTTTATGATTTTTATAAAATTTCTAAAAATTGAAATTTTAAAAACCAAAAAAAATGCAGACCTGTAAACTTTTTTTTTTGATTTTTCATGTCTTGGGGGCCATATGGAGGTCATACAACCCTTAGGGAATTCTTTTTTCCTCAAAAACACCCGATGGTGAAATTCAACAAATTTATAGTCAAAATTTGTGCAAATGGCCTCCTAGACATAATAGTGAGGTCCTTTTCATGCCAAAATGCTCTGAAAACACAACTACCCTTCAAGTTTATAAAAATAGCAACTACTTCAAACCCTCACAGATTTGTGTCAGGAACCCAAATCAGGTGAAACAAAAGGTGATTCTGACTTTTTTGACAACTCTGAATCCAATGACAAGGTCCTTTTCATGCCAAAATGCACAAAAAAATTTCCACCTCCAAAATTTGCAAAAAAGAAAAGGGGATTTAGATCTAAAGTCTGTAACCCTCATTGAAGAAAGAAAATATCATAAATCGAGAATGGGTTCACTGAATCCATGCTTTGATACCATGTTAGAATTGTGAAACAAGCACAAAACCATGAGCCACAGGACCACACAATAAACACATACACCTTCTACACGAGAGATCTACAAATAATATATGCAATATTCCTCAATAAGAAAAAGGTATAGAAGCGAGAGACTCTCAAGAAGATATGAAAGCTCAAGATAATTACAATGAGAGTTGAGTGCTTATAAGAACAAAACCCAAAATGAGAAAGGGATCAGATCATGACAAGTGTCAAAATCACATGAGATGAGACAAAATGATCTAATATTAGCTCAACTAATAAAAGTATTAAAGCACTCCTAAGTTTAGCTTAAGTGCATGAGCATAAATTAGACTAATAATCAATTAAAGATTGATTAATTATTAGCTAATGTATGATAACTCTAACAAATTGGTGGTGAACCCTTCATTCAACCTTAATTAATCTCTAAGCATACCCTAGGACAGTCCCTTCTAGCAAATCTCTTACCTCTATTCCACTCTTGGGGTGAGATCTCTAGGGCATCCTTGAACGTTAGTTGGAGAAAAGTGGTGTTCTATGTCCTAAACCATAAAGCATCCATTTTTCCACTAATCATTTTGGTGAACTTGCACTTAGATTACGTCATCTCCGATTTGGAGTGCATCATCATCTGAGATCTTGCTTGCATTAGCTTTGCATTAGGGTTTACATTAGTTAGTTGGAATTCTAGGGTTTCTAAAACTTGCATTAGTAAAAGTGCATATAGGTTGCATTTTTGCATCTTGCATCATTGAAAATAATTTGAAATTTGCATTTGTATTTAGTTTAGGTCCATCATCCAAACTAAAAAGCATAGAAAACACTCAAAATTTCCTGAAAATTGTGAAAAAATCCCTAACTAGGACTTATACGTCCATCTGGGCGGATTAGTCCCAGTCGAGATTTTAAACTACCTTTTACAACATTAAAAACCTTATTTCTATACTTCCTAATCTTTCTGGTAACATATACTATAAGTTTGGAAAGTTTTAGGAACATCTATTTTATGTATCTAGGTCAAAAACATCAATTTAGGGTAGTCATTTTTAAAATCATTTCAATAGCAAACATCATTAGATCTGAAAATGTTCACATTTCTGAAACTTTGCACAATATGGATAAAAGTACTTTTCACTTTTGCATATACAATGTTTATATTCATAAAACTTTGCATAAGTTTGATAAAAGTGCTTTTCATTTTTGGATATACATTGTTTGAATTCTTAAAGTTTTGCATACATTGGATAAAAGTATTGTTCATCTTTGGATATGCATTGTTTACATGATTAAAGCATTACATGAGATGGTTAAAAGTGCTTTTCATTTTTGGTCAAACAATGTTAGTACCTTGCCTTTCTAGGCATGCTAAGAAAAAGTTCATATCCCCTCCCTATGAGAGTGTTTTAGTGAAAGAGAATACAACCTTGGACAATCCTAATGATTATATTTGTTCTTCTCCTAATATCTCTCCTATTGGCGAAGAAGATATTTTGGTGTTAGAAGAACCAATCAATGAGAGTTTTGAGAATCCTAGTTCTTTCTCTCCTTCTACCTCTCTTATTAGGCAAGACATTGATGAACAAGAAGAAACAACCATAGGTAATCATGATGATAACATAACACAATAAGAGACCATTGAAACCTACCTATATAACACTTCAACTAGTCTACATTCACCTCCCAACACTTTCCCCTCTTGTGATAATGTTTTGGAGGATGAAATTGAATGTGAGGAGGATATGTTGGTTTTGAATGAAAAAACCTTTAAGGTCTATAGCAACCCTCTCTATGATCATTCCCTAACCTATCCTATTTTGGAAGACATTAGGGAACAAAGGAATGAAATCATAAATGATCATGATAATCACATTTGTTCTTCTCCTAGTATCTCTCATAGTTGTGAAGAAGATACTTTGATGTTAGAAAATACAATCGATGAAAGTAATGGGCCATCTTGATTTCCTCTTTTCCCCTAAAGAAAACATTATTGAACAAGGAAACACCATCATCGACAAGCAAGAAAATCCAACCATTGATCATTCCCCTACTTGCGATGAAGTTATTTTGGAAGAACCAATGATTGGATGTCAAGAACATTTGGTTTGTAGTTCTCCTAAAAAATATCCTCCTAGGAAGGATGTCATGGTGGAAGAAAATGACAACATTTTTCCTTCCTTAGATGAAGGTGAAAAGATGACACTAGATTTCCCTTTATTAGAAATACATCAAGCCAAGACTACTGAGGTTATGAATGCATAATTGTCCGTTAGACCCCTCTCGATTAATGGACCTCCTACATACCCTATGGGACATCCTAAGAATCCTCTAATCCTTTACCCACCTTCACACAAACCTCAAACTCAAAACAAACCTAAACTTATTCCTTACCCACCTAAGAATAATGGGTCGCAACAATTGAGTCATAATAGGTTGTTGCTCATATATATAACACTAGGAACAATCCGCAGCCAAGACAAACACCTTCAACATCCCTACCATTTCCTAACCCTATCATGCCTTGTTCTCATTTTCCTTCACATAATGAAAACCTGAGTACAATCTTGTTGAACAACTAAAGAGTACTCCTGCTAAGATATCAGTGTGGGACCTTATTCAAGAATCCCCTCGCTATCATAACATGATTCAAAGTTCCTTGCAACAAGTTCCTATCCCTTCTAATGTGCAATCGAATGACATAGCAACCATGATTCAAGGAATAAATTTTGACATTTTTTTCCACCAAAGTGAACTCCCCCCTTTGGAAGTGTAAAAAAAAAATGATGCCTTCATGATAATAGCTATCCATAATAGGTTGGCAATAAAAAGAACCCTCATCAATAATGGTGTTGGAAATATATGCCTCAATCCCACAGGCTGAAACCTTTGAAAGGGCCAAGTCGGTGTGACATCTTTTGTGTCTGGCCGACTAGCAGTTTGAATCTTGTTGAACAGTTCAGGTCGCTATGACCTTGCTTCAGTCTCACCGAATGATCCTATTGCTATGACATGTGTTCGGTATGACCTCCTACCGAGTGTAAATCTCTAGCCGACAGGCCATTCATATTGTATATCGGGGAGACCCTTGGCCGAAAGGCTTACTTCGGTGTGAAGTCCCAGCGATGAACAAAGTCTCACCGACAGAGTTTCTCTTGAAGCCTTTGTGGAAAGTCTTGGGTGTTCAGTAAGAAGTCTTACCAATAGGAATGTCTCACCGACAGTATTCACTTGGGGTAACTCAAAGGTCTCAGGAAGAAGTCTCAGCGACTGATGAAGGTCTCGCCGATGGGGATACACTTGGAGTCTTCGCGGTGACACAAAGACTTCGGTATGAAGTCTTAGCGATGGACAGAAGCCTTGCCGACTGTCGTTTAGTGCTCGGTATGATCTCTTAGTGAAAGATGATTGTCTCATTGAATGGAAAACTCATGTCTATGTGACTTTGAAGCTTTGGTATGATGTTTCACTGATAGCGATAAGTCTTGGCGATAGCGATACATGTGATGATCGTCGGTATGAGATCTTGGCGACATGGCGAAGTCTGAGTGATAGCTCTCTGGACTCGATGTAACATCTTGGTGATAAGGATGACTCTTGGCGACATTGTTGGTTAAGTCTTGTGGCATCGGGGAGACACAATTAGTGTCTCACCGACATGGCAACATAGGTTGATTGCTTTGACCGAGAGAAGACCATCCTACATGGTGAGTCATTGGCTAATCAGAGAAGCCGAATGGGAACCACTAGTAGTTGAACTGTTGCATCCATTATTAAGAGGAAGCTTGA
This sequence comes from Sequoia sempervirens, assembly GCA_007258455.2. Lineage (NCBI taxonomy): Eukaryota > Viridiplantae > Streptophyta > Pinopsida > Cupressales > Cupressaceae > Sequoia > Sequoia sempervirens. The sequence continues at coordinate 257,167,062 of VDFB02281492.1, forward strand.
TAGACAGGGGCATCATGGATTTACTCAGAAGTTGTAGATGATGTTTGGTTCAATGAATCAATGGATTGTTGTGTGATTGTATGATCAGTGGATGAATTCTATTATGTGAAGACTATAATGTGAATGTTCTGTAACAAGGTTGTTCATGGTGAATGCTGCTGTAAACTAACATCAGAAAGATAAGTTAGATATCTGTATGTAATCTTTATTAGTGTAATACAAAGTGACTTCTCTTGGTGTGGTGGGTTTTTCTCTTGTAAGGATTTTCCCACTTAAATCTGGTGTTCATATGTGTTTGTCAAATAATCTATTTTTGTTATCTCTTTCATGTGCATCTTAATTGGACTGTAATTGTAAAAATTTAAAAGTGACAATGATTCTTCCCTGAGGTTTTGACGTTAGGAGAGTTGCTTCCGCATCTAGCTTTCCTTACAAGTGGTATTAGAGCCTGGCCAGTTATGTTATCCTTGTGGGTACGTTGGGTTTTTTGAGTCAATTCTGTTCAGTGGGAGTCCTATAGAAGTTTGTTAATTCTAATTACAGATTGAGATGGCTAGCATGTCAAGAAAGATTGAAATAGAGAAGTTCAATGGTAGCAATTTTGAGTTGTGGAAACTCAAAATGGAGGATCTCTTAGTGGACCGTGATCTGTGGCTTGCTGTGTCTGGAACTAAACCTACAGGCATGAAGCAAGAAGATTGGGACCTTGCAGATAGAAAGTCTAAGGGGCTGATAAGGCTCTATTTGACAAACTCCGTTCTTCTCAATGTGCATGAAGAGAAGACTGCATCTTCCTTGTGGAAGAGACTGGCATCTATTTATCAGGGGAAGTCTTTGGTGAATAAACTATTCCTGAGGAAGAAGTTGTACACTTTGAGAATGCAGGAAGGAGGATCTGTAGCTGATCATTTGAACACATTCAACATGCTGATTGGACAGTTAACATCTGTTGGTGTGAAGATTGATGAAGAGGATTGCTGTATGCTGATATTGTGTTCTTTGCTAGATTCATGGGATCACCTAGTGATGGCTATTGGGAGTACAACATCTAGTTTCAAGATGGAAGATGTTGTTGCTTCTTTGTTATCAGAAGAGATGAGAAGGAAATCTTCTGAGATGGTGAAGGAGGCCCTCGTTAGAGGAAGGTCGAAAGAGAAAGGAAAGAAGAAGGACAAGAAGTCCAAATCAAAATCAGAGGGGAGATCAAAGTCTCCTGGAAGTACAAGGTGAAGTGTTGGAACTGTGGGAAACTTGGTCATGTTCGAAAGGATTGTAAAGAGGAGGAGAAGAAGAAGAAGTTTTCTTCCGACAATGATTCTTCTCACAGTGATGGAGATGCCTTCATTGCAGCTTTGGCTACGTAGGCATCAGATGATGTCTAGCTGATTGATTTTGGAGCATCTTTCCACATGACATCTCATAGAGACTGGTTTACGAAGTATGAAGAATACAATGGTGTAAAGGTGTACTTGGAAAGTGATTAAACTTTGGAAATTGTTGGCTGTGGAAGAGTCAGAATCCAATTCCCTGATCGTAGAGTGAAGGGAATTAATGATGTAATGCATATACCAGGTCTGGCTCGAAACTTACTTTCTATTAGTAAGTTGAATGATATTGGAGTGCAAGTCACCTTCTCTGGAAATGGCTGCAAGATGACTAGAGGCTCAATGGTGCTAGCAAGGGGTGCTCGTATTGGTACCTTGTAAAAGCTGGATGCACATGCTGTTCAATGCAATAGTGTCTTTGTAAAGTCACAGAAGGCTACTCATGGAGGAAAACAGGGAAATGTTCTTAATTGTGTAAACTCTATGGAAGTTAAACTTCTAGCAGAAAAGATTATGCTCTGGCATCATAGGCTTGGCCACATTGGTGAGAAAGGTTTAAAAACCTTGAAGAACAAAAACTTGGTTGAGGGTCTTGAAGATTGTAACCTTGAATTTTAATTCTGTGAACATTGTATATATGGTAAACAACACCGCATTTCATTTTATTCCAGTCCTCATAAATCTTCTGGTTTGCTAGATTATATTCATTCTGATGTATTTGGTCTAGTGAATGTTTCTTCTTTGTCTAAGTCAAGGTACTATGTATCGTTCATTGATGATTATTTGAGAAGAACATTTTTTTATTTCTTGAAAATAAAATTAGAAGTGCTCAGTCAGTTTAAGGAATTTAAGAACCTTGTAGAAAATCAGACTGGAAGAAAAATAAAATGTTTAAGGACTGATAATGGTGGTAAATTTTGTTTTGATGATTTTAAGAGGTATTGTAAAGACCATGGGATTAAAAGACATAAGACTACACCTTATACTCCACAACAAAATGGAGTTTCAGAAAGGTTCAATAGGGTAGTGATGGAGAGAGCACGAAGTATGCTGAGTAGTGCTAGCTTGGAGGAGAAGTTCTGGGCTGAGGCTGTTGCTATTGCATGTTACTTGATTAATCATTCTCCAAATTCTGCTCTTGTTGAGAAAACACCTTTGGAAGCGTGGTTTGGTAAGAAGCCCTCTTTAAGACATATTCGTGTTTTTGGCTGTGAGGCATCTGCTCATGTGCCGTATGAGAAAAGATCTAAGTTGGAGAAAAAGGCTGTCAAATGTATTTTTATTGGTTATAGTGCTGGCATAAAAGGATACAAGCTTTGGAATTTTGATATAGAGAAGGTTGTATACAACAGAAGTGTAATCTTTTGTGAGCTGAAGCCTTCTACCTTGGATCTATAGTCAGAGACAAAGTCAAAAAACAATAAGGATGTAGTTGGAATTCCTCCTACACCAGATAAAGAGGAATTGAAAATTCAAAATGTACCTGAAACTGAGGAGAGCTCAAGTAGTTCTTAAAGTTTTGAAGAAGAAGAAGAACCTCAGCCTCAACAAGTGAGGAGGTCAACCCGTGAAACAAAACAACCTGATAGGTATGGGTTCTCTTTGATAGATTCTACTTGTGCCTATTCTTTAATTTCTAGCACTGATGAGTCTAGGACTGTGAAAGAGGCATTTAGAATGTCTAATTCAAACTCTTGGTTGGAGGCCATGAATGAAGAAATGGCATCATTAGAAAAGAATGACACCTGGAGTTTGGTGCCCTTGCCTAAAGGCAAAAAAGATGTTGGCTGCAAATGGGTATTTAAAAAGAAGATTGGTCTGGATGGCAGTGTGGAAAAATATAAGGCGAGGTTGGTTGCGAAGGGTTATTCCCAGGTAGAGGGAATTGATTATGGGGAGATTTTTTCTCCTGTAGCTAAGCTGACGTCCATTAGATTTCTTTTGTCACTTGCAGCAGCGTATGAGTTAGAGGTCGAACAGATGGATGTGAAGACATCATTTCTTCATGGTGATCTTGAAGAAGAAATCTATATGTCCCAGCCTAAGCACTTTGTTGAAAAAGGTAAAGAAAAATTGGTTTGCAAGTTAAAGAAGTCTCTGTATGGGTTAAAGCAGTCACCTAGAATGTGGTACCAGAAATTTGATACTTTTGTATTGTCTTTGAGATTTGTGAGATCAAAATCTAATCATTGTGTCTATTATAAAGCTGAAAGTGATCAAGTTCTTGTTATTGCTCTCTATGTTGATGATATGCTATTCATAGGTAATAGTAAGCTAATGATTTCTGATCTTAAGTCTCAGTTGTCTGATAAGTTCGAAATGAAAGATCCTTGTGCAACAAGGTATATTCTGGGGATGGAGATAAACAGGGACAGAATAGTAGAAAACTTTGGCTCACAAAGTAAGTATATCAAGACTGCTCTAGAGAGATTTTGCATGAATGATTGCAAGCAGCTAGTTGTTCCAGTTTGCAAGGAACAAAGCTATCTATTGAAGACTATCCAAAATCTCTTACTGAGATGGAGGAAATGACTAGTGTACCCTATGCTAGTGCAACGGGCAATCTTATGTATGCAATGGTTTGTACAAGGCCAGACATTGCCCAAGCAGTGGGAGTTCTTAGTCAGTTTGTGGCTAATCCTGGAAGAACACATTGGGATGCTGTGAAGAGAGTGTTTAGATATTTGAAGGGGACTTCAGAATATGCTTTATGTTACCATGGGAACTTGGTTGAATCACATAGGACTCTTAGCATTCGAGTTTATGTGGATTCCGATTGGGCAGGGGACATTGACAGCAGGAGGTCCAACAGTGGATATTCTTTCATGTTGAATGGTGGTGCAGTAGTTGGATGAGTAAGCGATAGGCTATAGTCACTTTGTCCACTACAGTGAATACATGGCAGCTACACATGCTTGTAAAGAAGCAGTTTGGTTAAAACATTTGTGTTCTAACATTGGTTTTGATGCAGGGCAAATAACTATTTTTTGTGACAGTCAGAGTGTAATTTGTCTGGCAAAGAATCCAACTTTCCATGCCAGGATGAAACATATAGATGTAGAGTACCACTTTGTACAAGATATGGTGGAGGATGGAAAGGTTAGTTTGGAAAAAGTTGATACTCTGGAAAATGTAGCAGATGCATTGACGAAGCCAGTGAGCACTGATAAGTTTAGGTGGTGTGCCAGTTCAATGGGCCTTAGTGTCCATAATTTTCAGTAGTTTTGTTGTGCTCTGGAGGTGCCTGTGTGATCTTCGTCAAGTGGGAGATTGTTGGAAATATATGCCTCAATCCCAAAGGTTGAAACCTCTAAAAGGGCCAAGTCGGTGTGACATCTTTTGTGTCTGGCCAACTAGCAGTTTGAATCTTGTTGAACAGTTTAGGTCGCTGTGACCTTGCTTCAGTCTCACCGAATGATCCTATCGCTATGACATGTTGTGTTCGGTATGACCTCCTACCGAGTGGAGATCTTTGGCTGACAGGCCATTCATATCGTATATTGGGGAGACCCTTGGCCGAAAGGCTTACTTTGGTGTGAAGTCCCAACGACGAACAAAGTGTCACCGACAGAGTTTCTCTTGAAGCCTTTAGGGAGAGTCTTGGGTGTTCGATAAGAAGTCTTACCGATAGGAATGTCTCACCGACAGTATTCACTCAGGGTAACTCAAAGGTCTTGGGAAGAAGTCTCAGCGACTGATGAAGGTCTCGCCGATGGGGATACCTTGGATTCTTCGCAGTGACACAAAGACTTCGGTATGAAGTTTTAGCGATGGACAAAAGGCTTGCTGACTGTCGTTTGGTGCTTGGTATGTATGATCTCTCAGTGAAAGATGATTGTCTCACCGAATGGAAAACTCACGTCTGTGTGACTTTGAAGCTTCAGTATGATGTTTCACCAATAGCAATAAGTCTTGGTGATAGCGATACATGTGATGATCGTCGGTATGAGATCTTGGCGACATGGCGAAGTTTGAGCGATAGCTCTCTGGACTCGATGTAACATCTTGGCGATAAGGATGACTCTTAGCGACATCATTGGTTAAGTCTTGTGGCATCGGGGAGACACAGTTAGTGTCTCACCAACATGCTGACACAGGTTGATTGCTTTGACCAAGAGAAGACCATCCTATGTGGTGAGTAATTGGCCAATCAGAGAAGTTGAATGGGAACCGCTAGTAGTTGAACTGTTGCGGCTGTTACTGAGAGGAAGCTCGATAGATAGGGTTGTCATGCATTTACTTAGAAGTTGTAGACGATGTCTGGTTCAATGAATCGACAGATTACTGTGTGATTATATGATTAGTGGATGAATTCTATTATGTGAAGACTGTAACGTGAATTCTTTGTAACAAGGTTGTTCATGGTGAATGCTATTGTAAACTAACATCAGAAAGATAAGTTAGATCTCTATATGTAATCATTATTACTGTAATACAAAGTGGCTTCTCTTGGTGTGGTGGGTTTTTCTCTCATAAGGGTTTTCCCACGTAAATCTGGAGTTCATATGTGTTTGTCAAATACTCTGTTTTTGTTATCTCTTTCATGTGCATCTTAATTGGACTGTAATTGTAAAAATTTAAAAGTGACAATGATTCTTCCCTAAGGTTTTGACGTTAGGAGAGTTGCTTCTGCATCTAGCTTTCCTTACAAATGGCTCCTCCCTTAATGTGTGTATTGTGTCACTTTTGGATAAACTTAGTGTGGATAAATAAAAAATTCAGCCTAAATCTTTATCTATCAAGGGATTTGATAAAATAGGAAAACAACCACTTGATGTGATCACTTTTCCTATTACAACTAGAAAGGCCACATTAGAAACATCGATCCATGTTATGCCTCATGATCTTTCATATAACCTTCTTTTAGGCAGATCGTGGATTCACACAATGAATGGGGTGCCTTCTACTCTTCATTGTGTAATGAAGTATGTCTACAACAAAAAATTGTACACACTCGAGGCCGACCCTGAAGCAAATAGTTGTTTGAAAATTGAGAAGGTAAGGAAAAACCTTTGAAAACATTAACACCAACTACACAAGTGGAACACACGTAAGATAAAGAAAAAAATTGAGGAAATCACAAAGCTATGAGAAGATGATTAGGGTTCCTTAGACTTTGAACCAACATTCATGGGAGAATACAAGATCATAAACAAAGAGTTTGAAAAGGGAAAAGAAAAAGTGGTAATGTCAACACAAAATTCAGAAGATCCTTCGAAAGCATCCACCTTAACCACTTTAGAAGAAGAAGAAAATTATATGAAAAAATTTGATTAGATAGACTATCAACAACCACCAAATCCTAAAGAAAAGAAAAATCTTTATGGAAGAGGTTATGGACTTATGAAACAACTTAGATATAGTGGAAAATGATGTGATGCTAGAGAACAAGGCATCCGTATCCCTATAGAGCCTAAAATGCAAGAAACAACACGTGGCCTTGGTTATTGTCCTTTGATAGAAATAAAACCATAAAACAAGCCTTCACTCAATATCAACACTCTTATAAAACATCCTCCTAAGCCAACTTTAACATTGGTGCATCTTGAACTAATGGACACTAGTAGTCTTGATTGTTATCCTTTGAAAGAAGCAAAAAAATCTTCACTTAATGTTAATGTCATCATGCAAAACACTAATGATTTGAATTCATTAAATTTACACCCTCTTGTAAAGGAGAGAACAAAATCTCACAATATAAGGAGTCTTGCGTAAGTATGACACCTTGTACTAAGCAAGAGATATATTTGCTACAAAATAAAACATCTCCTACTATTGATCAAGAGATTATCTTGCTGAAACTACTCCAAGATCGTTTGATATCTCTCCCTTTGAGAACACAAAAGAAATTTTTCTACAAGACTTCATTTTGTGCATATCATAGAGTTCATGGTCATGCTACTAATGAATGCAAGGCTTTGAGTAACAAAATTGAACATCTTAAGGACTGTGGCACTCTTCCTTGGGTTGGAGCACCTCGTTCCTCTTTTCATTTTGGCTCATCCTTGTGCTACACCAAGTGGATTCAAGGGGTTAGATAGCCTTGTCCTCGTGTGTCACTTTTCATTGTCTCTTTTGGCTAGTTGACTACCTTTCATGTATATATAAGAGCAAGCTTGGGATGTGGATGACATGCCTTAAGTGGGCTGGCATGTGACATACTACCTTTTGGGGGTAACCCCTTTTCATGATGTAGCTTATCGGAAACATATGACTTGGCATAGGGATTTCTGAATAAGCTCTCATGCCTTCTCCTACTTTAAAGAAATTGCTCACAGTAATGGTGTTAGCAACTGCTTTAAAGTGGAGGCATACATCAAAATTCATGTTTCATTGTGGGATTTTCTTTATTCTTGCAATGTATCCTTTTATTGGTGGTGTCATTGTGTTTTATTTCCTTTGAGAGCATGATATTTCTTTGAATTATCCTCTCTTGGAGACATTAGGCACAATTTTCCCTAAGAAGAGACCTTGCATGAACTAAGAAAAATCCCTTTGAATGTACCTTACACTATTTTGTGTTTACAACATCAGTTATATGGCCACCTTGCATAACACACTTTGCATGAATGTGGAGCCATCTTGTTTGTTCATGAGTTCCAAGCATACAAAGTTTTGCTTGCCTCATGAAGCTCAAAGTTCATTGTTTGTTCATGAGCTCCAAGCATACAAAGTTTTGCTTGTCTCATGAAGCTCGAAGATCATTATTATGAGGCACCTTATCAAAGTTATAAGGAGGTGTAGCTTTGGTATGGTTAACATATGATGAGAAGCCTAAACATGGGCATGAATTTATCATTATATGGTGAGAAGCCAATATAGAGGCATGACTTTCTCACTAAGCCACCCTTTTTTGGATACTCACCCAATGGACTGCCCAAAGTTTCGCTACCTCAGAGTGAGTGTGCATTTTGGAAAAACAACTTAGATCTGATCCACTTTGTGTTGGACAAACGGTTGAATCTTGATCTACATCTTTTTTTTTGCTTGTTTTTAGTTATTGACATTGCATATCTTGATGTTGCATATCATACAATTTGTGCATGTCCTTTCTGTGCTTATGTCGGTTTGACATAGGATCTTGGATCCTGGGGGCTTGACTGCCTCCTCAATCTCTGTTATCCTAGATCATCTCCATTGGTATGATTGGACTCCTCTTGAATGTCTACTTTATTGTGAGTTTGAAGCAAGTTCATCCTCTCACTAAAGTGGGGGCTAAATGTAGTATCAAAAAAATTTATCATGTACATTTTCACACTTAATTTGGGAATAATTAATGTTGAAATGAACTTAACGTCACCTAGATCTAGTTTTGTGATGTATTTTGCACATTCACATTAAGACTTGGGCCCCTTTTAAGCTAAATAAACCTAACTCTGTCCTAATTTAATGTTGTAAAGTGTATTTATTCACACCTTCACATTAAATTTAGGAGGCTTGTAAACTAAATGGACCTAATCTAGTGTTGTAATTTGTTTTATATGTATTCACATTGGATTTAGGGCCCCTTTTAAGCTAAATTAACTTGATTTTTCCTTAATTTAATGTTGTAAAGTGTATTTATTTACACTTTCACATTGAAATTTGGGCCCTCTTGTATTTATGACCTTAATACCATCATTAATAGGCACCTATGACCCTATATTATGCATCTCGAGGTATATTTTAACCAAAATCCTAACATAGACCTCATATAAGCTTAATTTCTTCACTCCCTGACACTTTAGCAATCAAAATAGGCCCCATGGGACCCATACGCCACCTTGGGAATATGAGTCCCATCTAGGTGGGACCCATATGCCACAGGTGGTATATGAGTCCCATTTGGCCTATTTTTAAGGTTTTGAGCAGGAAAAAATGGGTTTTAAGTTTAAATTTTCTGTATTTTGGCCTTTGGGATCTAATACATGGGATATTATATGGATTGAATATATAAATGAGCTTTCAAACCACTATTTCATAAGGTCTACATGTTATCGAGTCAAGCACTCAAGGGTTAGTGTTCCAAGACTTTACAAGATCATCAAGAGAGCATTCAAGATCATTTCTAAGGAATTCAAGGGAAAAATTCTTCATCAATTGTTGCAACAATTCAAGATCCCTCATCATGTCAAGGATATCAAGCATTAAGCATGTTATTGAGCTAGTGTTGTGATGTAGCTTTGAAAATCCAAGATCAAGCATTGTTCTACACCTATTGTCAAGATCAAGATCTACATCCTTCATGGCCATTTCATGTTAGGTTGCAGATTTACAAGACATCATTCAAGGTATCATTGTTCATGTTTCATGTTTTGCATCCTTATTTCATTATCTCATCATTTGGTTTAATTACCTACAAGGGGTTTGACCAAGGCAAACCCCTATTCACTAACAATTAACAAGTTTTCTTCTTTACATGTGTGATTGTAGATATAGGTGTCTTATAGCTTGAAGGACCATTGAATATTAGGTTACAAGCTTGAAGAAAGGTCTTGGAATTGTCCCCTCATTTGTAAGGTTGTAATCTTCACTAAAAAGTCACCTACAACCCCAAAATCAGGGTTTCAGATTTAGAAACAAAGTGGAATATAAAGAGAAGACATTGAAGACCAGATTCAAACCTGAAAGTTCCAAAAAACCCTAACTGGACTCATACGCCAATCCTGGCATATGAGTCCCAGTTTAGGTCATTTTTCAAATTTTTGCATTTTTGAATACCCTTTTTCCAGAAACCTGTTCCTGCATAGAAACCCAGATCTGGGACTGATATGCACAAATTGATGTATGAGTCCTAGTAGGTCAAAATTTTAGGTTTTTTAGCATTTCAAAGCTCATTCCAGTCATCTTTAGGTTTCTAGGTGCTCCTTTGTACTTTTCCAATTTGTTGTTCTAATTTACTTGCTTTTATAGTTCATTTATTGAGGTTTTATACATCATTGAGTTCAATTATTAGATCTTGCATTTCATACATTTTTCAAAGCCCTAGCTTGGTGGTGAACCCCTCATTCAGCCTCAATTAATCTCTAAACATACCCTAGGATAGTCCCTTCTAGCAGATCTCTTACCTCTATTCCACTCTTGGAGTGCAATCTCTAGGGCATCCTTGAATGTTAGTTGGAGAAAAGTGGTGTTCTATGTCCTAAATCATAAAGCATCAATTTTTCCACTAATCAATAAATTATAATAATATATAATGTATAATATATATTTTTGCTTAGTAAAAGTGGCTATAGAGGGCCACGTGCCCTTTTTATTAAAATAAGAAAAATTTACATCAAAGCCACAGTGATTGGGCATCTAGATCATTATTAACCTAATACATACGCAAAAAAATAATCCTCAAGCCCAAAACTGGAAAACTCATAAACAAGATTCCAAGTGAAAAGAACAAAGGGAAAGGGCCCCCAACTAGTTACAAACTTACGAATTATTTCCACTTTTGGAATAAGAGTGGAGATGCATGTTAAACTTAACCTCATTCTTCTTCCTTTTCCTTTGCACCACGGTCCAATTTTCCTTTGGAGTACCAACACTTGCTTCCTCTTTTATTTTATTTGAGGATATTTGGCCTCCCCTAGGAGACATTATTTTTGAACACTCTGCCTGGTCCTCTCCCACCCTATTTTACTTAGAAATTTTTGCAACCTTAACAATGTCCCTCTCCATATGAGATGGTTCAATTGTGGCCCCTAGGTTTGCAAGAAAACTACTTGATTTTTCCTTATGAATGCTTTCCTCATTGATTTCCTTTGTGGCAGTGATGGGGGTTTTACCATTCTAATCAGGAACTAATTTTTCCACCCAAGGAATCCTTACACAGAGTGGCTTGGCTATTAGTTTTTACACTTTAGACAATGAGCACCAATATGCCCAATGTTAAAACGTCTCTAAAAATGAAATGAAATCCCCTTATAGTCAAGCAACTGGTTCCAATATCCATTTGCAAATTTTAAAAAGATATCCGCCGAAGAATCTTTGGTAATATCCATCTCTACTAGGATATGGGAAAATGTCATTGTACTATAGAAAAAAGGCAACTTGCTTGATTTGATGATAAACTGGACTTAGAGGCCTTGATTTGGTGTTGTTAGGTGTTTTTCACATCCACACTAGGTCTTGGACCCTTTCAAATCCATTTATCAATGTCTTGTAAAGGTGTTGTAAAGTGTTGTAAAAGACTTTCACACTTTTCTAGACTTAATGAATCCATTTTCCCTTAATTCAACAATATAAAATGTATTTAAATACATTTTCACATCAATCTAGAAGGCTTATGAAATAAACTTAATGTTAACCTAGTGTTATAATGTGTCTTACACATTCACATTGGATGTTGTGCCTTTCTAGGCTAAGTGGACCTCATTTTAGTGTTGTAAAGTGTATTTAATCACACTTTCACATTGAATTATGTGTCCCAAGCCCTAATTGAACTTTACATCATCACTAATAGGCCCCTATTACCCCATATTGTGCATCCTGAGGCCTAATTTGATGAAATAACTGACATAGTAATCATATAAACCTTATTTCCTTATTTCCTAGCAATCTAGCTGGAAAATGGGCCCCACTAGGACTAATTTGCCACCTGTTTTGAATGAGTCCCTTCCAGGTGGGATTGATTCACCCAAGGTGGTGAATGAGTCCCATTTGGGCCATTTTTGACTTTTGAGAAGCAATTTTGGAATTTAAGTTTTTTTTTTCTTCATGTCAGCTTTAGGGATCCAATTTATGGGTAAATTAGGTGAATTTCCTATTAAATCAAGTCTCTAAACCCTAATTTACATCTATTAATTCATTTTCACAATTCATTCATCATCTATCTTCTCCATCAAGCCAACCAAGTTAGGGTTTCATCATTGGGTGCTGCCACAATAATGGGTTACACTTTTTGGGACATCCCAATTTTTGCCTGAAATCACATATTTTTAGAAAATACAATGATTTATGACTTTAAAGGTTCCATTTAAATTATTTTAATTAAAGAGGGGTTGATCAAACCCCCTTAGATCAAACCCCCTTGGATAGAACCTTGTTAGATTTAAACCATACATATAATCAAGTCTCCTCTACACCTATCAAAATGCTGATAAAAAACCACTTTTGATTTACCTTTTGAGTAATCAAATGAATTCATTTAAAATTTATGCTTTGTAAGCCTGTAGCCCTTATTATAAGCTTCCTAAAAAGTATAATTTTAAATATGTTTAATTTGATTATTATATTTATTTCTTATTTCTTGTGAATGTAGGATTTTCAATGAACATCAAGTTCTTTATTTCACAATACGAAAAAATAGAAAAATAGAGAAAAAAAATTCTAAAAAATGCATGTACCCTAGGTATTGATGTCATTATTGCAACAAAAAAAGAATAAGTTAATTCAAATGAATACAAAAAAGTTATGCGGTGAAGTACACCTCTGTCCAAATTATAATTACGCTGACTTGGAAAATTAATTAAAAAAAATATGTAACAAAAAATCATGAAAAAATATCCATCCCTAGATATTGGTGTGAAAAATTTCTTTTTAAAAATCAGAATTGTATCCTATCTATAAAAAAAGTTATGTGCGTCGAAGTGAACATCACTTTTTAAAAATGCTGATTAGTAGAAAAAATAAGTTATTAAAAATTACATAAAATGATTCACAATTTATTTTTTAATTTTTTTTTAAAAATATAATTAGAATCTACACAAAATATCTAACAAATAACTAGTTTGATTCATCTTCAAAACCTTAATGGTTTAGCTGTTATAGGTGTAAGAAAGTGAATGTCTGGTGAAAAATCCTAATTTTAATGTCAAGTTTGGCCAAAAATTGTAACCCATTATGTTAGCTTCCAAAGACATTCAAGGGTAGACTATTCATGTTTTGTTGTAGACATCCAAGATCAAACATAATGGCAAGGTATTGATTCCATTATTGCATGCTTCATTACATTCTTTCATCATTTTGGTTTAATTACCTTAAAAGGGGTTTGACCAAGGCAAACCCCCATGCCCTAACATTCAAAATTTCTCTTTCTTGTCTTGTGTGTTTGCAAATTTAGGCATCTTGAAGACTTAGAAATCATTTAAGATTACATTGCAAAGTTGTTCAAGTCATCTCTTCACTAGATAAGTCAAAATACCCACAAAAAGTCATTTTCAGGTCCAAATCTGATAGTTTCAGAACTAGACATTTGGAGAAGTAGAAAGTGCAGACTAAAGGCTCCAATCTCCACATTTGAATCTTCAAAAATTAAAAAGTGGACTCATTTTCCATGAGTGGTGAATGACTCCCACTTCTAGGCCTATTTTGGGTTTTTTGGATTTTTAGATACCCTTTTTTTCGAAACGAGTTTTGAAATAGTTTTACAAAGTTGGGACTGATTTGCTCAGAATGGTGAGTGAGCCCCAGCAGGCCTAAAAATCAGGATCAACATCATTTTAGAAGTCATTTCCAATCTCCATCCATATCTCAGGTGCACACTTTCAGTTTCATCCTTTTCTATTTAGTTTTGTTCACATTTCTAGTCCATTTCTGCATAACACAATGTGTTTTAAAACATATTGCATTCTTTAGTTTCCATTTAATAATCAATAGATTTCATTAGTTTTCTACATTTCAATCATTTCATTTAGACATAATTTCATCATACATATCTTAGATTGAATGAACCACTTAGATTTTTCTGGCATGGGATCTATCTCTTTCCTTTTGGTGAAAGACCCTAATTGATCAAAGAGACATAGCATTTCACACTTCATAAAATCTATGGTTCATCCATGTACATATAATTTGATGAGCCCTCAGCAACCTCCCAAAAATTTCCTACTAAATTACCTATAGCTTCAAATCAAGAGTCAAACCAAAATTGTAAAGGAAGATTTAGGAGCATTACCCAAATTAGAGTTGCATTGAGAGATTATGTGGCAAGATTGAAGGAGGGGTGCCACAATTTTAACATCACTAGATACAACTCATAACTCCATTAATAGTCACATAAAATTATATGCCTGTCTTAGATATTATCAAAACCACCACAAAAAACCCTCATGCATAGGGGTACATATTTAAATATAACCATCCAAAATGGGGTGCCATGTATCTGAAATCCATTGGTGAAGTGCTTAAAGTCTTGGCCTAAACCCTCAAATTCTCCCAACCAAACCAAACTCTATGAAATAAGCTTTATTTTTTGCTATTTCTCACGTGATCTCTTCACCTAGTTCCACTATTGGAGAAGAGGAAACATAATAAATAGGCTAGATATAATGTAACTCACCCGAAGCCAAAGTGCCAGAGCTCTCGAGTCACACCGGGTCAGAATACTTAGTCTTATTTGTCGCCCCACCTAGAGGCCATAGACCTAACATAGGGATATTGGTAGTCTGAGAATGCAATGCTCCACCTTCATTCCCAGCAGATTCAGGATCCTCCTCCATACTCATTAGCCTCCCCTTCGCTTCATAGTAAGGTCGTCGTAGATCCTAGTTTAGGATGTTTGTAGACTGAGTTTGAAATTGTCGCTTGTCAGGCCACCCTCCATAAGTCCTTCAAACATCTCCATCCATGCTACCACTAGCCACAAGAGCCAAAGCTTTCTTCAGGGATGACATTGCAAAAAAAAATACTAAAAAAATATTATTATATAATATATAATGTTCTAATATATAAACAATAAGCTTATAATAATATATAATAATATAAATCATATATATATATATTTATATATAATATTATAATATATAAATCATATATTATAATAATATATAATAATATAAGTTATATATATAATATAAATATATAAATATATTATTATATTTTATATATAGTTCATAAATATACAAATATCCATTTTGTAGTATCAGTTATAAATGAATATGCATTTTGCTTTGGTTTTTACCAAAGAAAATTATACTTTTTACCCAAACCAAGTAAAAAGTCAAACATTCATTTCACGATTTTGGCTAAGTGAAAATGAGTTTTTTTCCTATTGCCACTATTTGGTCCATCGTGATCCTACACTCACCTGTAATAAATATAATAATTTTCTAGTTCTTGACATAGTCACAAATAAAGGGTCTAATGAAAAACTATTTATTCATGCACCTAGCTACATATTCACTCAGAATTCATTTACAAACACATAATGAAAATCAAATTAATATAGAACAAGAATATAATGATCTCAATTATTAGTATCAAAATACATCAAAGATATCTATTATGGGGTATCTAATTAGATTTGGCATCAAACTTCAATTATAAATCAAATGTAGCCTAAAAGAAATACACCACTTCAACTAACTCTCATTAATAATTATCAATCAAAAGATCTATTAGGATTCCTCAAGCATGATCACATGAATCCTTTTTCTTTACTTCACAATTAGTCTCAAACTAAGTTATCTAACCCTTTTATATAGCCATGCATGATCCACTAAGACCTAGCTAATGAAGAATTGATCATATTGACCCAAATGTCGAGAAATAAGATACAAACCCAAATATTGAGTTATATATATCATTAATAACTTTGAAAGAATAAAATCAACCTAGACACATAGTCACAAAATGCATAGATGACCATTAGTTTGAAGATTCAAATATGTAGTAAGAATTAAGATTAAAAATTTAATATGACCCTAAATACAAACATCCTAAAAACTAATAAAATCGTTAATTATTTCATACTAAGTCTATACATGAATGATTTAATTATGTTGGAGTGTGGATTTAAAAATCTATTTAGCATAGCTTTTCTTGTTTACATTACCAATACTATATTTTCTTTCACCACCCATCTTAAAATGCATAAGTATACCTCTAGAGTAATTATTTTATAATTGTTGCAATAAATAAAAATATTGTTTACTACTAAAAAATATAATTATACTTTTTAAAATTTCAACATTAATTGATTCTCAAATATTAGAATACTAATTTTAAAAAATATAAACTTTAAAATTTAATTATACTTACTTCAAGTTATAACATATTAATATGATTATAAACAAATATTTAAATATTAAAATAAAAACTTAATTGATTTATTATATTATTGATATTGGTAAAAAACATGATTAAAAAACATGATTAAAAAACCCAAACTCTATTATATTAAGGTGATTTATTATGTTAATATGTTTATACATAGATATTTAAATACTGAAACAAACTTAATTTCAATTAATTATGAATTTAATTTAAAGACGATAATATTTTATTCTACTATATTATGAAAGTCTCATTTTAAAATAATAACAATTCTTAAAGACACTTAAATTTTATGTTGTCTAACCTTAAGACACTTCTAATTCTAGTTCATCCTATGAAGCAATTGTTATTTTAAAAATTGAATTTTTTGTGTGTTTATACTAATTTATAAAAAATAACTTAAAAAGTTGCAACCTTTGCAACTAAGGATGCAACTCCTAGCTGTATCGAAAAGTTATAATTAACAGTCACACTTATTACCCAAGGCAAGCAAAACGATGGGCAAATACCTACTCACTGAGAAGTTGGGAGAAGGCGGCAATGGAAGTGTTTGGAAGGCCATTAACAAATGGACTGGGGAAGTGGTGGCGATCAAAAGACTGCATAGGAAAAATAATGGCAGGTTCCATGAATCCCTGTTCAAGGAGGAAGAAAAGTGCTTACGTGCACTTCAACACCCCAATATTGTCTCACTGCGGGACGCCTACGAGGAAGGAGGGCACCTCCATATAGTGCTGGAATACATGGAGTCTGATCTATGGAGCATCATTAAGAAAAGGAAGGAACCTTCCTTGGGCAGAACAGTTCAGAGGCTGTGTTTCAAGATTTTGAAAGCTCTCGAATACATGCATGGGCTTGGGTACTGTCACCGTGATCTCAAGCCCGAAAATCTCTTGCTAAAGGGAAACAACATCAAAATCTCAGATTTTGGGTTTGCTATTAACATCAAGGAGAAAATGGAAAAGAAAGAGCCCTTGGATCCAAATGTTGTAACCATAGCCTATAAAGCGCCTGAGCTTCTGCTTAAATCCTCCTCCTATGATTTCGCCATTGATATGTGGTCATTTGGAGTCATAATAGCTCAGCTTTATGGTCTTGAACCGATTTTTGGATGTAGAAGTCACTGGAGAAATCAAATTTATAACATATGCTCTGTTATAGGATGCCCCACTGAGAAGACATGGCCTGAAGGACTGAAGCTCGCAGATTCCTTGAACTACCAGTTTCCAAAAGAGTTTGCACGTGTGAATTCTACGAACAACTTGCGTAGGCTGATGTCGACTGCCAGTGATCAAGTGATTGATCTTGTAAAACGTTTGTGCTCGTGGGATCCCAAACGCAGACCCACTGTAAACCAAGCACTCTGTCATCCTTTCTTCCAGTCATGTATTAATAGGAATTTGAATGCAAAGTTTTTCGGGTATCAGAAGAATACTGTGCGGTCACGGAGGGTGGCATTCAATGGCTCCGAAGTTTATAACAGTGAGAGAGAGGAAAAAAGAATACAGGGATGTCTGGGTAGAGTTTCAAAAATTTCTAAAGAGAAGGGTTCGGCTATGATCTCAACCGGAAAAGGTTCAGGTATAATTTTAAAAGAGCACAGTCGACCGGCTTGGCGTTAACTGTTTTTCCTATTAGATTTGGTATTTTAGTATTCTCGTCTGGCTTATTGAAACAGATTCAATAATGGACCATGGTACATAAATAGATTTTAGATTATATATATATGCTAAAATAGATCAGATTAACTCAATCAATACTGAGCGTTGCATGCGTTCAAGTTTAATATAAAAATAAAATTAAAATGTGGGGATTGGATTAAATCTACTTTTTATTAAAATAGGAAAAGAATTAGTAAATCAAAATAGTAATCAAGGAAGGTTTTGTTAGGGTTTTTGTTTTTTTAAGTCTCGTCATTCTTATTTCACATTGTGTCTTTGGTCTTGGAAAATTCTTAATCTTTTATATTTATTGCAATTTTATTTGGGTGGTCTTTTATATGACTTAAAATTGTATCAACCTAGTAGTTATTGTTGGTCTTGATAGTTTAACTTTGGATAATGGCTCCACTAAACAAGCATTCTTGGAAGTTTTTTTGTCTAGGGTTTTCCATGAGATAAGCAATTTGATCTTCCAATAGGTGTCATTTTACCCATCCTTGAGATTGATAATGCGTATAAATGGCTAGAGCATTTTACTTTAATATGATATTTTGTTGGGAGAACTCCCCCACCAAGCATATTTAGAGAGTGGGTTAATAAGCATTGGACCCTACATGGGATTTGGCTTAATGCAGTTCAAAACCTTACTAAAGGTTTTTTTCTTTTCTATTTGTTGAGGATAATTTTAAACCTGGCTCATTGTATGTTCGCATATCTCTCTTGATTTTTTAAACTTTGGACACATGAATTTTTCGTCTCGGATGAAAAGATGCCTCATATTCTTATTTGGCTTAAATTTGTAGGGTTACCTTTACCCTCTTGAATTTTTTAACTATTATTGTTATCTCACCTGGAAAGGTCAGTTGTGTTGAGCTTGATAAATTCTATTTGGCTCACTTGCAAATGTTTGTGTATACGTAGAGATTGATCTTTGTAAGGACTTGAAAGAGTTCGCAGATAAAAAAAATTGGCCATTAGTATCGCACTTGGTGTGTTCTTAACCTTAACCTACCAAATACTTGCTTTAGATGTTAGTCTTCTGATCACAAGATTAAGGACTATCCTTTGGCCTCTTCTCATAATAAGCCCTCTTCCCAACCTATTGAGGCTTCTCTTTCAAAAAATGATGAAGGGTGGACTATAGTCAAGAATTCCAAAAATATAATTGTTGGTTTGGTAGAACTCAAAAAAAGCCTTCAACTAATACTAGCTACCCATTTTCTAAGTCACAAGCAAGAGTGTCTACAAACCCTCTAGAAAAGGGGAAAGATGTAGCTTCTTTTGATAGTGAGCTTTCTCAACCATTTTTTTAGAATGTAGTAGTTGATGTTTATTTTATTCTCACAATTAGAGAATATTGTTTATTTTCTTCCTCCTATATGCTTATGCCATTTCTTGTAGTCCATCAACTTGTTTGGAGGAAGGAGAATTTGTTGCAAGAAAATGAGGATGTCAATTCCTAACATCTAATTGGGTAGTTTTTCTTGATATAATTTTTTATAGAATCAATATTTTCTCTTGAAGGGTTAGATAGAGATGGCATGCCTATTGATTCTAGTCAATGAATTTTATCTCCTAGAATGTTTGAGGTCTTATTGACCTCTCCAAGAAGTATGCTATGAGGGATTCTCATAAAAAAATTTAGCCTTGGATATCCTCTATTTAAAGCAGGTTAAAATGATTAGTTTCTTGTTTTTTATAGCTTGTCATGTTATTTGGCTAGCCAATTCATTTTTTATAGCAATCATAGTGTAGGACATAGAGGGGTCATCACCTTTCTCTTTCCTAGGTGACTCTAGGATGTGGTCAATCAAGGTTGTGAACCCACCAATAAGGTGATTTAGACCCTCTTAAATATTGAAACTCATTCTTTCAATATTATTAATATTTATGCTTCTAATGATGCTTTTGAGAGATCCCTTTTGTAGTGATATATCATTGATTCAATGCTTATTGTAACTTGGGTTGTATGTAGGAATTTTAATATGGTTGAGATGAGATATGATAAAGACAAGATTTGTCCCTTGCATTGGACATCTAGTAAAAGGCATGTGTGGTATTACACACAATAAATTGGGCCTTTATAATCCCAATATGGTTTGCCACCATAATCATATGTATTGGTTTATGTAGGATAACCTTTTGGGCTAGACCTAAAATAGAGTATTTAAATGTCATGATTGTGCTATAATTTTTGTTCAACCTTTCTTTTCTTTTTCCAAATATTTTTCTCTTATAGTTAGGCCCTTGTTAAATTTTACTTTATTCAATCATTGTCCCATTACATTCAATATTGAGTGACAAATAGTTATTCCCAAGGCTACTAATTTTCAATTTTATCTTAATACTTTTCTACTAACTTATTAGTCCATGTTGGATCACATCTATTGGGTGTGAAATTTGGAGGCTAGACCTACTTAGTTGATTAGGGGGATTGTTTATTGGAATATGCCTATTAAGAATAAGTTTCTCACTTTCATTGTATCTATGGTTGTCAATTGGCTATTTCCACCATTGTGCTTACAATGCTACCATTTCAAATATCAGCTAGGCCATTTTTATACTTGAATGTGACTCTTTTTCTATTGATTTGCTGATGCAAGTGATTGAGATTCACCATTAGAAGTAAATTATTGATCATAAATTTTCTAGAGGTTCTTAGATCAAATCCAAATCACATTGGTTAAAAGTGAGAGATTGAGTTTTCAAATATTTTTTTCAAGCTCTTTGATCTTGTCATACTACTCAAGGTATCAACTAGATAAAAATGGCCATAATATCCCTAAGGATATCTTAGAAATACTTTAATATTTTATCGAACATTATGATAAATTTTTTGATGCTTAGGAAAATTTTCTTGAACATGATCATTCCTTGCAAGAATGCCTCAAGTTTTCTCTTTATTAGCCTTCCACTTCTCAATGTACCTTTTATGATCAATTTATCTCTATTACTAATTTTAAAGAAGTAATGCTTATAATGGTTAATGATAAATCCTTTGACCATGATGGTTTTCCTTGTGGATTCTAGAAGAAATTTTGGGATTATGTTGGGGAGGATATACATAAATTTTATTATAAACTTACCATTATAATTCCTTATAAAGGTTATTAATAAAGGAAATATAAAATTGATACCTAAGTTTGGTGATTTTGAAGGATATCTATAATTCGAGACCTATCACATTGGGTACCCATTTTAAAATGGGCACCCATTTCTATTTAGACCATGTACTTGCTCCTTTTTAGAATGGGTACATGTGTTTTAGAAAGGTTACACATTCCATAAAATTTTAATCTTAAAACATTTGATTTTGCTTTTGTTTAAGGCTTGAAAGATGTTTAGAAACCCAACCTTTAGTCTTGGGCTTACAATTATAATTCCATGTTAATAGCAAGAGAAAAACTAAATTTAGCAATATGGTTGATGACATTTTTTATAATTTTTTTGGACCAAACAAAAACTCATT
Organism: Sequoia sempervirens; assembly: GCA_007258455.2. Classification (NCBI taxonomy): domain Eukaryota; kingdom Viridiplantae; phylum Streptophyta; class Pinopsida; order Cupressales; family Cupressaceae; genus Sequoia; species Sequoia sempervirens. The sequence goes on from VDFB02281492.1 coordinate 257,188,481, forward strand.
ATAGTAGACAATGTGTAATTTTTAAATATGTAATTTATTTTATTGATAGACATATTTTTTGATTTATTAATTAGTTTTTAAACAAAGGGACTCATAAACTTGAAATGAATTTTTTTAATTGTTTTAATAACTTTTGATTTATATTTATATATTTTTAAATTTTCAATCAATCTAAACATCATTATCTATATATAATAACAATTCTATGATTATTTTATCTCAAATTATGTTGGTTGTACATTCAATGAGTTTTAAAAATTATAAATTAAGGGCGATAAAAAATTAATAAAATTTATTAAAAAATAAAATATTTTAACCATTGAACTTTACCACCATACACATCTTTCCACAAAAGGAATTAGAAAAATATTTTCATTTAGGTCAAAATTTGTTGGTCATACACATGCATGTTTTCTCCCAAATATATAATTTAAAAAAATCACTTTTGTAAACCTATATACAAAACCAATTTTTTGTTGAACTAGACAACTAAGAGGGGGGGTGAATCAATTGTAACAAATTTTAACCTTTAAGCACTATTATATCAATTATCATTCACAAATCCTTTACTCTACTAATGTGATTAATCATTACTTGTGGAAAACTAGAAACTAAAAACATCACACACAGAATAACACCAGATTTACATGGAAAAACCAATAAGGGAAAAACCAGTAAGGGAAAAACCATAGTGAGGATTAGCTCACAATATAGAGAATATGAAAAATGAATACAAAGGCTCATTGCAAGAGAAGGCTCATTGCCAAAACAAGACTCATTGTCCAACAAGGGTTAACCACTCGGAGGGCTCACTGCCACATAATTAAAAAGAAGATATAAGAGATTTGTTACAAAGAGAACAATCTCAATGCAACAAAGATTTCCACCATAATTCACTCACACACTTGCAGACATGCTTGAATGATAGAGTACACCTTTAGCTCATTGCTTGCGGAAACTCATAATTAGGCTTCACACTGATCTGCTCAAACTCACATCACATACACATTGTTCTACATCTATTCACATCTATCTTTCTTGCATTCCTCTCTCTTTCACAAACATCTCAACTTGTATTTATACCATCTTCAACTCTAAAACTCATCCAAAGTCGGCCACACACCATTTGTATTTATAAATTTAAATTAGGTTGGCGCCAAAAAATTCTATAATGGAATTAGAATGAGGGTGACCCAAACACACATCTAAAGGAGCACCTAGATAAGTCCCAACATGCCTCAACATGCTTCTAGATAAACTTCGTAAGTAGTGTTAAACACAAGGTCGGCCAAACTAGTGTAAAACATAAAAAATAATTAAGCACACATAGCTTTAGCACGATCCAAACTTTCTAGATAATAAAATAATCTTGAACACAACCTTAACAACTTATCCTGAGAATTGAAAGTCATAAGACTCAAATATGAAGATATCTGGAGCAACAACATTTCTCTCAGACCTTAGCTAGATACACAAAAAAGCATAGTTCACAACTAGTGAACATAACTCACACTGTACAATGATTTAGAAACCCAAAATTTATATATAGAAACTTCCAACAACCAGGGACAATACCTTAGATCCTTACTAGCATAGCAGAAAATCTTGAAGCAAAATCTGGAGCAAACATAGAATACCTGCAACCTTTCTTTATTATAATTTTCTCAATATCCTCAACATATATAGCCAATAACCATGATTAATGACATCAATGGAAATAGAAACCAATTGGAAACTAGTTAACCAGTTGAAATCAATGACAACACCTTCATACTTGCAAAAATATCCCCCTTTGTCATTGACGACAACACATTATGTGAAAAACCATCAAAGACAACACAACAACTTTGAACACATTTTTCTTGATTTTTTTGTTTCTCCCCCTTAGTAGATAAATTTTTTCACATGATAATTTATCCCCTTTAACATCAATGGAAAAGGAAAAGGATGTTTTACATTGATTTACCCTTTGAAATTAAGAACAAAATACTCTTTCAATGACAACACATAACACTACATACTCCCCTCGAAAGGTAGCCACCAAACATTAGTCAAGAAGAAAGATAGATCCATAGACCCACCAGACTGATGGATCTCCATATGCATCTAGTTCAAGAAAGGATGGGAAATAACCCCTAACTTCTCCCGGAGATACTCAAAAGTATCTTTAGGAAGATCTTTAGTAAATATGTTAGCAACTTGATCCTTCGTAGGTACATACTCAAGCTTTACTTCATTTTCCACAACCTTTTCTCTCTAAAAGTGATACCTTATAGATATGTGCTTTGTCCTTGAGTGCATCACTGGATTCTTTGAAATGTTAATTACACTTGTATTGTCATAGAAAATGGAAATACGATCATAATACATTACTATGATATCTTTTAGTGTTTGTCTCATCCACAAAACTTGTGTACATCAAGATGTCACAACAATATACTCAGCCTTTGCAGTGGATAAGGAAACTAAATCTTGCTTTTTACTCAACCAAGCCACCAATCTACAACCAAGAAAGAATGCACCACCACTTGTACTTTTTATGTCATCAACACAACTTGCCCAATCTGCATCTATATAAGCACTTTGTAAAATTAGTATCCCTAGGATACCATAAGCCATAATCTAGAGTGTCATTCAAATATCTAAATATCCTCTTAACAATAAAAACATGTGTTTCTCTAGTATCTTCTTGAAATCTTGTCACAAGACAAACCACATGCATGATATCAAGTCTAGTAGCAGCTAAATACAATAGTCCTCCAATCATAGATCCATATTGATAGGGAGGTAGGATGAAACAATCATAGTTTCATGCTCTAAGTCTTGTTGGAAGACTTCTAAGGTGTCTCTCTCCACCACTTCAACCTATAGGACCTTTCTTTACTTAGGATCCCCTGGTTTTTCCTTGCCAACCCTAACTACCAACATAATTCTTCCTACCAAGTCCACCTTGGTACAAACTTGCAACTCTACACTTAGCCCTTAATCCACCCTAAAGACTATAATCCTCCAAAATCTTGAATTTAACCTTGCAGGGGTGTGGAGGTATTTCTAATGACTGCAATCCATCCTACTGTGGTTCTTGAAGGTCCATCTAACTCTATTTCTTGGTCGCTTCCACCAAACCTTCATTTAGGTCTTAAAAGGCTACTAGCCCTAGGAGCCCCAATTAGGCCTCCTTCTCCGAGAAAATAAGTTAGTTCTCAAAACTTTCCAAAGAATGTACCCCAATCTTTTCTTTGGATTCCTACTTCATTTTCCCACCTCTCAAGGATTTTTGGGGTCTTGGGTCTCAGCTGTCCGTACAATGCCCTACCCTAAAAATGGGAAAAACTAGGTCTTTTAAGCCCTTTCCTGACTTCTTTCAAACTATCAAGTTTTCCTCACATCAGATGAATTGATGGAGCTTCCTCCTCCATGCTATGTCATGGAAAGACACTCATCTATTTTCTCCAAGTAGTGATTTGTCAAAAAATTGACACCCCTACAATTTAAGTGCTCTGCACTAAGGTCTTCCCTAACCAGATTCTTTCCTGGCTTGCCTAGGGCAAGACTTTCCCAACAGCTCTTGTACTTTCAAAGAACCTAAACCCTACAATATTTACAACCATGGAGTCTAGTCACTGGTCCCAAAGGGCCATACAATTTGTATGGTGGGAAAGTGAACTAACACTCCATTTTCACAAAACTGTCTGGTTCAGACCAGTAATAGTGTAGAAACAAAACTATTTACAAATAATGTTGAAAATGAATTAGAAAACTATCTAAATGCCACAAAAAGCTTGAAGGATAGCTACACTACATTCTACACTAATTACAGTTCCCTGTTCAATCCATTAAAGCAACACTTCAAGCAAAAATAAAAAAATTAGCACACAAACACAACTGTTTTCCTTGAATTCACAAAACTTCAAGACAATACAAGTTTTTCCCACCCTACTCCAATGTCGAGGCATACCATAAATAGGTCACCTAAAACAATTATCTCTCCCTTGGGCTCTCCTTGGCTGCTTGTAGCTCCCATTGAGCATTATTTGCAAAAAATTGAAAAGAAACTCCTAAAAATCCTAAAAGGTCAAAACCTTACTTGTGTAAAAGCCTTAGGCCTATCCATTGGCCAACATGACCTTCATCAGATGATCAACACCCAAAAAAAAATTCCATTAAGGCTTACATCCAAATAAACTAAGTTTTATTGCTTAGTTGTCCCAGACAAGACTGTCCTAGACAACTTGTGAGATAACCTATGGGTGCTCCTGCACCACATATTTTCTCTGATCAACCTTAGGTGAATCATCATATTTACTCAATTTGCAGCTAGTCACCATAGGAGTGCAAGCCGGTTTGGAACCATCCATCCCAAATTTCTTCAAAATTTCCCTTACATACTTTGACTGTGAAATAAAAATACCTTTCTCTGTTTGATTAATTTGCAACCCAAGAAAGAAATTCATCTCACCAAACATAGACATCTCAAATTATTTTTACATCTTTTCAACAAACATCTTGCACATTGTTTCATTTCCTCCAAAGATAATGCCATCAACATATACAACCATTGCCAAGATCTTGTCATTTTCAATTTTAAAATATAGATTACTATTTGCCGTACCTTTGTTGAAACCTTGTTGAATCAAATATCTATCTAAATTTTCATACCAAGCTCTAGAGGCTTGCTTCAATCCATATAAAGCCTTCTTCAATCTTTAAACCATATCTGATTGATTTGACAATTGAAATCCTTCTAGTTGTTCCATGTAAACTTCTTCTCCCAATTCACCATTCAAAATTGTAGACTGAACATCCATCTGATAAACTTTAAAGTATTTATGAGCAACAAATGCTAAAAACATTATGATAGCTTCCATTCTTGCCACTGGGGAAAAGGTTTCCTAAAAATTTATTCCTTCTACTTGTGAGTAACCTTTACATACAAGTCTTTCTTGTCATTGTAGACCTTTCTTAAGAAATTAAGCCCTTCTCCAATGAACCTTGCTCTGATACAAATTGTTGAACAAGACAACTAAGAGGGGGGGTGAATCAATTATAACAAATTTTAACCTTTAAGCACTTCCACTAGAGATTCTAGATCAATTATCATTCACAAATCCTTTACTCTACTAATGTGATTAATCATTAAGTGAAAAAGCAAAAATTGAAAACATCACACACTCAATAACACCAGATTTACGTGGAAAGCCCAATAAGGGAAAAACCATAGTGAGGATTAGCTCACAATATAGAAAATATCAAAACTAAATATAAAGGTTCACTGCCAAAGAAGGTTCACTACCAAAACATGACTCACTGTCTAGATCAAGACTCATTATCCAACAAGGGCTAACCACCCAGAGGGCTCACTACCAGAGAATTATAAAGAAGATATCTACGAGAGTTTTTACAAAGAGAAAACAATCTCAATGCAACAAAGATTTCCACCAAAATTCACTCACAAACTTGTAGACATGCTTGAATGATAGAGTACACCTTCAACTCACTGCTTCCAAAAACTCACAATTAGGCTTCACACTAATCTGCTCAAACTCACATCACATACAAACTGTTCTGCATCTATCTCACATCTATCTTACTTGCATTCCTCTCTCTTTCACAAATATCTCAACTTGTATTTATATGATCTTCAACTTTGAAACTCATCCAAAGTTGGCTACACACCATTTGTATTTACAAATTCAAATTAGGTTGGCACCAAAACATTCTACGGTGGAATTAGAATGAGGGTGACCCAAAAACACATTTAAAGGAGGATCTAAATAAGTCCCAACATGCCTCAACATGCTTTCATAAACTTCATAAGTAGCGTTAAACACAAGGTTGACCAAACCAATGTAAAACAAAAAAATCAATTAAGCACACACAACTTTAGCACGATCCAATATTTCAAGATAACAAAATTATCTTGAATACAACCTTAACAACTTATTCTAAGAATCGCAAGCCATAAGACTCAAACATGAAGAAATCTAGAGCAACAACATTTCTCTCAGACCTTAGCCATATACATAGAAAAACATAGTTCATAATTAATGAACATAACTCACACTGTACACAATGATCCAAAAACCCAAAATCTATATATAGAAACTTCCAACAACTAGGGACAATACCTCATATCCTTACTAGCATAGCATCAAATCTTGAAGCAAAATTCAGAGAAAACACAAAATACCTACAATCTTTTTTTATTACAATTTTCTCAATATCCTCGACATATATAGCCAATAACCATCATCAATGACATCAATGACAACAACAACCAATTGGAAACCAGTTAACTAGTTAACATCAATGACAACACCTTCACACTTGCAACACCTTTATCATCCAGATATTAGAATAAATTACATATTTAAAAACTAGAAATAAAATCCTATATTTAATATTTTTACACCATGTTAATATTATATGTGTAAGTTCTTTAAATCTTTGCTCCAATGATGATAAACTTGGATTTTCATTTTTTTTCTTTTTGGTCAAAAAGTGGGCCCAACTTCTTGCACTCACCCCATTTCTCAATGTCTACTACAAAATCATTGTTAAATATCTTGCACTTAAGTTACACCATATCCTTCCCCAAATTATGTTCTTTGAACAAACTAATTTTATCAAATCTAGATTTATTGTAGATAATATCATTATGGTATGGGATTGGAAATTTCATCAATAAATCATATTCATCAAAATTGATTTTTCTAAATCCTATGACCAAATTAAGTGGCCCTTCATCTTGGCAATGCTTCAAAATTTAGGATTTCGAACTCAGTTTAATCAATTAGTTTTAATGTTATTTGTAGATGCTATAACTTGTCTCACTATCAATAATTATCAATTAGATAATATTTTTGGCCTCTTCAAGTCCATTTTCCAAGGATGCCCTTTAGCTCTAGTATTATATGTGATTGTTGTTGAAGGTTTTGGGTACCTTAGCTCATTCAATCTCTTAGGGATTGGTTAAAGCTATTTATTTACACAACTCTTTATCTTAACTTGTTAACATCCATTTTTCTAGTTACTATGAAGTAGGAAAAGTGATTCTAGATACCACTAGATTAACTAGGATTAAATTATTTTCACTTTGACTCCACATTTGGACACAAAACCAATTAGGGTTGATGATTGGATTGTTGTGATAGTGGAGAGCCAATCTCCTAGTTTTTTTTGTGTCTTTTTGAGTTGTAAAGAAGATAAATTTGATGTGTGTTTTAACAAGCTTATTTGACATAAAACCCTAGATCTAAAAATATATTTTATTGCACACACGAAAAATAAAATTGTCAAAAAAATTACATATCTATAAAGGAGATACAAGGAGGAAAAATGCTATTAAAATTTGAGCCTAATTTGGGTGGACAGGGGCACTATCACCCTACACCAAAAAGTATACCTTTTTGGAATCTACAAATATTAGATGTTGTGTGATAGTTTGCATTGTGTTTCTTGTGATTGTCTACTAATGAAACTTCCACATCTATCTTGCACACATGAAAAGAGGGGGAATGGTTGTGATGTATAGGGGCTTGCCTAATTCAAAGCCTGTTTTAGTATTTCTACCTCCATGTAAAACAAATGATGATATGATCAAGATAAAATGCCCTAGGTCAAGCAAAGGCCAAATGACAATAATAATTGACTAAAAAAAAATGATAAATGACAATGTTACCTTGGTATGAAATCCTTGATGAAGTGATGCCACACCACATGTTGCCAAAAATGTTGATTAAGGGATGCCTTGATTTCTTGACAGACCTGTAAAATTTTATTTCAGAGAAAGGGAAGATTGTTGTAGAAAGCTTGTAGAGGATAACTCAATACATATTCACAATTTTATGATGATATATCCTTATTCATAATCATCCTTTTCTCATGTTAAAATGAGAATAAAACTTGTTTGTATATGCATTCTGATTGATACTTTCAATTATAGGTCAACTTGGGGTCTTTTTAAAACCACCAAAGATCGAAACCAAAATTCAAATTTGAATTAAGACACCATTAAGGACAAGATGCTACTACCCATGATCAAGTGATTTTTCCCCAAATTTGTTTGCATATTGAGGAATTTAATGTAGTTTTGTGATTTGGGGTGTCAAGGTAGTGTGAAATTGTGAGGGGTGATAATTTATTATGCTACATTAATGAACATCTTCTCATTCTCTTGGAGGATGAAAATGAAATTAAATAGGCTCTTTAGTGTTTTGATATTTTGTGTAAAACCATAAGATTAGTCATTCAATAGAAAAAGACTTAATATTATAGACAATACTTCTTGCTCTTCAGCCTCTTTGGCTTAATTCTTATGGGTGGAAGTGTATTGAATATGGTGAGATCTTTAGATTTTTGGTAATTCTTTTGAATATTATCCAACTACCTTGTGGTAATCCATGCTTGCTAAAATTAAGAAGTTTTCTTATTGGGTTACAAAAACCTTTATCTCTAGCAAGGAAGTTTCAAATTTTCTCAAATGTTATTGCAACCACTCACACTTACTATTCCTCCTATTGAGTTCCTTCTAAAGTGTTGTATTTGAAGTTAGAGAAGCTTCTTTGGAATTTCCTCTAGGTTTCCTAAATGAATCATTAAAGTTTTCATTAGGTGGATTGGTAGTATTATTGTTTGCCTCATGATTCAAGAGGGATAAGATTGATTTCCACTTAGGGTAAAGGTTTTTTCTTATGTAATAATAGAATAATTCATGCTCTAAATGGTAATGAGGCTTAGAAAATTCTAGTGCAATATTTTATTTTTCTGGTCACCCTATTGGGAGATAATCTTTGAAGGGAATTGATCCTCACAAGTCATTCTTTATATGAGAGAGTCTATTCAAGTTCAGGGACCCTAAATGTGATGAAAATTATTTTGCATTCTTAGGAATCTATGAATCCTTGGCTGTTTTGTAATGAAACTGTTTTTTTAAATGGTATTTTCATTAATCAATGTAATATTTGATAGTCCCCTATTCTACAATGTCAAAACAATCCTCTTGCAAAAACTCTTGGGTCCATTATTTGAGGTTTTCGAAAAAGGAATTAAAACCCTAATCTTTTTCTAAGGTTACCAATAATCTTTTATCCTAGAATGAATCCAAGAATAAGTTTCACCTTTCTAATCAAGATCATGAAACTTTTAATGTGGTAATGATCTAGTTGTAAGCAATAATTCATAATTAAACTAGGAAGAAAATGTAAAACACAAGATTCATATTCCAAACTACTAAAAACCTCAAATAGATCTCAACAATGAATTAAAACAAGATAATAATATAAAAAATAAATAAAATTTTGGTCATAAACTCTATTGTTGAAAGATTTAAGCCAATGATAGTTGGTATGTGGATGCTCCTGTAGTGTCAAAAAATGTCATTGTGTACATTTTCACACTTAATTTGGGAATAATTAATGATAAACTAGACTTGATATCACCTTGATCTAGTGTTGTGAGGTGTTTTACACATCCACATTAGGTATTGGGCTCTTTTAAAGCTAAATTAACTTAATTTTTCCTTAATTTAATGTTGTAAAGTGTATTTATTGACACCTTCACATTAAATTTAGGAGTCTTGTAAATTAAGTGGACCTAATCTAGTGTTATAATGTGTTCTACACATTCACATTAGATTTAGGGCCCATCTAAGCTAAATAGACCCAATTTTTCCTTAATTTAATGTTGCAAAGTGTATTTATTTACACTTTCATAATGAATTTTGGGCCCTATTGCATTTATAACCTTTATATCATCATTAATAGGTCCCTATGGCCTTATATTGTGCATCCCAAGGCATATTTCAATAAAAAAACCAACAATATCAACATATAAACTTAATTTACACTCCCTTGACATTTTAGCAAGCAAAATAATCCTTGTGGGACCCATTCACCACTTTGGGTGATGAGTCCCATCCAGGTGGGACCATTTTCCCAACTTGGTGAATGAGTCCCATTTGGCCTATTTTCAAGGTTTTAAGTAGAAAAATTTGATTTTAAGTTCAATTTTTTTCTATGTCGGCCTTTGGGATCAAATAAACAGTCATTTGAGTGCATTTCCTATATAAAAAAAGCTTTCAAATCATTATTTCATCAAGTATTCATGATATCAAGTCAAGCAATTCAAGAGTTAAACAATCCAAGAATTTACAAGATCAACAAGATAGCATTCAAGATCATTTGTAAGGCAGTCAAGGGAAGAATTCTACATCTATTGTTGCAAAACTTCAAGATCCATCATCATGTGAAGAATTCCAAGCATCAAGCATTTTATTGAGCTAGTGTTGTGATGTAGCATTGAAGATCCAAGGTCAAGCATTGTTCTACACCTATTGTCAAGATCAAGATCTACATCCTTCATGGCCATTTCATGTTGAGTTGCAGATTTACAAGACATCATCTAAAGTATTATTTTCCATGATTCATGTTCTTTATTTCATGTTTCACGCCTTTATTTTATTGTCTCATCATTTGGTTTAATTACCTACAAGGGGTTTAACCAAGGCAAACCCCCATTCACTAACAAACAAGTTTTCTCCTCTTTACATGTGTGATTGTAGATCTAGGTTTCTTGGAGCTTGAAAGATCATTGAAGATTAGGTTAAAATCTTGTTGGAGTTGTCTCCCTATTTGGAAGGTTATAATCTTCACTAAAAGGTCATCTACAGCCCCAAAATCAGAGTTTCAGATTCAAAAACCTAGAGAAGTAGATTGAGTAGATTGAGAAGAATAGATTTAGACCTTGAAGTTCTAGAAAATCCAAACTAGATTTACTCACCACAGGTGGTGAATGAGTCCCACTGTAGATTTTTTTCATAAATTGTTGTAGATTCAAATACCCTTTTGTCTGAAACCTACTCCTGTGCAAAAATGCAAAACTGGGACTGATTTGCCTAGAATGAAGAATGAGTCCCACTAGGTCAAAAAGTCAAAATTTCCAACATTCCAGGGCTCCTTCTAGTCATCATCAAGTTTCTAGGTGCAGACCTTCCTTTTTGCAGTTTTCTGTTTCATTTCATCCACTTTTCTAGGTCATTTAGTGTTACTTTGCATTCAATTAGGTTTTTGCATTGCATCTTGCATTTCATTATCTTTTCCAAGTCTAAACTTGGTGGTAAACCCCTTATAAATCTCTAGACATACCCTAGGATACACTATTATCAGATCTCTCCTTCCATTCTTCATTGGGTTGAGATCTCTACTGTGTCCTTGAGTGTAGAAAGTGTGAAATAGGAACCCTATCCTTGTGCTCTATTCCACCAAGGTGGGGGGTTACTAATTTTCAGTGACTACAACCCCATTGCTTGAAAGTTACTTTTTTTGATATCTAGCATATACTTAGCTCAAAGTACGATGAATTGGAAATGGATGAGAGATTTCCTTAATTTATAGATTTTTGGGAGAGGCAATGGATGGTTGAGATGCGATGGAGAGATCAATTATGGAGGATGAAATAAATGATTTCCCTAGGATCAAGGAGAGAATGGAGGGTTGAGATGGAATTTATTGGAATGTGATGGGCCAGGATGCATTTACTAAATTTAGTAAGTAGTTGTAATCATGAGATACATAAGGGACAAGAGTACCTAGGAGTCCTTTATTCCTTTGTTTGGTGGAAAGAATATTGAAACCATAAGGACAAGATTTCGTATGTGACCTTTATTCTTGAGATTGGTGGAGGGAGTATAGTCATAATTAAATAATACAAATAAATAATTACTTTAGCCATGTGTGAGGTGGAAAATAGGTGTAAATAGTACTAATTTGTATTTTCATGTGAGATGAGATGGAAAAGGGGGATGATTAAATAATAAGATTATTTAATTAAGTGTGGGTTATAAGGTGAAGGGAATCTTCTAGGTATTTGGTCACATAGGATAAGGGTTCAAATATTTAGTTATCTTCATTTTCCCCTCTTTAATATAATTTCGTGACTAAGTGGTGTGTGGAAGAAGAATAAAAAAATATAATGGGATGGAGCTTTAGTAGTAGGTTTCCCAAGTCGCTTAGGGATGATGATGGAAATGATGCTCCCTCAAGAGAGATATTAGGAAAAATGTAGACCAAAAAATCTCTTGAAAAGATAAAGGATGATAAAAATATGTGACATGATTGATAAAATATAAATTGAGAGAAATCGCATTGGGATGATGTACACGCCACATCCATAGATCTCATCATAGATGAGGGTTGGACATATTTATTGATGTTGCTTAGATGATTGAAGGATAGGATTCTAGTTTGCATGGTTGTACATGTTGGATGGTGATATCTCATAAGGACGTAGTGCAACTAAATGAAATATGATTGGGGGGTACATGGATAAATGATGGATACATGTTGTCAAAGTAAACTCATGTACAAAGAGAAACCTATTCTTTATTGTAGCACTTAGAATTATGCACCATGATATAGTGGATCATGATAAGGATGTGTCATGTGTGCATATAAAATGAGACAAAAATGAAGTTATAATAGCTCACAGTGATCCAAGAGACAAGTTGTCAATGTACATCATCATATGAAGGATGGGGGAGATTGTGACAATGTGATCTGGATGGAGCACTAAGACTACAAGCAACAAACAAACATAAAATAAAAAAAAATACATATGAATGAAAATAAGTCAAAAATAGCATAGCAAGCCAAGAAACACACTCTTGTTGGCATGACATCATATGAATGATGAAGACAACCATGAGAGTGTGAAGTATGTAATACTATGACTAAACATAATGTTCAAACACAACTTGCATAAATAAGCAATCAAAAACACGTGGAAAACACAAGTTGGTATATAATGGCATGTTGAAGCCAAGGGTGTATGGGAGGATGGATGGGTAATGGATTTGTTGGTGAGGATCCAAGCATCAATGATGAGGATGTGATGAAATGACATGATTAGATGGATACATATGGTGTAATGTATGAGACAACTTCCAACCAATTATAAGGTTCACATAGTTAGTTGACTTACACATGATATAAGTATGAATGGGTTTTCATCATAGTACTTGCCCAAGGTGCCACAACAAGTGATTTTCACCATTGGAAAAAATTTCTCTTTACTATTTTTAATTTTTTTTAATCTGGACTCTTTGGGCTACTCTTGATATCTTTTTCTTTAGGTATCAAATACATGAATATCTAATATAGCTAATCTAGATGTTTTGGTCATGACATGCCAATAATATCTTGCCTTATGGAGTTGCTTTTCTAGGATCACTACACTAGTATATAATTCACAACTATGAAGATGATCTTTGATAGTTGGGTTGGCCTTATCCAAATATAACCATATTGATAGTTCCATCATACATCTTGTGGTAAAGTGTTATGGTAAGGATGTTGTGGATTCTAGGTTTTGGGTTGTATTTTGGATGAAGTTATATGGATTTAGATGGTAGATTCGAGGATTGGAATTTGGACTGCTGATTTGATAACTAAAAATTTGGAGGTGTGTGTGTAGATTGATGGATGTTGGATTTAGGGGTCTTGTTTCTTTTTAACTTGCTTCATTCTTATTATTTTATCTAAATGGAGAGATTGACTATGTATCTAGTTTTGTAGGTTCTTGTGGGAATATGTTGTGAGAAACAATTGGACTACTAAACATGATGCTTCATCTCCAATGTCCTTTGATGCTTCATCCCCAATGTCATTTGACTCATTTTGAATCCCTTTGTAGAAATTCGGATCCTTAGGAAGCATTTCTTCCATTGGCTTGCATCTCATAGATTAAGTGTTATTGTCCACCTTGTTCTCCTCACCATTTTTGGTTATTTTAGATTCTTTTTGCCTGTTTCTTGTTTTACAAGGCCTAGAAACAATCATCTATTCAACCTCTAGTTAGGAATACAATGTGCCAAAATAATTTCAATGCAAAAATAGGACTACAACACAAATTATGGACTCTAGTACTAAAGTAAGACTTTAGCACTAAAATTAGACTATAGCACAAAACTAGGACACTTGAGAAATGGCACACTAGTGATCCATCTACATGATAGTGTCTTGTCTATGCACTAGTGTCATGTTTGAACAATATAGTCCTTTGACATATTGTAGTCCTCTATTTCATTAAACAATTAATAGTTCTAAATATTTCTTAAAAAACTTTATATACAATTTTTTTTTTCCCTCAACCTCACGAGTCTTCCCATATTACTACTTTACCAATAAAAACTTGATATGCCATATTTTACAATGTCAAGTGTGTCCTTACACAAAAAATGACTCTTTGTAATTCTAATTAAGAAAGACTTACAATTCTACAATTTTATTTTATTCACTTCACTTTATAAGAATAACTACTATCACACCAAGAAGAAAAGTTCAGTTCAAGCAGTGAAGGGTTCCAATTATTTTGATTATTAAAGACAGCCAGTACCAGAATTTGCCGGTTGCCTCTTTACCAGGTCAGTCAAGGTTCCAAATACGTCATTTTTTTGATGTTATCAAGTCAGTCGGTGTGGGAATCATGCTAATCAGACTATTTCAAACTCTTGACAGCCGGCTCCGTATAGACGGCATATCGTATCCATTTTGTTTTGTTGAATACAACAGTTCATAATACTCAGGAACAGGATACGTCATGGAAGAGGACTAAATATGGAAGCTTGTTACCACATTGTTTATTGAATTGAAAAACTTATTCTGTCAAATATCAATGACCAAAAGTATATCTGTCCATCTAATTTATGTTAAACTAGTCAAATGTTGTTCCATTGTATATGCGCAACAAGGCAATATATAATTTTAGTTGATATTATCTTATCACATACGGAACGGCTCGCTCTAAAATATTCAGAAAAAAGAATTATAATCCCATTTCGTATCTGAGGAGATTTTACATATACAATTTAGTAATACTTGCAATGTGTCAAACAAACAATTGTTTAGATTGTTATTAAACTAGTATATATATATATATTGTTTTAATAATATATATAAAATATGTTGAGAGATATCTTTCTCAAGGATCTATTGCACTTTTATGTGACTAATTCATTATAAAATAGACATCAGCAGTAATAAAAAATGTCTTATTTATGATTTTTTTAAATGTTTATTACATGAAAGATATTTTTTATATGAACATTATCGGCTGATTTTAATGATTGACGGTTGAGAATGTGGTAGAATGATGGTTGACCATTGAAAAAGATCTGACTGTTCGATGAACCCAATATAAAATAAATAAAAATAATATTAAAAAAATAGAACACTTTATATAAAGAAACATTCATATTATAAAGACAAAAAAAAAAAACCATAATTGACAAAAGGCTGTGTGTTTCTTATTGTGGGGAGACTTTATTTCTTTAATTGTTATCCTTTCCGTTTCATTAAAAATTTACTGAGGAAAGGAGATTGAGTTCTTAAATATAGCTTTCATGATTTTATTTCAAGATGCTAACCTTGATACACTATAATATATAGAGTTTTAGTTGAATCCATTACCTTTTGGACTATCATTGTATGATGAAAGAAAAATAATTCTTATTGTTGTTTCAAAATTATGAAAAAATGTTAGATTAGATAACAACTATGAGTAAATCATATAACTTGTGAAATAGCTTTGTTGACTTTTAACACCAATGTTTTAGCACAAAGGTTATAACTAAGCTTGTGAATGAATAAAGTAGTATTTTGATAGATGATATAATTTAGACTTGCCTGTGAGATCCTTTTACAGATGAGTCAGGTTTGGTATGTCCTTGTATAAAGGGAAACTATTCACCCAAGATTTGGATTTTTGCACTATAATGATATTTTTGCTTTGAATGAAAATAGGTGCCTCGAGAAGGATAAGTCTCAGCGTATTTTATATATATTAATATTTAATATATGTATGCTAGTTATTATATTTTACAATTTTTTTTTTTACTACACTAAATTTATCTTATCTAATTAATCATTGCACTTTATAATACAAAGAAAAAAAACAAAGAATTAGACATTCTTTCTAATTTTTCACTAACATTCAAAGTGTATAAATCATATTATAAATGCATCATCGGTTGAGAATGTTAGCATGATGCAAGACTATTGAAAAAGATCTAACCATTTGATGAAATCCAATATAAAATAATCAAAGAAATAAAGCTAAAAAATTAGATATTCTTTCTACATTTCTACTAGAAAATATGCTTCACATTCATATTATAAAGATCAAAAACAAAAACAATCAAATTGTTATATTTTACAAATAAAATTTTTTTATCATTACCAAAATAATTATTGTACTTTATGGAAAGAAAGAAAGTAAATAATTAAATATTGTTTTTAAATTTCTTCTAATATTCACAGTTTATAAATTATATTATAAACATGAAAAACAATTAATTTAATATTTTGAATGTATAATCAATATTATTTAGTTTCAAACATTATACACACACACACATTCTTATTCTATCTTACTACACACAACAAATATTTATTTCAAATTTCTTTTATTCTTAGTTCAAACCATTTCACAATTACATATTCTACTCAATGTCAAATACTAAGCTCTATCCATACAAATTCTAAATTAACAAAAAAATCATCGCCATACCAATTGCACACCAAGGTGCGATTACTTTTTATATATTTATTTATTTTTTATTAATTTGTATTTTTATTGAAGTCATGCAATCAATTAAAATTTAAATATTTACGCCGAAGGCGTTACCTATTTGAGAAAGCCCAAGCTAAATAGTTAAATCAACGGTTCAGTGTCTTTAAAAAGCGATGCAATACGGTTCAAGTCATATTAGCCGTTCATTTTTCTGTTGATATTTTTTGCATTTTTGCTCGGGACAAAATTCACTTCGCGTTTAACTGTAGCCTGCATTTTGTTTACAGTGAAGTAAAAGCATCCCTATCGATCCAAGACGATTGGAATTACAATGGTCCGTCCATTGGTTTTCGCAAAATTTTAAAACTGGCTATGAAGTTAAAAAGCGTATTTTATGTTTGTCTGGCGTATTAAGCCTTTCCAACAGAGGAAATTTAGTGCATTTTCACCAAATAATTAAAAGAAAGCCTCTCCAAAGGTAGCAAGCATCAAGCATTAAGAAATTTATTTAGAATTACATAATTTTTATATTATATGACTGAATTTTATTAGATTAATTTTGTCTTATTTTTTTAATAATAATTTAATATGGTACAAATATTTAATTATTATTATATAATTAATCAAATTGTTAACAATAATTAATATAAATTTTATATTGATTGTTTATAATAAATAAATTAAATGTCTTATTTTACAAATAGAAATTTACAAATAATAATATAAAATATATGATAATTATAATTAATAAAGAATGCTAATAAGATTTGATATACAATTAGATTGGTTTTTTTAGTATATCAAATTGTATGATATTTAATTGAGATTAAGAACATAATTTATAAGTTAGTTTTTATTTTTAGCTTTATAATTGATATTAATTATTATTTAAATTTTATTAGATATGATTATAATAATTTATACACTAAATAAGCTTTATTTATTATATAATTTTTTTATTCATAATGTCTCATTTAAATTCTATTTAATATTACATAATAATTTATATATTGAATTTTTTAATAGTCAATCAATTAAAAATGAGTATTATTATCAAATAGATTTAATGTATTTGCATATATAATTTTAAACTAATATGTTATATATATTTTATTTTATTATTGAAAGGAAATAAACAATAATTCTACAGTTAATTCTTATTATGTTATTATGTTATATAGATGTTATTTAAGATTATTTTAAACCTTCATGTGATGGAAGATTTTTTAATTTATTTTTATTGAAAATTTAAGTAATAATTATATATTTACTTAGACACAACCATTGTTTTAAAATATAGTATTTTCTAATTTAAATATCTTAAATGTACTTTGAGAAAGGATATCATAGTAATTTAATTTATACTATAAAACATAAATTATATATTATATATTATATATAATAAAAATTACTATATATAAATATAATATAATATATAATTAGTCTATAAGTACACATTAAAGCGTATATAATACAAATTGTATCATTGATATACATTATATTTATATTGTAAATTACTAAATTCATTTTAAAAATAATATTATAATATATTTATTATATATTATTATTGTATTTGATAGTTGATATAATATAGATTGCATCATTATAATAAATTATATTTTATATAATGTAAATTATAAAATTCATTTTAAAAATAGTATTATAGTTATATTTATTATTATATACATAATATTTAATATTTAATATAGTATAGCATACTATACATATATTTAATAATTATTTTTATTTTTATTTTTATTTTTATCGGTAAACACTCCAAGGGGCAGTACCCTATATTGTTTTCCAAAAAATTTACAGTAGTAGTAGAGAAAGCTGGATGGCCTTTTCTGTAATATTGACCAACCAAATTGTCCAGATAGCAAAACATGGAAACATACCAAAATCTAGTTGTTGTATCAGTGGTAGACCAGGAGAACACCATAGACTGTGGTAAAAATACCCCACACCCAGGACTGACACAGAACCTAGTACCCATAAACTACTGAAAAGAACATTACGCTGCACTAAGATTCAAAAACCCACCCTAAAAACTTTCAATTGTGAGTACCTTCAAAACCTCAGAGGTCTTCGTCTTCATCAGCAGCTTTGCAATGCTTCAGGTATGCCTTATAATTGGCGATTGTAGGACAGTTGGGACCACAGTTCCAGTGAGTCGGGTCATTAGCTTTTTCTTCTGGGTCTCATTGATCGTTTTCCTGCCATTCCTCTCCATCACCCAAACCCCATTCCTGGATGTCATCAACATCAAACTCATCCTCAAGCTCCTCGTCCTTTGTATACCTTCTGACCCATCCCCTGGGCAGATTAGTTGTTAGATTTGCAGCTCTAAGGAGGAAGAAGATGCTCCTATCCCTTTCTAGCCATAATTTTTTCAAAACCTTCAGGATCAATGGTGCGAATCAGAGGGAATTTCATAACCTCGCGGCCCCTCATGCGTGTCATATAATAGTTTTGTGGCATGGGTATGTTCCTTTCCTCATCAACATTATCCAATGTCGCATCAATTTCAGCCAACCATGTGTGTGCAAAAACCATCTGGGTCAATTTCTTACCTAAAGCCTTGGAAATGTCCATGTGAAGGAGGACTGCAAGAAACATTGCCAAAATCTCTATGTTGGCTCACACTCTGTGGAAGGCATTCAGAAATTTTGGACCCAACACATGCGTAGTGGCCACTAGAATGAGTGGATGAGAGGATTGAAGAAGGCCTTGTAGTCGTTTGTCTGTGATTTCCCCAGAAAAAGCCTACATTTGTTTGTCCGTTTCCAAAGCCAGTGGCATCTCCATTGCACCCCAATCTTCACACCTTCCATAAATTTCTACTCTATACTCGTTTGGATCCTTTGAGATGGAAAAAACTATAAGTGCCTTTGAGAACTACTTGCTTACCAACACATGAAAGCTAATGTACCTAGCGCCACCAACATGCGTGGCAAATGTAGTTGCGAATGTGAGGAGTACTCATTCCCATAGATGAAATTAATGCAATGGTTGACAACCTTATGAAGGAATCATTTTCTTATTTTTAGCTTTTTAAATTATGATTATAGCAGCTCCCAAGACTTGTTGAGAATGACATGAGAGTGTCCTTGCCTTCCGAAGGTTTTGGGGCTGCCAAAGTAATAACCAGTGCCGGAAGATCTTCCTAGTCAGTAATCCTTCAGAATCCTAGCTGGCCAACGCCGAGGTAGCTTTTTCCAGCTCATCTTCTTCAGAGTTTCCTTCCTTGTATAAGTGACTAACTTTGAAGGCTACAAAGTCATCAAACAAATCCTTGATCTGTTGTAGCAAGTGATTTAATTTCCAATTAGGGGTGGATCCTTTACATATTGCATTGATTGTAATTAGGGAGTCACCTTCTAGGTGGATCTGACTGAAGTTTAGGTCTCTACCTAGCTGCAAACCAATTGCTACCGCTCTAAATTTTGTCTCATTGTTTGTGCATCTACCCAAGGAAACTGCTTTCAAGTTGCTAGCACCTTGTAGTTAGAGTCTCGTGCTATACAAACATCCCCATCAAAGTTGATTTTTATCCAACTAGGATCAGGGGCTTGCCACCAATTTTCCTCTCTTGATGTTTTTTTGGATTGAAGGAAGTTGCTTCCACTCAGAGAGGGTGGTTTAAGACCTGGGAAGTGTTTGATCAAAGTGTCATCCCAACTAGTGAAGACTTTGTGTTTGGCTTCCTTACGTCTAGCAACCTCATTGACTAGTTCTACTATTGCTCTTTCAATCTTGTCCCATAATTTGTCCTTATTCAATTCCTATCCTTGAAAAATTCTCTGGTTCCTTTCCTTCCATAGCTCCCAAATAACTAATGATGGGGATATTTGCCAAATGTTGTTAAACACTGCTTTGCTACTCTTTTGAGGACACATTTTAAACCAAGTTGCAAGATCATTTGGTATTGGACTCTGAAAGTTAAGCTTGTTTCTTACATGATTCCAACATTTTGATGCATATGGATAGGATAGCAGCAAGTGGTCGACCATTTCCAAGTGAGCTTTGCAAAGGCAACACCTCCTCAGGCCTTGTATTCCAAAATAATTAATTATATTTTAAAAATATATATTATATGTTTAAATTATATTCTATAATAAAAAAATATTGAATGTAACTCAAAATTAATATAATTACTACTTAATATATTTAAATATAATACAAATAAAAATAACATATAAATATTTTATAATTTAGCCATGGTGGATAAAAGCATTGGGTGTTGCCCCTTAGTAGTGATTTACCAAACAAAAAATATATATAATACAATATTTGATTAATATATAATATATAAAAAATATTATATAATTCGTGTTATAATTAATATATTAAATGTATTTATCTACCTGAAAAAATCTAATATTTATTGCATATAATAAAGAATATAATACTAAATAGTCCAAATTAAATTATCTTAAATTACTCTATTTTTTAAAATTATTTTTTATATAGTACTAATTAAATTATATTAAATTAGTATAACCAATAATTAGTATTCTTATATGGTATAAATTAAATTAACATACAAATATAATACAATGTGTAATTAAAATATAATATATATTTAATATGAATTAAATCATGTATAATCTATTTATATTTATTATTATATAAACATGTCTAGACCAAACTCTCTATCCATCCATCTCGCTCCCTCTCTCTCCCTCTCTCCCTCTCCCCCTTCCTCTTTCTAGACCTCTATATCTATATCTCTTTGCCACTCTCTCTATCTCTCCATATTTCTTCCTTCATATCTCCCTCTATCTCTATCTCATTATCAATCCACCTCTCTCTACCCCCTTTTCTCTCCCTCTCTCTACCTCTATATATATAAGTTCCTCTCTCTCTATTGCAAACATAACATGAGCTTGTTGGTCATGGAGCTTGATTACCTTCCTGATTCATAGGTTTTATTTTAATTGTGTTTCAATTCCTATAAGTGGATGCATGTTTATTTGAAGCCACCACTTCTCCATTTAGACCTTCATTAAACAAAAAACATCATTTTCTAAATGGCCCACTAATTAATCTCATGTACTACACAAATATATTCAAAAAAAGACCCAAAAAAAATCCCTAATTTACCTCCCATACCTCTTCGGCGTACCCATTGCACACCAAGGTGCAATTGCTAGTTTATTTCATGTTTGATATCATTCATATACTGAATATTGTTGAGAAATCATAAGAAATTTACAAATTCAATAATTAAAAATAGAGTTAATAGAAAAATGGTTCAATTAAAATAAAACAAAACCATGTAGCCACACCACATGTTCAATAGACATGTTAATTGTCATGTGACCTAAGATATTGTCTCTATTTTGGTTCTATTCACAGTTAACACTTTCTTGTAGAATTATATTTTCCTAATAGCTTCACCTTTTGCACAATTAACAAAGTCTTATTAGCATACTTTTTTAATCAATGACTACTGCAAAGTCTAAATTTTGGTGCTCGTGGGATCCCAAACGCAGACCCACTGTAAAACAAGCACTCCGTCATCCTTTCTTCCAGTCGTGTACTAGGAATTTGAATGCAAAGTTTTTCGGGTATCAGAAGAATACTGTGCTGTCACGGAGGGTGGCATTCAATGGATCCGAAGTTTATAACAGTGAGAGAGAGGAAAAAAGAATACAAGGATGTCTGGGTAGAGTTTCAAAAATTTCTAAAGAGAAGGGTTCGGCTATGATCTCAACCGGAAAAGGTTCAGGTATAACTTTAAAAGATCACAGTCGACCGGCTTGGCGTTAACTGTTTTTCCTATTAGATTTGGTATTTTATGATTCTTATCTGGCTTATTGAAAAACATTCAATAATGGACCATGGTACATAAATAGATTTTAGATTATATATATATATATATGCTAGAATAGATCCGATTAACTCAATCAATACTGAGCGTTGTATGCGCTCAAGTTTAATATAAAAATAAAATTAAAATGTGGGGATTGGATTAAATCTACTTTTTATTAAAATAGGAAAAGAATTAGTAAATCAAAATAGTTAACGAGGAAGGTTTTGTTAGGGTTTTTGTTTTTTTTAAGTCTTGTCATTCTTATTTCACATTGTGTCTTTGGTCTTGGAAAATTCTTAAATTTTTATATTTATTGCATTGTTATTTGGGTGGTCTTTTATATGAGTTCAAATAGTATCAGCCTAGTAGTTATTGTTGGTGTTGATAGTTTAACAACTTTGGATAATGGCTCCACTAAACAAGCATTCTTGGAAGTTTTTTGTCTAGGGTTCTCCATGAGATAAGCAATCTGATCTTCCAATAGATGTCATTTTACCCATCCTTGAGATTGATAATGTGTATAAATGGCTAGAGCATTTTACTTTAATATGATATTTTGTTGGGAGAACTCCCCCACCAAGCATACTTAGAGAGTGGGTTAATAAGCATTGGACCCTACATGGGATTTGGCTTAATGCAGCTCAAAACCTTTCTAAAGGTTTTTTTCTTTTCTATTTTGTTGAGGATAATTTTAAACCTGGCTCATTGTATGTTTGCACATCTCTCTTGATTTTTTAAACTTTGGACACATGAATTTTTCGTCTCGGATGAAAAGATGCTTCTTATTCTTATTTGGCTTAAATTTGTAGGGTTACCTTTACTCTCTTGAAGTTTTTAACTCTTATTGTTATCTCACTTGGAAAGGTAAGTTGTGTTGAGCTTGATAAATTCTATTTGGCTCACTTGCAAAAGTTTGTGTATATGTAGAGATTGATCTTTGTAATGACTTGAAAGAGTTCACAGATAAAAAAATTGGCCATTAGTATCACACTTGGTGTGTTCTTAACCTTAACCTACCAAATACTTGCTTTAGATGTTAGTCTTCTGATCACAAGATTAAGGATTGTCCTTTGGCCTATTCTCATAATAAGCCCTCTTCCCAACCTATTGAGCTTTCTCTTTCAAAAAATGATGAAGGGTGGACTATAGTCAAGAATTCCAAAAATATAATTGTTGGTTTTGGTAGAACTCAAAAAAAGCCTTCAACTAATACTAGCTACCCATTTTCTAAGTCACAAGCAAGAGTGTGTACAAACCCTCTAGAAAAGGGGAAAGATGTAGCTTCTTTTGATAGTGAGCTTTCTCAACCAATTTTTTTAGAATGCAGTAGTTGATGTTTATTTTATTCTCACAATTAGAGAATATTGTTTATTTTCCTCCTCCTATATGCTTATGCCATTTATTGTAGTCCATCAACTTGTTTGGAGGAAGGAGAATTTGTTGCAAGAAAAATGAGGATGTCAATTCCTAACATCTAATTGGGTAGTTTTTCTTGATATAATTTTTTTTATAGAATCACTATTTTTCTCTTGAAGGGTTAGATAGAGATGAAATGCCTATTGATTCTAGTCAATGAATTTTATCTCCTAGAATGTTTGAGGTCTTATTGACCTCTCCAAGAAGTATGCTATGAGGGATTCTCATAAACAAAATTAGCCTTGGATATCCTCTATTTAAAGCAAGTTAAAATGATTAGTTTCTTGTTTTTTTTATAGCTTGTCATGTTATTTGGCTAGCCAATTCATTTTTTATAGCAATCATAGTGTAGGACATAGAGGGGTCATCACCTTTCTCTTTCCTAGGTGACTCTAGGATGTGGTCAATCAAGGTTGTGAACCCACCAATAAGGTGATTTGGACCCTCTTAAATATTGAAACTCATTCTTTCAATATTATTAATATTTATGCTTCTAACGATGCTTTTGAGAGATCCCTTTTGTAGTGATATATCATTGATTCAATCCTTATTGTAACTTGGGTTGTATGTAGGATTTTTAATATGGCTAAGATGAGATATGATAAAGATGAGATTTGTCCCTTGCATTGGACATCTAGTAAAAGGGGGGTGTGGTATTACACACACAATAAACTGGGCCTTTATAATCCCAATATGGTTTGCCACCATAATCATATGTATTGGTTTATGTAGAATAATTTTTGGGCTAGACCTAAAATAGAGTATTTAAATGTCATGATTGTGCTATAATTTTTGTTCAACTTTTTTTTCTTTTTCCAAATATTTTTCTCTTCTAGTTAGGCCCTTGTTAAATTTTACTTTATTTAATCATTGTCCCATTATGTTCAATATTGAGTGACAAATAGTTATCCACCTATATGCTTGCCTTTGTTACCCATCTCTAGCTATACAAAAAACCCTAACAAATGTTGCATTATCCTTTTAAAATCCTTTTGGCAGTGTAACCTTTCGTTATCTCATTTGGAAAGAGGTTGTAGATCAATGCTTGTCATGAACAAGCCTTAGGATTAGGTGGCCAACATTTAGGAGATTTATGGATATAACACAAAAATAATTGCTACGTGATGAATAACAAACTATCATGTCACCCTACGTCCATAAAGCATTATTGTCCTTTGAAAAGTCATTGGGGCATCACGCTATTCGACATACACTTATGTATCCGATTGATCTCGTGTACATACCGGTGACATAGTAGACATACAAATAGAAAAAGTGAGGCCTAGATGTCCCCACCACCTACCACATAGGAACACATGGTACCATAATATTCAACCTACATATGCTTGACCCATCAGAGTCATCCACATCACTATGCTTGGATGAATAAGAAAACACTACATGCATGCCACTTAAGTCAAGCACTCATTAAATGTATTTGTGCACATATACATTGAAGTTAAGTCCTTCACACTTTGCAAAAGATTCAATGGTTGGTTAGTGGCAGCGGATGGCGCAATGTGGTGGACAATGTTTAGTAGACAAAAACAAAACTATGTGGAAAAAATTGTTGGTTGAGAGGAAATTACTTGCTAGCAAATAAGAAATAGCCAAACGCCCCTGCACAAATCCCTTCAATATTGTGCTAAACATTTTTACGAGTCAAGCCAATGATTGAATGAATGAGAATTTTAATGACGTCCATGAGACTAAGCGGTCTAAAGGACGAAGAAACATAACATTAACACTAACAAATTTTTTAGGTTCCTTTCGATGTCGCCTCTTCTATTGCATATCTTGACCAAGAAACTTGTCATTTTGTGGAGTCTAGTTTCCTCAAAAAGCCCATTCAAACTGCTCTCCAAAATGTTTTCAAAGACGCACATAAAGCCCCCACCGAGAAGCTGCCTTGAGCTACACACCGAAACCAATTACCAGGTGCTCTCGCGAGAGGAACGGTCTAACAGTCAACAACTAGCGGCCAGAATAAAAGGATCTATTTCCATTACTAAGGAAAGTTTATTAATTGGCTTATTAAATTTGGTCACATGTCGCTCCCGCTATAACGCCAACTTATCTAGCGGACTCACCTCGCTGACGTACATAGTCTCGACCCATATGAGCTCGACGCTTCAGTGTACACACGGACAAATGCTGGCAGCACTAATATTGCATCCAAATGTACACACTTCTGACGTGGACACCATTAATGTCATTCAAGCAGGTCAACTTCTACCATTATCCAAGCAAGTCAGCTTCTACCATTAGTTAGTTGTCCACGTCAAGGCAATAGATACAGTGAGATTTAAGACTCGTTCGTTATTGGACTCATCCCGACGGTATCTGAATTTCAATTCATTATAATGCATATTTCAGTATAGCATTTGGTTCAGTCGCTTCGAATTCTTTGTACATCTTTCACTAGTCTCTAAATGCTTCCTCCAAGTCTTCTTGTTGGCGTTACTGTCTGCGCCCTTTTCTTTCATCCTCTCTATGCGTTGATCCGCAGTACGAATATTGCAAAAGTAATCAAACATGTGGCACCACAAACTTTATGTTTCCTTTCGGCGTAGGCAGTGGTTTTTGTGGTCTGCCAAGCTTTCAGATCGACTGTGTGCAGAACGTACGTCCAGTGATTGGAATAGGGAGCACCAACTACACAATATTACAGGTTTTCTATGATAATCAGACCTTTACGGCAACAGATGACAAGAATTTCCAAGATTGCACATCTACTATTCTGATCGATTCAACCTGGGACTCGGGCAATAAAATTTTTAATATCATCGATGTGAACAACGCAAGCCAAGAAGTATATATGTGTGGTGAGAAATGTGTACCTTCTGTATCATATCGACCAGGGTATCTGAATGTGTCATGTTCACCAAGAATGGTGACCGTTCCAGCAGCAACAGTGCAATGGGATTTCCCTCAAGAACGAGAGCAGAGTTGTAGAGATTGTGAAAAAAGTAAGGGCTTTTGTGGCTATAAACCTCCTCAGTTAAGGGACTTCTTTTGTTTTTGCCGGGATGGACCTCATTCAAAGCACTGCTCCCAAGGTATTAGTCTTCATTCAAACATCTAGTAATAACGTTTTTTTCTTTCTCTCTTCTCATAATTAATGTCTGTGACGATGCACATATTTTAATGTGTGGCATGGCAGGCAAAAGAGGAGTTGTAATAGGTGTTGCCAGTGGAACGGTCGGCTTGCTGATAGCTGCCGCAGTGCTTGTAGTTTATTATCGGGATTCAAAGCCTTCTTCTGAGGTGGAGCAATTCCTTCATGATTATGTTGATGAAATGCCCAGCAGATATTCATATTCTCAACTGAAGAAGATCACAAACAATTTTGCAGATCAGTTGGGGGAAGGCGCTTTCGGTGTTGTTTATAAAGGAAAGCTCTCTAGCGGTAGTATGGTGGCCGTGAAAATTCTGGACCAGTCGAGACACAGCGAGATCCAGTTCATGAACGAAGTTGCAACCGTCGGAAGGATCCATCACGTTAATTTGGTTCGATTGATGGGATATTGCTTCGAAGAACTTAGAAGTGCCCTTGTCTACGAGTACGTGGTGAATGGGTCTCTGGAGAAGTTCATATATTCTGGAAACGAAAATCAACAGATTCTCAATTGGGATCAGTTGTATTCAATTGCTTTGGGCGCAGCTCGCGGGATTGCGTATTTACACCAAGACTGCAACAGATGCATCATCCATTTCGACATTAAGCCTCACAATATACTGTTGGACGCGGATTTCATACCCAAAGTAGCTGATTTCGGTCTGGCTAAACTTTGTGGGAAGGGGGACAATCACATGTCAATTACGACAACCAGAGGAACGCCAGGATACGTTGCGCCAGAGCTTTGGTGCAGAAATCTGGGTCCTGTAACGGATAAATCAGATGTTTACAGTTTTGGAATGGTGTTATTGGAGATGGTTGGGGGAAGGAAGAATATTAATTTGCAGGTAAGCCGCTCCAGTCAATTTTATTTTCCAGAGTGGGCATTCCAATTGATAGAAAACGAGGAGTTAGAGCAGAGGGTGAGAGTAGTAGCAAGAAAGAGAGGGTGCAATGATGATGAGAAGTTTATGTGGCTGACAAAAGTGGGGCTATGGTGCATCCAACACAATTCTACACATCGGCCAACGATGAAGAGCGTGGTTCAAATGTTGGAAGGCAATGGCGATGATGTGGCTGTTCCTCCCTTTCCTTTCGACCACTCCCCTTCCCCGCTACCACCGTTCCTGTCATCTGAATCTTTGGTCATAGACTTTAACAGCGCGAATGATTAGAATAAGAGAACCGGTGAGGTGTAAAACACATGGTTTGAAACTTCAGCTGCATTTTGATTGCTCTTTCTATTATATTAGCGAAAACCATGTAAGTCAAATGTTTTGAGAAAGAAATACAATAAAAAGTCGCAAATGGACCCATCACCAGAACCGTTGAAAGTTTCTGTCCTTATCTTTCGCGTTATAATTTTGTGCGTGCTTTGGAAGAAATTTGTAGGCCCTATATAAATGCACCAACTCCTCCTATAATGCGCACCATTGAAGTCTTTGTCGTCCATATTTTCCGTTACAATTTAGTGCGTTCTTGGAAGAAATTCAAGGTCCTATAATGGAGCATTTTCAACGTCTGTGTCTGTTGACGTGTGAAACCTACTTCCACTATATTTAGTCAATGCATTGATTTTAGATTTTAGTGTATATATTGTTGCGAGCAGGCCTGGAATTTGACGGCCTGTCATATGAAAATTTTGTGACGGTTTGTTCATTTAAATCCTTGGCACTTTACGTTTTATGAATTAATTTAACTGTCAAAAAATATTTAATTTATATTAAAATATTATTGATTTTATTAATCATACATATTAAATATGATTTTTTTTTAATAAATTTATATTTTTAATAACACAAGTAATTTGTTTTTCTAAAATATTATGTATCATATAAATTAATTATGTATTTTTTATAGGAATCATACTTCTTAAAAATACCAAATAAACAATAAAAAATATAATAATTTGATACAAACCTTCATTATATGATTTGCATATATTTAAACACAAAAAAAAACTTTTGGAAAGAAAGGAACTATTTTCTTTTATTATTAGTTCCTGCCGAAGGAACTATAGGCACGCCTCTTCTTTAACAAGTTATTAATAACTTCGATTTAAACCAATGAGAATTCATATTTATTTTTGCTTCACAAATATTTGAATAACTCTAAAGTAAATATGCAAAATATTTAACAAAACAAATATCTAAAATTAATTTTCTGAAATGTAATTGGCTCAAAACTTTTGAGTGATAAGGGAAATTTTCCCGGCTTCATTATCATAGTTGCGATTTTCCCGCTCTATTATCACAGTTTCCAAAATACTTCCTTTTCCTTTTAAATAAATTTAATTTCACTAGTCTATTTACTTCCCAGCACTAATTTAGATTACTAAATTGTAAAATGAATTTAACTCAACTATTATGTGAATCAACATTTAAATTAAAGTAGTAAGGTCTTTACTTAAAAGTTATGTTATTTAATATTTTATTATAGTTCATATCTATTTAATAATTACTTTTTTTATTTATCTAGAAGTTATTTTGATTTCCTTTCCATCTATTCAATTTTTTTTTAATTTATATTTTTATTCAATAATCCAATAACAATAATAAATAGCAAGTAAAATATCTTAAAATAGTTTTAAGTAAATAAATTATGTAAATAAAGTAATATATTTTAATAATTCTGAATAATTAAAAATAACTCTTTAATTGAAAATAAATTAAATCACATTTTAATAGCCTTTGAAAAATTAAATCATTAATTTTTAATATAAATATATCTATTTTATTTCTCACTTTAAGAACTATTTATTTATTTAAATTATGTTAACAATAATTAATTAAACAAAACTAATTATAATAATATATTTATAAAAATAAATATTATCAAATATTTTATTTTATGAATTATAGTAATTGATTTTAAAATAACTAAAAAATTAATTTTATAAATATCATTATTAAATTTAACTACTTAATTATTTAATACTCAAAATAACTATACACTTAAATCCAAAAAAAATATAATAAACTATGATTCTCTTATCAAGACTATTTTTTATAAAAATACATGTAGAGATCAAAGTACATTTTAATATTTTTTTCCCACTATATATTAATAATATATTTTTAAAAATAAAAAATATTTTTAGATTTATAAAGTAATCTTCATAAAATATTGGTTTGATACATAGAGTTAATTATTAAATGTACGTCTTAATAGATACTTAATATATTATTTATATTTTAATATTTTAATTTTTTTTTTGTAACGTAGAGATAAAAAATATTTTAAAATAATTACTGATTATAAAGTAGCTTTTTATATTAAAAATAATCATGACATCAATTCTTGAGTATCAAGAAAATTCAAATGAATTTAAAATACATAATTAGCAAGAGATAAAGAAACCTTCAAATTTCCTAGATAAGGAAATTTTTATTTTGTTTCTATGAATATTGCTCATGTTTTACAAATTAGAAGAAATTTTGTGCTTATGTGATAAAATTGGGCCATTGTATTTAAATCATTTAAAAAATACTGATGATATAAATTTAACTATGGTGAAATATATAGGAAGAACAATAAAAGGATCAACACACCAACAAGAAACATAGTAGAATGAATCAAAAATCTAGAGGGGAATTGTAGTCAACATTCATAAAATCACTAAGGTGTTTGCTCATATCCTAGATAGGGAAATTTTGGTCATTTCAAATATCAACATTATTGTCATTCCAATTAGAAGTTGATTTAGCCAAAAAATTAACAACCTAATTTCCTTCTCCTCTAGTATGGTTCCACTTAACAACATTGAAACCTTAAATGAGGATTTTAATGTGTTTCCTAGATTCATTCAATTGTCACTACATGAAGTAAGAGAAGGTATTTCTTTTGAAATGATTAACTAAAATTTTAGAGTCAGATTCCAAAATAATATTGATAAAATTCCTTTGCTTTGCATGTAAAAGAGCTTGGTGAATTGGATATTGCCTCTGCAACATTATTAGAACCAAGGTGAAGAATACCTACAAGCTAGAACTTGACTCTGCCATCATGATCACAAAAAACACCTCCCATGTCAACATTTCTAGCACTATGTGTTGAAGCACCATCAACATTAAGTTTAACCAAGCCTACAAGAGGGCATTTCCTTTGCATAAGTTGATAATCTTGAGGGTTATTATTAGAAGAGGAAAAATAAGGAGAATATATAGGAATATTACATTTCATTAAAACTCTAAATTCCCACCAAACACTCGATTGATAATATATTGAATCCAAACTTATAGTTTTCTTTCAGATTGGTCTTTGCTCTACCCCAAATTTGACTTATATGCCTTGTTGTACCATTGAATAATATCATGCAAATGAGTAAAGGATTTTACCTTCAAAGAAGGTTGCAGGTGATACATAAGAGAATTTTGGATAGCCTCAAAATTATTTCATGAGATTTCCTACAAATCAGACCATAAATAAAGAAGAAAGGTGGAAAGGGGGCAAGCTAAGAGAATATGTGAATATGTGTACTAGAATCTTCATCTTGAAGGTAAATAGTACATCTATTCAAGCCAAAAACCTCTCATTTTTTAATCAAAGTACTACCTAGTTTCCTATTTTTACTAGTTTCAATATCTCTCTTACCCACAATCCATAAAAGGCTATCTTTAATCAAAGTACTACCTAGTTTCCTATTTTTTCATATTGAGGAACCTTTTTGAAGGGTTGACATCTTAGGTATGTGTTGAGGATGGTTTTAACACTTCCAACTTGCTAAGAAATAATAGGTTATTGCTTCTCTTGAAAAGTAAACAAAATATTCCAAGGTTCCTTTCTAGTAAGGTCTTTTGCATGGGACAACACAATGTTTGTTGTCAACATATTTTGCAGGGGATCTGGTTATTAGATTTTTTCAAAAATGATATTTAAAATGTGAAATTTCAAAATAATGATTCTAACAATTTAATAAACACTTTGCATGTTTAGATATATAGCAGATTTGTATCAATTCCATGCTCTTTTAATAATTCCAAACTTGATTTAAAATAAAGTTCAAAAGATAGATAAGGTAACAATGAAGTTAAATAAATTTAATTTAACAAACAATGACAAGAATTGTTTCACAAATCAAATCTGAGAAAATAAACAAAATCTTCTCAAACCACCATTAAAGTAAATAACATTTCACACATTTACTATTGACAGCGATGCAATCTTCTAAGGAAATAAAACATATATATAGTCTTAGATTTTATCAAATCAGAACACCATCAAGCAAGCACAGATCTAAGACAAAACCTACTTAATTCCATAATAAAGTTCACAAAATTTCATTAATTCATCAATTTAGATTAAAATGAAACAATCATACCATTACCATGATACCAAATTTAGATGAATGCAAGAATATGCATAATCCTTTGATTAATCAACAATTTTATATCTTCACAAAGTCAATAGGAAAATCCATGTTGAGAGTGTATATATTTGCTTACAAACATTACATAAAAAATAGATCCCTATAAATGATCTAGAACTAGAGTTCTATAGAAATCCAATTTCCTATAATTGTGGATCTAATAAAAAGCTAACTAGAACTAACTCAAACACTCCCAACTAAAGACAAAATGAAAATGAAACTAAAGCAAAACTGGGCACCTCAGTTTGATTTTTAGTTCAACTAAACTAAACTTAGGAAATAGTGTATGGTTTAAAACAATGAGGTGTTGATTAGAACACAAGGTATCACCAAATATTTCAAAAATTATATGTACTGGATAACATAGTGAATTTGAGCAACTTAGTTTGCTCTATATTCTGAAAGCAATTAAATAGTCGCATTTAGCTTAGAGACCAAAACATTGTATTATGACTTAAACAAATGTTTTCCTTCAAGTGGGCTTCACACCACATGTAGAGAAGCATGAATTTGTTTTTGATGTAGTCCTAGATGAGCATTCTACAAATGATGATGTGACCTAATATACCCATGCTATTGTTCTCATTTAGAGTAAAATCATTATATCATGCTTATAAGTATCCTTCATTAGGTCTATCAATAGATTGCCTAACACATTATTCAAACAATTTGTTTATGATATTACATGTTATCATCTAAAAAATTTCAAGATTACTATTAAATTGTTATTATATCAACACTACTGCTAAAACATAATAGACACAACAAATAAAAACATGACTATTCTTGCACATTATTAGATGTCATCATTTGAAAAATTTCAAGATTACTATTAAGTTGTTATAATAAAACATAATAGACACAACAAATAAAAAATTAAGACTACCACTAATTAAACTTAATTCTCCCTTCTAAAATTTTATTTGTTTTACAATTTAACCCCATAATAATTATTGATTTTAAAAAATAATTCAAAACAAATATTAATTAAAATAATAATTCTTAAAATAATTGCATACCTCAATTAAATTTTAAAATAATAATTCTTAAACATAAAGGTTAAAAATAAATATCTAAACTTTCAATTTGAATAATTGTTTTATAGAATTATAATATTTATTAATTTAATCATTTTATGAAATAATAAATCACTATAATAAAACAAATTAAATTTTAAAAGTTCATTTACTATTTAAATAATAAGTTAAAAATTTAGGACATAGAAAAGAAAGTGCAACCATATGACATGTTTTTCATGAGGCTACATATATACTTTTAAAAGCGTGTTTTTAAGAATGGTGAACATGTTATTTTTTAAGTATAATTTTATTAAAAATTTAAGATTACAAAATTTCTAAGTGCTTAAATAGAAACAATATAGATCCTAAAAATGTTAGGCAAAGGAGAAATCAAACTAATAATGTTTTTTAATTTATGTATTCAATTTTTTGAAAATTATTTTAATTAAATTAATATATTAATAATATAGTTTTTCCTATATTGATATTATGCTTGACTACTAGAATCTTCTAAGAATAATTTCTTAATATTAAAATATATAAAAAATAATATATAATATATTAAACAAAAATACATATTCAATTATTTTAAAGATTATTTTAATTAAATTAATATATTAATAATATAAAAAAGTAAAATTTTATTTATGAAACTGAAAGGAATATAAGTTATAAAAGATAAAAAAGAGGGTGGCACACATCAAAAGAAAAATAAAAAATTTAATTTATATAAAAAAAAAAAATATTTCATACATAATTCTTTAAAGACTAGATAGTTACATTCATTTTTATTTGATTGTCATTAGTGTTGTTTAAAATTATTATGATATTTTGTATCAGATTAGAATTTTTATATCTACGTCAAACAATTCCAGTTTTGAAGCAATTCTATGCCGCAATGCCTATGGAAATACTTGTAATTCATCATATGCTATAGGGTTTGAAGAAATAAAAAATCTTGCCACAATTTGGAAGTGCACTTCACACACACGACAACCTATTATACATGTAATTTCTGCCTTGGAACTTATCTTTCCCTTTTTTATTGTGTGGATGATGCAAACTTTATGTATCTGATTTCCATTCATGCATAATTAATCGAACTTTTTAAAACTGATGCACAAGCTAGTTTTGGAAGTTTCCAAATTTTTGAATTTTTTGTTGCTCCTTCCCATAGAGTTGATAGAAGTTTGGTTAATCAAGGAGACATATGTAGAGGATGTGCATAAACAATCCAACGTACCTATTCTAACTGAGGAAAGCTATGACTTTTGTGTGCTAATGCATTGTGTTCTTGTTTTTTTAAGTGTTTCAGTCACATGGGTTGCCTTCCATGAAGTCAGGTTTTAATCCTATGCTATTTTCATTATGGGTTTCTCGGTATTTAAGATTGTTTCTTGAATGGTTGAAGTCTCTTGCTTCTGGTCAGACTATGGATATTGTGTACATTCAGGCTGCTCCTCAAGCAATTGTCTCCAAGAAGTTGAATACTTGATGTTGCTTGAATCATGAATGTTGTGTTCAAATCAAGTTATGAATGATTTATTGTGTTTTGATTTTTTTCATCTTCCTTTAGCATTTTGGTTTTGCACTAAACCTCCAATTTCTAAGGAAATGTATTAGCACTACTCATGCTAGAGCCCATTATGGTACATTAGCTTCTCTTTCATTTGAACCAAAATTGCAACTAGTTAGGAATTCTATGTATATATTAATCCTAGAATATAGAACTTTATAAATGTCAAATGTTTATCATTAGAGGAAAAGTTGTTTTTCATGTACCTATTATTTATTTATTTTATCAATATCATTGCTAAAACTTATCAAACACAACAAATAAAAACATTACTATTTTATAACTTTTTGGGAACTTTGTTGCCTTGCAGCTCTTGTTTTTAAATTGAGATGCAAAAATTAATTATGCATTACATAGAAAATAAACAAAAATAAATGTTATCAAAGGTCAATAACTCTTCTTGACTTTGTATTCTTCCATATTTGATATACTTTATTCCAATTTACATCATTTTCTTGAGGTCCATTTAAAGACACTCTCATTAATGCATCCAATGTATCCAAACCCAACTTTGACTTTCTAACATCTTTGATGATGTTTTGTTTTGAAAATCCTCTTTCACAATCAACAGTACTTGCAGGAATAGTAAGCACAACTTGCCATAACTTCATCATATGAGGATAGCTTCTATGCCAATATTTTGTGTTACTGTATTATCATGAAAAAAATCAAAGCTAGTGAATCGCTTGTAAAAAAATGCTTTAAGGAATCAAAGTCGGTGAATCCCCTGTAAAAAAAAAAATTCTTAATCCTTAAATGTTGTATTATGTTGAAAAAAATCAAAGCTGACAATAATTATTTGTAAAAGGAAAATAAAATTTCAACATGCTCATTGCTCACCAATAAGTTTGATGATGTACTATCTTGAAAAAAATCAAAGTTGGGAATCATTGCAAACAAGGTGTTGTTGAAAAAACAAGTTACAATGCTATAAAATAAATGCTTTCAACAGTGAAAATTTGTGTTATGTGATTATTCATAAGGATATCCTATATATATTAAAAAAAATGTAAAATTAGAAAATATTGATAATTAGAAATAAATCTAAAAATCTTAAATTTAATGTTAAAGTTTCTAAATTATGTAGAAAATAAATCTTGTTAAAATATT
Organism: Sequoia sempervirens; assembly: GCA_007258455.2. Lineage (NCBI taxonomy): Eukaryota > Viridiplantae > Streptophyta > Pinopsida > Cupressales > Cupressaceae > Sequoia > Sequoia sempervirens. The sequence continues at coordinate 257,224,472 of VDFB02281492.1, forward strand.
CAAAAAGTTAAAAATCAATTATATTCTATTTTGAAAAGATTTTGAATTAATATAATTTTTATAATAAATATTATAAATCATATATATTAATAAAAAGCAATGATAACTATTAGTAAAAATGTCAATCTTTAAAAAATTAGAAAAAATTATATTTAATCTTGAAAATATTCTATTTTCAACAGATTTTGAATTAATAAATATATTTATAATAAATTATATATATTAATATAAAGTGAAATTAGAAAGAATTATTCCAAATCTAAACTAATTTATATTTTTATCATAAAAATTATTTTATTATATATATATATATACAATAAATTTTTACGGTTTAATAATAATTTTAAGTGTCAATTTTACGGTTATATAAAAATATAGCAAGTCAAATGATATGGTCTAATAAATTTTTAGGTTGTAATATACGGTCCAAAATGCAAAAAAGGTCAAATAGACCATCAAATTCCAGTTGCTGAAGTTTATTATCTAATTACAATTTAAAATCAGTCAGCAGTCAATTGTAAAGAAATTTGTTATTTTAATCGTTATAAAAAAAATCATTTTCAAATAATTTAGAAAATTTAGATATTTAACTTTTAATATTTTATAGGTAATACTTTTTTTTTTCATTAGTTTGAGTCATGTGAGGTCACAAGTAGGCAACCTCATTCTTCACATGAACGTGTTGTATTACTGCGTATGATCTAAATTTGTGAGCTTAATAGTTTAGAAAAGAGCACAAATATGTGAGCACAATGATCCGACCAAGGTTTGGAGCATGAAGTACCCGCATGAATGTCAACAACTTTAATGCAAAGGTTCAAATTGGTGAAGACAATGGATTAGGTAAGACACAATGTCCACAATCATAGTGACCCAATGGAAGTTTGAATCTTGGTGGTTGTAAAAACAATCCCATGATTTAACCATCGTACTATGTCATAAATGACATAAATTTAAATATTCAAATGATTAAAAAATTAAATAAAAAAGTTTGTGAAAGTTTTGAATTATTTAATAAATTTATTATATTTTTATTAATGTTTAGGATGTGATGTTAGCATTAAGAATAGTAATGTGATATTACAAAATATTACAATATTTTAAATTTTTCATAAATAATTAGAACATTGAATCAAACTACAATGAACTATAAAGAAATTTGTCATTATTCCAATTGTTATCACAAAAATAATCTTCAAGTGATTTAGAAAAAAATAGAAATTTAAATATTTAAATGATAACAAAAATTTAATAAAAAGATTGTGGAAGGTTTTAATTGTGTATTATATTTTTATTAATGTTTAGGATGTGCTCTTAGCATTAAGAATAATATTTTTGTAATACTATGTGATATTACAAAAGATTGAAATATTTTTAAAATTTTAATATATAATTAGAATTTAGAATCAATTAGCAATGATTTATAAAGAAATTTGTCATTATTCCAATTGTTATCACAAAATTGTCTTCAAATGATTTATAAAAAATAAAATTTCAAATATTGAAATTATTAAAAATTAAATAAAAACTCTATGAAAAGTTTGAATTATAATAAGTTTATTATGTTTTTATCAATGTTTAAGATGCAATTTTAGCATTAAGAACAATATTTTTCTAATATTATGATATTAAAAAAGATTGAAATATTTATACATTTTCATAATAATTAATTATAAAGTTAATGGTATATTAATATTAAGTATAGATTATATAGTTAAGTTATTCAAAGATAGAAATAGTGGTTGCAAATTCAAAATCCATCTTCAATCATAAAATGCATAAGAATAGCTCATGTAGCCAAAGATTATAAGAGCTAAATCATTAAACCCTACAAAAGAGTTCCAATTAATATTGATTCCTTTGTGTCACTTTTTTTAAGTACGTACATACATAGTAAGATATTGTTTATTTTATATACAAATATATATCTTAATAAAAAATAGTAATTACACAAATTTAATATATAAATTATATATATTAGTTTTTTGTTTTGCTTTTAAACATCTTTACAATATAATTAAATATTTTATGGACCTTTTGTTACCATAGATTTCTTATATGATATTTTTTTTTTAGGAATTACAAGTATTTAACCTTCAACTTTAAGATCTTTAACATTAAAACATTTATTTTACTTATAAATTTTTATAGTTTATTATTGAAAATAAATTAAACGATTATTTTGTATTAGATAACATAAATAAATATAAAGAAACTTTAATAATTAAAATTTTTAAATAACAATGTCGAGTCTCAAACTGTTAGATAAGATTAATGATAATGTCCAAGACTACATCACATAGAATTACACTAACTTGAATCAATAGAAAGCAACTCATATAAAATATGAAAATTGAATTGATTACTTAATATGATTATATTTTATATTATCTCAATATTCTTATAGAAAAATATATGAATCGATACATACAAACGCAACCCTTAAAAGTATGTGCCCCATGGGTAGCAGGATTCATCTCAAGTGACTAAACGGAGAGAAAGGGATCCCTCCTCGGTACGGATAGTCTGTACAATGGATTAGCAATCCACCGCCCATAGAATTGTAGGGGCCCCTCTTCTCCATAGTCTTTTAATTGGAATGTCAGATCATGAATATGTAGTACGAATTTTGGGACGTGTAAGATATGGGGATGAGATATTTTGAAAGGTCAGATTACAATTCTTGAACGTGGAAACCAAGGATGGAACATAGAGTCCCCTCTTCTCCATAATCACTAAATAGAGTCCCGCTCAACGTGATTTGAACATCAATTTATAGAATGGAACTATAGATTATTTAGGGGCCCCTCTTCTCCATAATCACTAAATAGAGTCCCGCTCAACGTGATTTGAACATCAATTTATAGAATGGAACTATAGATTATTTTGGGTTGAGATATTTTTATTTGGCTACAATAAAAAAGTAAAATGTAAATATTAGAATAATTAGAAGAGCCAAGTTAGGGTGCACAACAAATAGATCATCTCCCCTGTATTTGACAAGGAATCTGAAAGGTTCAATACATAAAGTTTTCTACAACAATGTGCTGATTTCCTTCACGGATAAGGGTGTGCCCTTCAAAGTCTCCTCCTTCCCACCCACGCTTTACCCCACAATATATAAATTCAACGTAATCGGCGTGCATACTACGTTGTGACGGTCGACTCTGATTCATTCAAAGATAAACGACACAGTTTATAACAAAAATAAGGAGCGATGGCTTACTAAAAGAGATAAATCACAGTGCTATTGTTGACTAATTCCTCTTTGGACTCATCTCAATGGTATCTTATCTCGAATTCTATATAATACTCAGCGGTTGAATCCTCTTTCAGTCCTCTCTCTATTCATCGCTGGAGGCTAAATGCTGCTTCTTAGTCTTCAGTTTGTTGTTATTGTCTGCGTCATTCTATTTCGTTTCTCGCTATGCGTGGACCCGCAGTATGAATATTGCAAAAGCGACCAAACATGTGGAAACACAAATTTCAGGTTTCCATTCGGGGTAGGAAATCGTAGTTGTGGTCTGCCAGGCTTCCAGATCGACTGTGTGGAGAAACTACGTCCAGTAATTGAACTAGGGAGTCAGCACTATACAATATTACAGATTTTCTCTGCTAATCAGACATTCACGATGACAAATGACAAAAATTTCCAACATTGTGAATTTAGCAATCTGATCGAATTATCCTGGGAGTCGGGATACAGAGTTTTTACTGTGATCAATTCACACAACGCAACTCTGTTGGTATACCAGTGCGATGAGAAATGCGTGCCTTATGGATCTTATCCAGCAGGGTATCTGAATCTGTCATGTTCTCCAAGCATGGTGACTATTCAAGTAGGAACAGTGCAATGGACTTATGCCAGCGAACTAGAGCAGAGGTGTAGACATTGTGAAAAAACTAGGGGTTTTTGTGGGGTTAAAGCTACCTATTCTGAGGATTTCTTTTGCTTTTGCCACGACGGACATTATTCAAGTCAATGCCCCCCAGGTATTAATCCTCTTTAACATTTCTACTTAGCTAAATAACAGGAAAATTTGGAAAGAGAGTTGTAATGACGGTTTTTCTTTACCAGATTTTAGTCTATTACCTGTAATGATGAACATGTTTCAATGCGTGGCAAATAACAGGCAAAGTTGGAAAGAGAGTTGTAATAGGTAAGAGCCCATCTCACTTATTTTTAATATTTTTGCTTCTGGTTTTGTAAAATATTTATCTCAAACAGATTGTGCCTTCAAAACCAGGTGTGGCCATTGGAACGGTCGGCTTGCTGACAATTGCGGCACTGGTTGGGGTTTTTTATAGGAACTCAAGGCCTACTTCCGACGTGGAGCGATTCCTTCATGATTATGTTGATGAAATGCCCAGAAGATATTCATACTCTCAACTCAAGAAGATCACCAATAATTTTACAGATAAACTGGGGGAAGGGGCTTTCGGTGTGGTTTACAAAGGTAAGCTCCCCAGTGGTAATTTGGTGGCTGTTAAAGTTCTTGATCATTCAAGACACAGCGAGAGCCAATTCATGAGCGAAGTGGCAACAATCGGGAGGATCCATCACATTCATTTGGTCCGACTGATGGGGTATTGCTTTGAGAAACCCAGAAGCGCGCTTATGTATGAGTACATGGTCAATGGGTTTCTGGATAAGTTTATATTTGCAGGAAAGGAGAAAACCCAAATGCTCAATTGGGGTCAACTGTATTCAATTGCTTTGGGCGCAGCTCGTGGGATCGCCTATTTACACCAAGATTGCAACAGGTGTATCATCCATTTCGACATTAAGCCTCACAATATATTACTGGACGCGGATTTCACGCCCAAAGTAGCTGATTTTGGTCTGGCTAAAGTGTGTGTGAAGGGAGACAATCATATATCTATTACGGCAACCAGAGGGACGTTGGGATATGTTGCACCAGAGACGTGGTCCAGAAACATGGGACCTGTGACAGACAAGTCTGATGTTTACAGTTTTGGAATAGTGTTGTTGGAGATTGTTGGAGGCAGAAACAATCTTGATGTGCAGTTAGGCCGCTACAGTCAATTTGAGTTTCTGCAGTGGGCATTCAAATTGATAGAGTGTGGGGAATTGGAAAAGAGGTTAAGGGGAGTAAAAACAGAGAGAGGATGTGAAGAGGAGGAGAAGGCAGTGAGGCTGACAAAAGTGGGAGTGTGGTGCATTCAACACGATTCTACTAATCGGCCATCGATGAACAGGGTGGTCCAAATGTTGGAAGGAAATGGTGATGATGTAAGTAATCCGCCATTCCCCTTCGACTTCTTCACCTCGCCGGAACCGCCATTGGTGTCAAAGGAAGAATCTATAGTCGTGGGAGGAGTTAGTGAAGTGGCGTAATGGTTCTTTGAATTTTAAGGGTTCTTAATGGAAAATGGGTCCATACAAGAACAACTCCCTATAAAAAGCAAGGGCCAAAATTACTGGTCGCCGGGGACCATTTAAGATTTCGTCCCATTTTTTTATAGCTTATTATTACTAAGAGTCTTATCTTCTTTTTCTGTTTTTTTGAAAAAATAAATAATGACAAACTCACTTTAAAAAGACTTATGGAGGACAAGCTCAGGGATCAAGCACTTTGAATTTTAGTCTGAAGCATTGATGTTATGTTCAATGATCATTCAGTGATGTCACAGTAGCATCATCAACACTATTCTTCTTATAAGACAATATGAGATATGATTCCCATCTTATCGTGCAAAGAGGTGTTTGACTTGAAATTTGGATCAATTCTTTTTAATTATTAAAGTTAAAACAAGAGTAGAATATGAAGAATTTGTTTGTTTTAAAACACCTCTTTGACATATGGTCTTCCATTTAGATTATCCAAAAGTTCAATATTGACTAAAGACATAACCACTCTTATAAAATTCTAGTCCAAGTGGAGAAAAATATATTCAAAATAATTCATTAGAACTATCAGAATATCTTAAAAAATTATTTATATAATTTCAAGTGTGTATTTTGTAATGTATTTAATGACAATCTATTATTTCTAACAATATAAATGAGATAATATTATGTTGATGTTAAATGTTAAAGTAGATATCAATATCATGAATCAAAACCTAAGATTGAGGAATATGTACTCAAATTTAAAATATTTGTAAATTGTTTCTAAACACACATAGTAAATTATTAATCATATTATCTTGAATTTAAAATTATAAAATATAGCTTGGAGTTTTTAGATTTGATTGTGTCAATATTTTTCATCAACTTTTCGAATCACACTCCATGATCCATAATCATGATGCATGAAGTTGGAGAAGAGAATAAATGCATCCTAATGAAGGATCATGGAGTATGATCTAAAACATTGATGGAAAAATACTTCTATATTCAGATCCAAAAACTCTAAGCTAATATTATAGACAGTAAATTTTATCTCTAAGATAAATTTTTTTATCTCTCAATCCAATTTTCTTGTGATTTATCATTCCAAACACATAGAATAAAAATATCATTAGGCCTTGCAAGTAGTATCCTATTATGAATCACCATATTTTACCATCATAAAAAAAGGGTGTGGACAATATAACATAAAAATGCGATAAACACATATCTCTCTCTCTAAATACTTATGGGTATATCGGCCATAATATTTCATCAAGAATCTCTCAATATAGCATTATCCACCTAGTGAATCATCCATGTTGTACTCGACACCCATGCTCAAGCTCAATTATTTTAGATAATATTATGCGATGTATTTCAAGATTGCATTCTAGCATATTATTAGTTAACAATATATGTTTTCCCTTTATATAGAGATAATATTTTAGTTGCAAATATTTACCCAATCATCATTTAATATGGGTACATATTTTTTTATATTTAGAACCATTCTCAGCAATAACTAATTGTAAAAGAGCATTATTACTGAAAAACATTAATGATTCTTGTTTCTTCAAATATATTTCCAAACTACAATTTATATGGAATTTAACATTATTTAAGAGATTGGCGTTGTCTTAGAGTGAGATTCTATTTGAAATTTGAGGTGTACTTACACACAAAGATATTATTCTTTAGATATTGATGTATGAAAGTTCATTTCTTGTCCATCATGTAGATTCCATGCATTTATTAAATTTTCATCAGATTCAATTTTTCTTTAGCAAGCTCATCTAATATATTCTAATCTAATCTATTAACGTTAGGTGTGTCATCTACCTAAATAGAAAAATTCTCACACATATGATGCAAGAGCATCCATGGCATAGTGGTAATCTCGTGCCAAGAAAAGAGGTTCAAATTTTGTTGCAATTTTTTTTTTGTGAATTAAATTTCATGTTTTATCTTTATGAAATTCACTTTTTTTTTTTTTTTTGAATTTCATGACATATTGGAATTTGAAAATTACAATTTGGACTAAATTTGGGTCAAAAGAGGATAAGGTCGCATAGTGGAGAATATGTTTAAAATGAAAAATCCTTAAAAAGTTAAAGAAAGCGTGGGTTTTTTGGAGACAATTAATTTGAAATGTAACTCCAAATTTGAAATTCCCCAACTCCTAAAAACTAGGGAATCAGGAGGTGGATGCCCAAGTTGGGAAAATCTAATTTTTGCTTTCATGGAAAAATCTAGAAAGCCATTAAAGCATTGTTGACCATTCATAGCATGTTTTTTGAGTTTTTAAAGCATATTTTTATTAAATTTGATTAGTGAAAATTAATTTAATGGAGAGTTACAAGAGATGGGTGTGAGTTTTTGAAGTGGGGTTTGAAATGACAAGAAATCCAAATGAAATGCACACATTTCATTTCAAGGTGGTTTGAAGTTGTTTAATGAAAAATAATTTCATTTTTTGAAACAAGCTTTCTAGAATATAGGAAGAGAGGAGAGAAGGGCATGCATACTATTGGTTAATTTTAACGAACCAATCAGGGCTTAGCAAATACCTATGAGTCTACCAAACCCACTTCTCAAATACCTGCCAGACAAGTGGCCAACAAATGAGATAAAGCATATATTACTTTATCTCCTACACTTCAGGATCTACTAGACCCAAGAGGGTATTCCCACAATACCAAATTTACAACTCATTTCAACAATTTACATGTACATTGTAAATCAAGGCAGACAAATTCTCATTAATAGTAGATAAGATGAAATCACTCACAAAGGTGGAAATTCTTTGGGTTAATTATACATCTTAAGCTGAGACTGTAAAACAACAACAAACAATGGGTGGGTCAATGATTATTTTAAAAGATTGCTCTCAAGTTGGATGACTAAAACCACAAGAAAGGTTTAATGGGTTAAAGATCAGTGCCATTATCTATGGGCTAGGAGTTTGCGTAAATTGAAATGTAAGGCATGTAATTCTAAGCAATTATGATCTAGTGATATCATCTTGTAATTTACAAATCAATGACTGAGCGCTAAAGACTACTTATTAAATCCAAATGACTTCATATATGAACCCATGATCTAATTCAAGCATTTTAACTCATTCCATGAACAACAACCACAACAAGATCACAAATCAAAGTGTGACACCATGAAAATTAATGAAATGATCATTGATCAATATTTTCATTAATGATTCTAATACAAAACTAGAATGGAGAGACTATAGACTCAAAAAATCTCCATTATCATTCAAATATACTAAAAAACCATACATTTAACTAAATTTACTATCTAGACTCAAAGCATTAGACAAAGACTAACATATCTACTATGTGTTCTTCAATTCTCTCAATGTAGCTCTAGAATTTCAACAAAAGATCCACATAAATGGCCCTGAATTCCCTTTTATAGAATAAAGAAGCAAAAAAAAGCCTTAGGCCAAGTGTGCACATGTCAATATTAGATTGGGCCACTGGAAGGTATATTCCAAATTCAGTTATATTTGCAATCATCAAAAATGGAGGGAATACACATAAGACAAAGAATATTTACATTTGTAATAAGGAGCAACCTTGCATTTTCAAAAACACATGTCAAAAGGAACATGCCCAATTTATTAAGCAAGATGAAAAAATAATGTGGACCATAGGTGAGTCAGCATCTCAATCAACATCCTATATCATCAACAACCAATACTTTTTTGTGAAACATATGTTTTAACTTTGTAATATTTGAGGCTAGACCTGTATAATACATGACCCAGTATATGTTTCACAAACCAAATTTTCCAACATATAACCTTCGCCATTCTTCATACTCTTCCTTAGATGGCCAATCAAAATCCATAATTTTGTCCATGGCTTTCCTGTAAGGGGAATACTTGGTTACAACTACATTGCATTTCATATCAAAATCCTCTAGAAAGCTGATAAGAAGTGTTAACCTCCCTAGGGTGTTATTGAAGACATCAATATTAACCTCCTTATAAATTTTATCCACCTAGGAATCAATAAGTTCATCTAGTTACCTCCTCCATGTTTGCAATGGTTTCAGTTCATAATTAGCCACCTCAATATTTGGTAGTGGTGCTAAATCAGTGTGGTTATATTGAGTTATCAATTCTATTATCTTCTGCTCCAAGGGAGTTGCATACCCTTGAAGTTTTTGCTTGCTTAACTCACACACAAAGTCATAGACTAGAAGAACTATAGGGTACTTATCTTCATGTTGGCTGACTCCCACTAAAATCAACTTCAATCTCTCAACTCTTGGGACCCATTTATTCAAGGTTGGTATGGCCAACATCTTATCTTTTTGAGACAACCTCATTGCATGCACCATCAAATCATAGTTGTCATGCACACTATTGAGCCTATCTAAAATCTTCTCATTTAAATGTTTTAAGGTATTGCAGACAACCTTTGATATATTCTCATACATTGTATCCTAAGCTTTCTCTAGCAACTTCTTATATGTCTCAATTTGCAGAAGCAATTGATCTTTGTTAGGTGAGCTAGAGCTTGGTCTATTTATGTCTTCCTTTGCAATTGATTGTTGTTCCTGACTAGATACAATACTATTGCTAGAGCTTGGATTTGATTTGAATGTTGCATAGATGTCATTAGAGAAGCTGAAGATGGGTGACTTGAGCTAGAATGACCCTGCTCTCTCTATACTTCCTCTCTTTGTTTATAGAGGGCCATTTCAGTTTCTAATGTAGCCACTTTCTATTCGCTACTATCATAGTCATCCAAGAGCTCTCTATATTTAACTATGAGATTATCTCTTTCTAAGGTGAGACCCTCTATAGTTGATTGGGTAAAGCTGGCAACATTAACAAACATGTCTGTAGCTTCCAAAGTTGGAGTATCAACTCTTTTTACAAGCAGATGTCCACTGAGCTCTGACAGCTCTACCGTGACTGGTTTCCTAGATGCTGAAGATAGTGACCATATTGCCAATGCTTCCCAATAATTACTAAAAGCTAAACCTTGAAGTTCTATCTCAAGTTCTTCTTTTATCTGTACATGAGTCCTTTCAACCCTTCTTATGGCATCCAAAACAATAGCATTGACAATATTCCACTTTGGCAACAACAACACACCACTCTTCTTTACTAGTTCTCTACCCTCTTGTGCATTAATCCTTTTAAACTCATTCCTCATAATGCTTCTTACATTTTCCTAAATAACATTTTTAGGAAAGTTAGGGTGCAAGCTTCTCTCAATGGCAACCTTCTCTACATATTCTGCAGTCTTGGATTTCCACCAAAAATCTTGGAATGACAAGGTCTCAATGAAAGAATCATGGACTCCATAAGCTCTTTATTGGCCTCTACCCTCAAGTCATCTGCAGTATTGAATCCACAAATATCAAGCTTCCCTAGTTTGAAAATACTCTAAACTAAACTTGAAGTGATCACTCCCTCATGAGGAGGCATTCCTATTTGCATCTCCTTAGGGGTGACAAAGATATCATCTTCATCTATGTCTTAATAATCAACCACTCCCTTTGATTCAGTCTTTTGCTTCTTTTGAGTTGGTTGCTCAGGAGGGGCAGAACTTTTAGGAGGTGAATCAAGATCAATTACAAATAGAGAGGCTTGTACAGGAGGATTTGGCACTATAGAATTGAGAGAGTCTGCTTTTGTCTCTTCAGAGGTGACAGGGGCTATTGAGCTGCTTTCCTCACTTGCTACTTTCTTCCTCCTAGAATAAATCCTCAACTGTTTGGGTGGTTGATATGGAGGTCTTTCTTCCAATGTCACTTCAACACTTTCTTCAACCACCATTGCCTTTCCTTTATTTGGAACCTCCCGCCAACATTCTCTCAAAACACCAACAACATTCTCAAAATTATCCATAACATGCATAACTTTATTGAAATCACCATGTATATTTGGTAGAGGGTCATATTCAGGATGATTCTTCTTCTTGGCTTCTACCATCTTTCTATAAGCCAAGTATTTCTCCTTTCTCTCATCCTACTCCTCAAAATCGAAAAGATTCCTAATGACATCCTCAGGGTAATCAAAAGCATGCACAAGGTAACCATTTTCTCATCTACCTTGAGTTTACTAATGAAGCCTTTAGGATCATGATTCCTCGAGCTCATATTAGTCATCATTTTATTGGGAACTGGCAGATGTTCTAATTCATTCATTGTCCCTTTTGTCACAATATAATATGCAAATACTGTCCACTTTGGGAAGAATGACCCCTTCCTTGCTGATTCAGGTAGATGTGCTTCTTGTGCAACTCCCAACTACCTCATGATCTCAAGGAAACCTATTCTCAAAGGAACATCTAGAGGCAAAAAGTATGGGTCCAAGCCACTACCATATATCTTGAAAATTGTCTTATCATGATACAAAATCAAATCTCCCCAATTATGGCTCAATTTTAAATCTGGCCTTAGCTCCCTAGGTCTCAGGAACTCATGAATTTCTTTAGGGATCCTAGGTGGTTCATTTATCAAGGCTCTCCTTATCTTGGATGCAAAATAATTTCTAAACATTACAAAGGTGTACCTCTTATCATATTTATCCAAGATATGGTTTCAACATTAAACAGGTAATTCAACATCATCCCTCTTCCTTTCTAATGTAATCTCCTTCTCAAAGGCTTTCTGTGTTTTTACAAGAACATATGCATCAACAATGAGTACCACCAGAACTTCACTCATTGTTTTACCTCTTGCAACTCAACCAAGCCCTTATGGATGTGTTCAACTAGATAAGTTCCATAGCCATAAACCATACTATATGGTGGGTGTTGTAGATGTGTGGCCAAGTAGCTATACTCCTTTTGTAGTGTGTGAGGTGGATTAGCACTAATAATTTGGTATTTATAAAGAGTACACAGTCTTTTTGACATAACTGGAAAAATAGTTCATTGGGAAAGGTTCAAGCTCTCTATAATCAATCCTAACCTTCATAGTTCCGATCACTATAGTACATGTAGAGGCAACATCTTTGACCTAATGAACACCTTGGTATTTTTATACTCTGTTATGATAGTATCCATTTCCAAGGAATGCATATATGGATTCTTTTGATGTAGGTCAATAACCTTTTCAATTTCTTCCCTGGTTATTTTTACCATAACCACCCCATCATATGCTTTGATTACCCTAGAAGCTGGGTCATATTTTGATGTGATTCCTTTCAAGAGGTCAACATCCATGTACACATTGGGAACAACTAGTTTCCCCATGTCCAATTTTCATGGGTTACTAAAAAGAGACTCTAGGTTTCTATTTCCAAACCAATGTTGAAACATCTTCCATCCCATGTAAGGTGCCTCAACATCTTTGATGAAGCAAGCTTTATCTATCAATCCTTCCTTTATAGTGGGACCATGAAACAAAACCCTTCCCTATGGTTTCTTACATGTAGACTGGGGTAGTAAATCAATCACATCTTGAGAAAGGGTTCTAGACTAGGTAGAAGAAGAAGCACCTTGGATATTGGGAGCCATGTGCTTGAGTATACAAGAGTCCTTACGGAAGGTTTTTAATTACTCAACTTCTAGTTACAATTTATGACTTAGGATGGGAGCTAATTTTAGGCAATTTATAGGGTTACAAATTTTAAAAGCAAAGGTTAACTCTAAATTAAAGGACCAAAAGTAGAACAATGAAACACATTCATTTTAAAATAGATTAAAAGCAAACCCTAACTCAAAAAATTGAAAAGGAATAGAATTTCATTTATTATACTTACTGGTACAAACCCTAATGCCTGCTAGGAAAACTTCTGCAATTCACTTCTCAACTCTTCAAATTGCCTTGGACATTTCTTCAAATCTCAAATGAGCAAGAGTTAGCTGCATATACAATTTTTGAAGGGAATTGAATGGGTTTATAGGTCACCTCCACCATTAATTCCCATTCATGCAAAGCAAAACAATTACAATGGGTGTACTTTGCATTTTTGAATGCATGCCATTGATCCATAACCGAGTTGGGCATCTTGAATGACTTAGATTGAGTCAAACTTATTTGAATTCATTATTTTCTCTAGCTTAGATGAACAACCAATAGAAATATGTTGACATGACTCTCCCCATGTATGAGAGGGTCCCACCCACTGGTAGCCATAGAGCACATGTGGAAAATCTCATGAGTCTCATTGTTTTTAAAGAAAGTTTGCACTTTTCCTCTGCAAGCTAGCAGGGAATGACTGTGATCATCCTTCTTTGCTCACTTAGCACCATCAATCTCAAAGTTATGGGCATTGAGATGGGACATATCAGCTGGGCCCACATACACATGGCATTGTTTCGCTAACTCTGCAATGATTAAACTACATTTATTTCAGATGGACAAGCCAGCGGGGAGTGACCTAGATTGAATCCTGTTATTTCGTGATCATCAAACCTGCACAAACATAAAATAGTTAGTCTTGAAAAGGGCCTTGACTAGGCCGAAAAGAACTTTCCCCTTGGGATTTATGACTTATACATAATTCATTTATATGTGAAATATTGAAGGTTGACTTTGGGAATATTTAAGACACCTTGCGACCGGGGATGACCAAACAGTTCTAAATGAAGGGGCTAGTAAGAAACGTTAATGGTGACTCAAGAGGTAACTTATATCACTGGTAATTGGACAAACAAGTCAATGTAGAAATAAGACATTCGAGGATTATATATGGGAATTTTGGATGACAAGGCTATTCAAAGAAAACCCTAAACCCTATGTGAAATCAACATACAATGTTGATATTGAAGATAAAAGACCTCAAAATATCAAGGATTTTTTGGGGTCTAACACATACCTCCAAGAAGGGTTTTTTGAAGGTGTTGTTGTACATTGGAGTTGTTTCACAAAGGTACAAGCATCGTTAATAGTTGTAGATTGAAGGGTGTGATTGTTGAGAGTGGTTTATTGTTGTAGGTGTTGGAGAGAAGTTTGTTCTAGAGATTTGATTTGCTAGTTGCAAATCCTTTTTATTGCATTCTCCTAGAGTTTTGTAAGAGTTTTATTGCAGCCCATTATCCTTTTGGATTGATTGTAATCCATTGTAAAATTTTAATAAAATTTGATAGAGCTTCATTCTTGTGCAAGAAAATTATTTTCTTTTTGAAAGGGTTTATTTGTTCCCATATTATGTGAGCTTTTAGAATTAATTTCTAGTGAAATATTTAATTTTAATTAGCTCCATACATTAACATATAAGTTTTATACTTTCACTTCTTTCTACTTGAAAGAAAATTCATAATAAACATATCACTAAATTGTTTATTTTCCAAATAAAGGTAGTCTCTTTACAATTATATAGTGTTAGATTTCATATCTTGATCATATTTCCTTCACTCCAAAATTCTTAAGTATAACCTCATGATGGAGGATTTAGAATATATGTTGATAACCTTGATAAACAATTTGAGCTTTTTTTCCATCTATAACTACTAGTTGAATTCATTATAGTTTATGACATAAAGTTTTAATTAGATTAAGACCAAAAGGGCTAGTACCCATTAAAAAAAACAAATAGCGGTGAATGAGGGGCTCTTGATAAGTGAGATGCCTAGCCAAAATTAAAACATAAACATAAAATTAAATCATTCAACCAACGAAAAGGAAAAAAGAAAACACATAGAATAGAGACCAACACAAGACCACACAACACCTATAGGTCTCCTAGCAAATTGAGGCCACTATTAGTATTCCATTCCTGAGACAGGGGTTGGAGCTTCTCTTCAAAAGTCAAGGGGCATTTTTCAACAACTGAAGTACTTGTCTTAGTGTCTTGGGTCAAAGTATTTTCCATTTTACCTTTCTTCTTCTCTATGTGATTATCATCCTTGCCATCATCAACCACACTTTTAACCTGGTTCTTCCTTAATTCCTGCTAAAACATTTGAATGGTGAGGGCAATGTTCTTCACAGTCTCTTTGCTGTAGTTTATGACATAAAGTTGTGTAGATTAGTTTACATTAATATCTTTTGTGCTTGTTTTTATAGTAAAAATAAGACATCTTAGCTTTATAATCATATTAATTATACTTCTATTTGTTCCTATAAACCTTAAGTTCTATTAATCAAGCTCCATAACACATGACATGCTCAAGTAGTCTATCATCAAAGGATTCCTACAAATTTTGTAAATATACTACTATAACTAGTGCACTATTTGTTGTACTTTTCTTTACAAATATTAATACAATTTCCTAAATGTGTTGTTGCATTCTAAGGCTCAAAAAAGGTAAGGAAACTTAGGATGACTAAAATATATTTTCATGATACTATTAATTAGGTGAAGGAGACCTATATAATTTGAATAGTCTATAAGTTGTACATATTATTCCCTTGAGGTCTAGCCAACCTTTAGAGTAGGTTGGATCCTCCTCTTTAACATATTATAAACCATATAATAGCTAAAAGGGAAAGGATAAAATCTAATTTGAGATAAAAACACAAGGGAGAAATGTATAAATATAGTCAAATTGAATTGATTTAGATGTATTTAAAGCATAAAACATTGTTAATTGATAGATTTCCCACTTCAAGTTTATACTCCTTTACCCACACGAATGACAACCTGGCCAATAGTTGAGTCACTTACAATGGTATGTGTAAGTGCTCTCTGCTTGTTTTACAAGGTGCAACTACCTTTAGATAATTTTAAATGAATGGAAACCAAGTATGCTTTTAACCAGAAAGTAGAAAAGGAACACTACCATGTACTCATAGTTAGGAAATAGATGCAAAAGATTAAATTTAGAATTAAGTGAATGTAGAAAAATGACACAAAGTTCACCTCCCCCACACCCACGGATAATACCAAGGAAAAGAATAAACAAAAAATCCCTTCTTAATAGATGAGTCAATCTAAATTCAAAGTTTCAAAATTTAACACATACATAGTTCCAAATAACAAAAATAAACACTGAAGAGTAATTAAAAAGACACAAAGTTCATTTAAAATTAAAGAAAACACGAACAAATGCACATATTGGAAATATCTCCTTTATTATCCAATGCCAAAAAGAGAGTTCATAGACTCAACACTCATGTACAATAAAACTATGTGAAAAGAAAAATTGAATTGCTCTCCCTTCCTTGAATAACCAGAAAAGATGATAAAAAGCCCCCTTTTTACAATGAGAAAAGTGAAATTTATATTCCACCCCCCGATCAGACTCTTTCATTTCCCTAACCGCTTCTTGAAAAGAAAAGAAAATTTTCTTTTTCCATCTTTCAGGAAGTAACTATTTCTTGGTAGCTTTTCATATTTCTTTTGGAACATAGTGACTTTGGCATTTGAATTTTTTTAATTTTAACATGGCTTCCACTAGTTTCCTTGTAAATTGCAACCACTAAGAGAAAATATCTACCAATGGTTAAAAATGAAATACCTTTCCTTCACCGACATAAGATTGCAAAATTATAATAATAAGTTGTTGTGACATGACTTCCGGATGAGCAAATAGTAACTAATGATTGTATAGTCCTAATATACACTCTTTATATTGATTGGCCAATTGCAGTTTTCTCTAGTCAACCACTCATTCATATCAATTATCTAGTCATCACATTGCTCAAGGGTTATTGATGAACACTTGACATCCCTAAACTTAGAAATTTTGTCATGCTGTAGGTACACTTCCCGACTCAACTTCATTTGTAAGGTATTAAGAGAAAATCCAACACTCATTCCTCAGTGGTTCCATTCTGTTTGTAACTAACATTATTGTGTAGGAATAGTATACAACTCAAAGATTATCATAAAATTTATAGGTATCTATAGCTACAAGCTAACCCTAGGTTCTAAACATTATGTGAGTTATTGAAAACCCATATTTTTAGAATAATCATCAACATAATATGTCTTGTGCAGAAGACATGGACTTACACTACAGCCTCCCAAGGAATTTGACTTTGCACGTGCACCGCATTTGACTAAAAGTTTCTAAAGTATTTTTCAACAATTCCATTTTGCCAATTGTCTTGTGACAAGGGTGTTATACTAGATGATGTTCCTTAGAGGCATTTTTCCAAACAATTTTTT
This sequence comes from Sequoia sempervirens, assembly GCA_007258455.2. Classification (NCBI taxonomy): domain Eukaryota; kingdom Viridiplantae; phylum Streptophyta; class Pinopsida; order Cupressales; family Cupressaceae; genus Sequoia; species Sequoia sempervirens. Next base: position 257,241,868 of record VDFB02281492.1, read on the forward strand.
TCCTTTCTAATGAATCCATTTCATGCATACATGTTGATAATAGTAGATAGGGTTTTCTATTTTACCATGTCTCTATGAATTCCCATAATCTCCCATAATGAAGGTTGCAAACTAGAGGATCATGGAAAAGGCTATAGAATTTGATTCTTGCATATGCCGATTACATTTTCTCATAAGTTTATAATGCCATCAACAAATCTATGTTGTGTTTATCTTGCAATCAATGCATATAACCATGAGTTGCATTTGATATCAAAGAATAATAACATCATTTATGTGTGAAGGATTCTCTGAGACTTGAGTTGGATTGTTTCACCACATAAATACTTCACATATTCACTTCAAATCGAGCCATGGCTTTGGTGACATGATCATTGTGTTTCAACCTGTTTATGAATTTCTTCATGGGAGGAACTGCATTTGCACTATCTTGCAAAATACTTCCATATTTCCAACAAACTCTAAACAAGTATCTGAGCTTTGTCAGGTTGTCAAGCCATTTAATAACTTTTGAACCTCATAGTTAGGTGCTTTGGGAGTTCTAGAACCTTTAAAACCTTTGAATATTAAGAGAGTCAGTGAGTTGGGAAATTTTAGAACTTTGGAACTAGAAAACATTTGGTTCGAGTTTTACACCAACTCCTGACAATAAAGAATCTTATATTTATAAAGTTTAAAAATCAATGAGACTCTTGACATCCATATGCCAAAAATATTTTAATAATTATTTTCTTAAAGGTTTAAAGCCATGACGAGTATTGGGCGGGGGCCCTAGCTCGGTTGGCTAAGTAATTCCGTTGCGGCTCTGCTGGTCACGAGTTCTAGTCTCCCCTGTCCCGTGGTACCAGAGGGCGTGTCGCGCTAGCGCGTCTGGTCATGTTAAAAAGTTTACCAGGTGCACTGCAGTTTATAGGGGGTCGTGCTACCCGATTCCTGCAGTCTAAAAAAAAAAGAAAGCCATGACGAGTATTTGAATTTTAATAAAGTTATTTACTTTTTGAGACAAAGGGCTTTATAGCACATCATCATGAAAAAAATTACTCCCAATATCTATATTTACCCACTTTTCAACCTTCAAAAATATTAACTTTATAACATCATGGAAAAATCATCCTTGTGAGAATTCAACTTGGAACTGAGATAAAAACTTCATAACTTTCATCGAGCAATTTGGATTTGCATGAAATTCAGACTGTAGAGTAAATACACCCTCTTGAGCAGAACCCAAAAAACAATTTTGCTCCAACAACTAGGAAACTAGATTTTAGCTCTGTTTGTGAGGCATGGACCAAAAAATGTGTAGCTTGATAACTTGCAAATGGTTAAGTATTTTGGCATAGATTTTGAAAAATAATTGTTTTTTGTGATCTGGCAGTTTCAAAGGCATGTATAGGAGAATGCACTAAAATGTGAAAAATCTTCAGGTTCAAATTTTGGGGGAACGAACATATAACTATATTGTGAAGAAAATATAAAGCAAAACTAGTTAACATGGAAAAAATGAGAATCAATACTATAGAATCAAGTTAAGCACTTACGATTTAGGTTTGACCAAGAGTAGAAAATCATAGGATCCTTCTTATTTGCTTCTTGTAGAATTGAAAAAAGTAACCCTTTTTCACACTTAATTGGTAATGAATAATTAATGAGAAAATGGACTTAATGGTGCCTTATTTATGGTGTTATAAAGTGTTTCCTGACACTTTCACATCAATCTAGGGCTTTATTAATTAATTTAGGTTAATTTGAGCTTAATTGCCACCTTTAATTCAAATTCAAGCCTTATTTATTGTGTTTTCCAAGGGATAAAACCTGATACTCATTAATAATGTTACAAAACACTTAATTTTGCAAGGTTTGTGTCCTAGGATAGTGGCCTATGACCCATTTTCCACCTAGTGAATGAGTCCCCACTATGTCCTAGTACCCCCTTTTGGCATGTTATTTCATAAACCCTGAAATTGGTCCTAGTTAAGTATGCTAGGACCCATTCACCCTATGGAAAATGGTTCCTACTTAACTTAGGACAGCCCCCTTGGGATGTGTTTTAGGTGATATTTTAATTATTTCAAATCCTCAATCTAATTTTGGCTTGTGTTATTTGAATTTTGAGGTTTAATCTTAAGTTATGTATAAATATAAGGTTATTTTACATAGTTTCATAATTAGATCTTCATAGGAAATCAAGAGTACTTTCACAAGAGCATTCAAGAAGGAATTCAAGGGTAGATTATTGAAGTTTTATTGCAAAAATCAAAGATCCATTATCATTTCAAAGGTCATGCATGTTGTTTGAGATTACATGTTGGTGTAGTGTTCAAGATCAATTCAAGTGTCCAAAGGTATTATATTTTACCAAGTTTCATGATCAAGGTCCACATCCATGGAGGCCTCTTCATGCTGAAATTTAGATTTGCAATCCAAGAATTCATCCAAGGTATTATTGTTTCATGTTCATGTTTCATTGTTTCATCATAAGGTTTAATTACCAAAATGGGGTTTGACCGAGCTAAACATAGGAATTTCATAACAAAACAATATTTTCTTCTCCTTTGATGTGTTATTGTGGGTTTTTAGATTCAAGATCAAGGGGAGAGAAAAATTGGAAAAATTTGTCAAAGTTGCAAAGTTTTAAGATTTGTCATCTTTCTTGCAAGATCATAAAGCTAAACACCTAGGATCTAGGAGTGCAAAGATTGAAGAATAGAACCCAAAAAACACTTTTCCAGAACCCTAGCAGGGACCCATTTTCCACTGGGTGAATGAGTCCTTAGTGAGGCCCAAAAAGCACTTTTTGCAATAGGTACACATCATTTCAACATCTTAAAACACACCTTTTTTACTATTATATTAGTGTAACGTACAAAAAAGGACCTCTTGCTTGACATGGGATTAATTCTTTATAAGTTGGACTTAATAAGGCCTTGATTCAGGTGTTGTAAGGCATTTTATGCATTGACACTAGGTCTGGAACCTTGCAAATTGAATAAAATGCTTTTATTGATGTCTTGTAAAGGTGTTGTAAAGGACTTTCACACTTTTATAGACTTAATAAACCCATTTATCCCTAATACAACATTATAAAATGTATTTAATTGCATATTCACATCAATCTAGAAGGTTTTTGAATTAAACTTAACTTTAAACTATTGTTGTAATGTGATTGATACATTCACATTAATTTTTGTGCCTTCCTAGGCTATGTGGACCTATTTTATTGTTGCAAAGTGTATTTAATCACACTTTCACATTGAATTCTATGTCCCAAGCCCTAATTTACCTTTACATCATCATTAATAGGCCCTTATTAACCCATATTATGTATCTTAAGTCCTAATTTGATAAAATACCTAACAAAGTTGCAATTTAAACCTTATTTCCCTATCCCCTGACATCTTAGCTGTCAAAATGGCCCTTGTGGGACCCATTCACCATCCATGGTGAATTATTACTGTTGAAGATCATGGTAGCTTCAGGCGAATACTTTCCAGCACATACACATGAAGTCAATAATTAAATATAGCCTTTGACTATTTAATTATTTTATGCGACTTAATAAAGAGACATTCCTTTTGATAACAAATGCATTTAAAGAGATACAAATTTAATAATGAAGTGGCGCAATTTTTTAAGTGGCCGACTTCTTGTTTATGTTTTGCATGAGGCCGACTTTACAATATTGAAAGGTCACATCCTTTGGATTGTCTCTATTGACATCTATATAAGGAGATCTAAATTATTCATATCACATCGATTTATCAAGCAAGTCCGAATTATTCCTTCATTCAAGTGCGAATTCCTTCAAGAGAAAATTGTGAATTTCTCTAAAGTGCAGATTTAGATTATAAGGAAGAGTAGATTATCATCTGTTATTGCATCTAGAGTTGATGCTGGATATTGGCCGTGTATTGGCCTCATTGTAAAGAGAATTATTGCCATTACATATATATAAAAGAGAGATCTTTGTTGTTGGGTTTTTCTCCCTCAAGAGGAGGGTTTTCCCAGGGTATATGCTGTGTTACAGTGTCTGATTTTTGAATTAATTTTCTGTGCACTGATCTGATCACTAATTTAACATGGTATCAGAGTGGGTGTGAAGAAAGATCATGGTTAGATGTGTTCTTTCACAGCATTATTCTTATCTGTTGAAGGTTCTTGTCTATCTTCACATCATTAAAATGGTGAACGGATTGAAGATCGAGGATAGACTTGATGGAGCTTCTAACTACACATCATGGAGATTATGAATCATGCTTACATTGGAGGAGAATGATTTGGTTGAATTTGCAGAGACCAAGGTTCCCAAACTTGAAGTGGAAGAAGAGAAGCTACAATGGAGGAAGAAAGATATCAAAGCAAAGAAGTTGCTAGTTGACTCTGTGAAGGACCACATCATCCCTATTGTTTCCAAGTTGAAGACCGCTAGGGAGATGTTCAAAACTTTGGAAGAAATGTATGAAATTAACAACACCAGCCGAGCTCTTGCGTTGAAGCAACAACTTCATCATGTGAAGATGTCAAAAGGAGAGACCGTGATCGCCTACTTCATGAGGATTGCAGAATTGAGAGATCAGCTCTCCACTATTGGTCATATGGTTGATGATAAAGATTTGACAATGCTTGCACTCAACGGTTTGCCATTATCTTGGGAGTCCTATATTCAAGGAATTAGTGCAAGGTCTAAACTTCCGAAGTTTGATCATTTGAGGGCTGACTGCATCCAAGAGGAATCAAGATTGATGGCTAGAAGTGTTGGCCCAAGTTCTTCTAATCAAGAAATCCATGTTCTTGCAGCCCAAGCTTCGAAGAAGAAAGGAAAAGGTGGAAAGAAGGGTCACTTCAAGAGGAATCATGATAAAGGAAATGATGATGCTTCCCCCTCCAAGAAGAAGTGAGATTTGTCTAAAATCCAATGTTTTAGGTGTGACAAGTTTGGTCATTTTGCTAAACATTGCCCTGACAGACCTAAGCATCAAGCCTCCATTGCAGATGTAGAGAATGTTTCCCCTCAGAAGGATGAATATCTGTTTTACTTAGCCTTGTCAACCAATGTTACCACCGACACTAATACATGGTTGATTGATAGTGGTGCTTCTCGCCACATCACCAGATTCAAGGAGCACTTATCAAATTTGGAGAAGAAAGACTCCTTGGAACAAGTTATCATTGGAGATGATGCTAGCTACACCGTGAAAAGGATTGGGACCTCTACTCTCCATTTGGATTCAGGTATCACACTTCAGTTGAGCAATGTTTTTTATGTTCTGGGGATCAAGCGCAATCTTATCTCTATTTCAGCCCTAGAAGATAAAGGATATCAAATTGCCTTCTCAAAAGGAAAAGTTCTTGTATGGATGGAGAACTCCAGTTTAAAAAATGCTCAAGTTATTGGAGTGAGACATGAAAGTCTCTACAGGGTTTGCACTCATCCTCTACAAGCCTTGGTTCATGATACTTCTTCTCTATGTGATATTTGGCATCGAAGATTGGGGCATCTACACTTTCGTGCTCTGCCTATAATGGAGAAGATGGTGACAGGTCTACCTAAGTTCGTCAAGGAGCATGAAGGCACTTGCAAGGGTTGCTCTCTAGGTCAGAATGTAAAAGCCCCTTTTCATAGTAGTGAAAGTAGATCTAAGAGTATTTTAGATCTCATCCATTCAGATTTATGTGGTCCTATGTCTGTTCCTTCTTCAAGCGGATTTTTGTATTATGTACTATTTATTGATGATTACTGTAGGAAAAATTGGATTTATTTCTTGAGGTCTAAAGAGTCTGAGGAAGTATTAGCTAGATTTAAGGAGTTTAAAGCCTTAGTTGAAAACATTTCTGGTAAAAGAATTAAGGTCCTTAGATCTGACAATGGTGGTGAATACACCTCTAGCAGTTTTTTAGACTTTTGAACAGATGCAGGGATTAAGAGGGAGTTCTGTGTTCCCTATAATCCTCAGTAGAATGGTATTGCAGAAAGAAAGAACAGGACAATCATGGAAGCAGCAAAGGCCATGATTCATGATCAAGACTTGTAGACTTTCTTATGGGCAGAAGCCTCCAGGACAGCTGTATATGTGCAGAACAGAAGTCCTCACAAGGTCTTGGAGAATATAACTCCGGAAGAAGCCTTCACAGGGAAGAAGCCTGAAATTAGTCACTTAAGAATTTTTGGATGTCCTGTTTATATTCATATTCCGAAGGAGAAAAGAACTAAGTTGGAGCCGTCTGGCAAGAAGGGCATCTTTGTGGGCTACAACGAGACATCTAAAGCCTACAGAATCTACATTCTAGGACAAAAGTTGATTGAGATTAGTAGGGACGTTACTTTTGAGGAAGACATTGCATTTAGAAAATCCAAGGGCACTCTCATGGAGATCAGTAATGAAGAATCTCCTCAAGATATGGAAGTTGACCACACTCCTAAGATTCAGAGGGAGACTGTTGAACCAAAAGAAGATGCTGATCCTGTTGAACCCTTGGAGCCTACTGATGGGCCTACTGACATTGTCATTGGAAGAAAAAGACCTCTATGGGCTAGGTGTACTATGCAAGAGGCAGAAAGTTTTGCAGCTCCTAGAGGCACATTTAGAGAAAGTAAAAGGCCTCATAAGTTCTTCAATTATGTTGCCTTAATGAGTTAGATTATTGATTTAGAACCTTCATGTGTTGAAGAAGCATTTAGTCATCAGGTTTGGAGAGATGCAATGACAGAGGAGTATCAATCAATTCTGAAGAATGATGTTTGGGACATTGTTCCTAGACCGAAGAGAAAATCAGTGGTATCTTTGAAATGGCTCTTCAAAATCAAGCATGCCGCAGATGGGAGCATTGAGAAGTATAAGGCAAGATTTGTGGCTCGAGGGTTTTCTCAGAAAGAGGGAGTTGATTACGAAGAAACATTTGCTCCTGTTTCCCGTTACACTTCTGTCAGAGCTATCATTGCCATTACTGCATCGAAAGGATGGAAGATTCATCAGATGGACGTGAAGACGACATTTCTCAATGGCGTAATTGAGGAAGAAGTTTACATTGAGCAACCTGATGGTTTTGAAGTTCATGAGAAGGAGTCACATGTGTGTAAGATGAAGAAGGCATTGTATGGTCTTAAGTAGGCTCCTCGTGCTTGGTATGAAAGGATTGATCGGTACCTATATAGTTTGGGCTTCTTGAAGAATGATGTTGATTCAAATCTCTATTTCAAGGTAATCAATGGTGATGCACTAATATTGGTTTTATATGTTGATGATTTGATTCTTACTGGAGAAGATCACCTGATTCTCGAGTGCAAGAAGGAGTTGACTTCAGAATTTGAGATGAAGGACCTTGGGCTCATGCATTACTTTCTTGGTTTAGAAGTCTGGCAGAAACCAGATGAGATGATTCTAAGTCAAGGAAAGTACACCATTGATATACTTAAGAGATTTGGCATGATGGATTGCAAATCCATGTCTACACCTATGGAGACCAACCTACATAAGTTGAAGGAGGTTGTAGCTAATTCAGACTTGGTGGATCCTACATTGTATAGACAGTTGATTGGGTCTTGATGTATCTAGGTTAACACTAGACTTGATATTTGCTATGCAGTGAGTGCACTTAGCCAGTTTATGTGTGATCCGAGACAGATACATCTTGTTGTAGCTAAACATATCCTGAGATACCTGCATGGCACAGTTGGATATGGGTTGAGATACTCTTTAGATGGAGACTTGGAGTTGGTTTTTACAGATTTTGATTGGGCAGGGTGTGTCACAGATCGGAAGAGCACCTCTTGTTTGCTTCAGTTTAGGTTCTGGTATGATTTCCTGGTGCAGCAGAAGCAGTCATCTGTAGCATTGAGTACAACAGAGGCTGAGTACATTGCAGCTTGTATGGCAACTCGGGAAGCAGTGTGGCTTCGTAAGCTCCTTTCAGGATTGTTTGGACAATCAATGGAGCCTACCATCATCCATTGTGATAATCAGAGCTGCGTGAAGCTTTCTGTCAATCCTGTGTTTCATGACAAAACGAAGCATGTCGAGATCAAGTACCACTACATCAGAGATATGGTACTATGAAAGGCTGTACAGTTGAAGTACAGCACTGATGAGAGACGACAGATATTCTCACCAAGCCTCTCTCCAGGATAAAGTTTGTATACTTTCGAGATAAGCTTGGTATGGTGGAAAATCCAGCCTTGACTGAGAAAGAGTCTCAGTATCAGTGAGCCTTTCTATCTTTTACCATAGTATGGTTGTAGCCATTATGGTAGATATCGTGTTGAGGCGATATCCAATATCACGTTGAGGTGATATCTATCTTTTACCATAGTATGGTTGTAGCCATTATGGTAGATATCATGTTGAGGTGATATCCAATATCACATTGAGGTGATATATATCTTTTACCATAGTATGGTTGTAGCCATTATGGTAGATATCGTGTTGAGGTGATATCCAATATCACGTTGAGGTGATATTCCTTTACTCACCATAGTATGGTTGTAGCCATTATGGTAGATATCGTGTTGAGGCGATATCCGATATCACGTGAAGTGATATTCATCTTGTGCCATAGTATGGTTGTAGCCATTATGGTAGATATCGTGTTGAGGCGATATCCAATATCACGTTGAGGTGATATTTCTTTATTCACCATAGCATGGTTGTAGCCATTATGGTTGATATCGTATTGAGGCGATATCAGACATCTCAATGAGGTGATATGTCTTAAACAGCTGAAAGTATCCTCCCTAGCTGAGAGGGAGTGTTAAAGATCATGGCAGCTTCAGGCGAATACTTTCCAGCACATACACATGAAGTCAATAATTAAATATAGCCTTTGACTATTTAATTATTTTATGCGACTTAATAAAGAGACATTCCTTTTGATAACAGATGCATTTAAAGAGATACAAATTTAATAATGAAGTGGCACGATTTTTTAAGTGGCCGACTTCTTGTTTATGTTTTGCATGAGGCCGACTTTACAATATTGAAAGGTCACATCCTTTGGATTGTTTCTATTGACATCTATATAAGGAGATCTAAATTATTCATATCACATCGATTTATCAAGCAAGTCCGAATTATTCCTTCATTCAAGTGTGAATTCCTTCAAGAGCAGATTGCAAATTTCTCTAAAGTGCAGATTTAGATTATAAGGAAGAGTAGATTATCATCTGTTATTGCATCTAGAGTTGATGCTGGATATTGGCCTTGTATTGGCCTCATTGTAAAGAGAATTATTGCCATTACATATATATAAAAGAGAGATCTTTGTTGCTGGGTTTTTCTCCCTCAAGAGGAGGGTTTTCCCAGGGTATATGCTGTGTTACTGTGTCTGATTTTTGAATTAATTTTCTGTGCACTGATCTGATCACTAATTTAACAATTACCACCTAGGTGGGACCCATTCTCCATGGGTGGCAAATGAGTTCCATTTGGCCCAATTTTGACCTTTGAGTAGGAAAAAGTGAAATTTAAGTTTAATCTTACTTCATGTCAGCTCGTGATGAGGTATTAATGGGTAAAATAGGTTAATTTCCTATAAATTCAAATCTCTCAACCCTAAATCACAACCATTCTTCATTATTCATCCATTGTTCTTCCATCTCAAGTCAAGCAACTTAGGGTTTCATCATTGCATGCCATCAAGATATCAATTTTCAAACATTCAAGGGAAGATTCTTCATGTTTTGTTGCAAAAATTTAAGATCAATCATAATGGAAAGGTAATAAACTCCATTATTGCATGTTTCATTCCATTCTTTCACCATTTTGATTTAATTACCTAAAAGGGGTTTGACCAAGGTAAACCCCCATGCCCTAACATTCAACATTTCTCCCTCTTGTCTTGTGTGTATCTAGATTTAGGTCTCTTGGGAGCTTGGAAATCATTAAGAATCAAGTTGAAAAGTTTCTCAAGTCTTCTCCTCATTGATCAAGTGAAAATATCAACAAAAACTCATTTTTAGGTTCGGAAATTAGAATTTCAGAAGTGAACACCTGTAGAGAATCAAAGTGCAGAATGAAAGCTCTAGATTCCACCTTTGAATGTTCAAAAATTAAAAAGTGGAATCACTCACCATGGGTGGTTGATGAGTCCCACTCCAAGGTCAGTTTTGAGTTTTCTACATTTTTAGATACCCTTTTGTCAAAAACAGGTTCCGACATAGTTTTGTATAATTGGGTCTGATTCGCCTAGAATGGCGAATGAGTCCCACCAGGTCTAAAAATCAACATCAACAACATTACCAAACCTATTTTCAGCCTCCTTCAATACCTCAGGTGCACACTTTTAGTTTGGTTCATTTCTGTTAAGTTTTGCATTCATTTTTAGGTGTTTTTGCATTACATAATGTGTTTTCAAACATTCACTATTTCCTTAGTTTCCATTCATTAATCAATTAATCTTATTATTTTCTTCCATTGAAACATTGTATCTAGGTATGTTGCATCTATATTACTTCCATATTGCATTGAATTTGAGTGTAGCATTGTCCATTTTGGCCCTTCTTTCTCCTTTTAGGTGAAAAACCCTAGACGTGTTAGAAAGTATTAGGGTGCCAAAATCTATGTTACATTTTGGTGAACCTACTTTTAGAATGATTTCTTTTCTAATTTGGGAGTCCATTATCATCCTAGGAATAACTTGCATGCATTAGATTTTGCATTGTTTTGCATTCTAGGGTTTCAAAACACTTGCATTCACAAAAAGTGCATCATAGAACTCAAAAAACATAAAAATAACTCAAAATTTTCAGAAAATTCTGAAAAAAGCCCATACTAGGACTCATTCACCACCTTGGGAAAATAAGTCCCTTTCGACCCCTAAAAATTCCTTTTATAGAGCTGAAAACCCTATTTTTATGCTTCTGTTTGCTAACATTGGTTATTTGTATCAATTGGATAAGTTTATGTAGATCATCCATTTCATTAGATCTAGCCTAAATTAGCTCATTTCATGCATGGTTTCAATTTCAAGTTTGCATTCTCATCTTGTTATATATCATTGCCATCTTTAAAATTTGAAAAATTACATTCCTCTTTTGCATCTTTGCTTTAGCATTATTACATTTCAAGTGTGTAGCATAATCATTCCTTGATGTTTTCATTATAAAATTGTATAGTTATCATCTTGCATGTTCTCTTTTTAGATATTATTGCATGTTACAGGAGAATTTTGTTAAAAGCATATGAATATGAGGTCCTTTCCCCTCTCTTTTTGTTTTTCATAGATCCCTATCCTAGTTCCCCTTTTGTGGATGAGGTTAGTTTAGTGTGAGAAACCTTGGATAATCATAACACTTACATTTTTTCTTCTCCTATTATCTCTCACACTTGTGAAGTAGATATTTTAGTGCTAGAAGAACCAATTGCTGAGAATTTTGACAATCTGAGTTGTTTCTCTCCTCTTACCTCTCCTATTAGACATAACATTCCTAAAGCAAAGGACATCACACTTATTAATCATGATGATCACACAACACAACATGAAGATGACATCATAGACACATTTCTAGACAATAACTTACCTAGTCTCCATTATCATGATAATCAAACTTGTTCTTCTCCTAATATTCCTCTTCAATGCAAAGAAGATAGGATGATATTAGAAGATGTACCTATTCAAGATCATGAGAATATTTATCATACCTTCCCTAAAGTCCCTATCCTATGGGAAGATCTAAATGAAAATCATAATGATTCTTCTCTTGATGCCTCTCCCACTTGTGATGAAGTTACTTTGCAAATTGTGCCATAGAAAAAAAGGAACCTTTGCTTGGCATGGGATTAATTCATGATAAATTGGACTTAATGAGGTTTTAATCTAGTGTTGTGAGGCATTTTATGCATCCACACTAGGTCTTAGACCCTTGCAAATTGAATAACATGCTTTTAATGACATCTTGTGAAGGTTTTCTGAAGTGTTGTATGGAATTTCTACATTCTTCTAGACTCTATTTATTACAATTCACATAAAAATCACTGTTTCATCATTAAAAAAGTCCTATTTTGAATTTTTGTAAAGTCTTGTAACAAGATTTCTCACTTTTCTAGGAACAACTTCACTATTTATCCCTTTCTCATGCTTTATTTGGTCCCTTTATGCCCTCATATGCTTTAATTAAGTGTATTTTTGAATGTAAGCTAGATAAACAACATTAAATACAACTTAATTCCCGACACCCATATTTAGGTCCTAGGTGGGACCCATTCACCATGGGTGGCGAATGAGTCCCCCTTGGCTCCAAATTCAATTTTTTTAAAATTTCCTTTTGGTTTTTTATTCAAAAACACTTGATGTCAGCCTATGATGAGGTATGAATGGGTAACTAAGGCACAAGGTTGTATAAGTAAGTGTTTTTCTCCTCATTTCACATCTCTCCCCCACAATCTCCTAATCTCATTCATCTCTTAATCTCACAACTCAATCACATCATCAAGTCAAGCAAGTTAGGGCTTTCACATTGCAAGTCATCAATTTAGTTTCCTAAGACATCTAGGGGTAGATTCTACATGTTTTATTGCAGACTTTCAAGATCAATCATCATGGCAAGGTAATATATTCAATTATTGCATCTTTCATTCTATTCTTTCATCATTTTGGTTTAATTACCTAAACAAGGTTTGACCAAGGCTAAACCCCATGCCCTAACATTCAAAATTTCTTCTTCTCTTCTTGTGTGTTTACAAATTTAGGTCCTTTGGAAGCTTGGAAATTATTGTAGATCAAGTTTCAAAGTTTTTCAACCTCCCTTCATTCAACAAGTCAAAGAATCAACAGAATCTCATTTCTAGACTCGTGAATCAAAGTTTCAGAAGTGGACACCTATAGGGCATCAAAGTGTAGATCAGAAGCTCCGAAATCCACTCTTGAATATTTAGAAATTAAAAAGTGGACTCATTCACCATGGGTGGTGAATGATTCCAATTTACAAGTAAGTTTTATATTTTTTGCATTTTTTGACACCCTTTTGATAGAAATAGATTCTAGCTCAATTTACCAAAACTAGGACCGATTCACCTAGAATGGTAAATGAGTCCCTCCAGGCCTAGAACATCATCAACATGATTTCAAAAGTAATTTCCAATCTTCATCAAAGTTCAAGGTGCACACTTTCAGTTTGATTCATTTCTATTGCAATTTTCCATTCATTTGTAGGTGATTTTGTATTACACAATGTGTTTTCAAGCAAGTCATTTTCCTTTAGTTTCTATTCATTAATCAATCAATATTATTAGTTTCTTGCATTTAAACATTGTACCTAAGAATTTTACATCCTTTTTCATCCATATCACACTAATCTTTGAATGTAAACATAAGCATTTTGGACCCATCTTTCTCCTTTAAGGTGAAAAACCCTAGAAGTGCTAGAAAGAAAGTAGGTCCCAAAAATATATGTTTCATTTTGGTGAACCTGCTATTTGAATCCCCTCTTTTCTAATTTTGGAGTCCATTAATCATTCTAGAGTTGCTTGCATTAGTTAGCTTGCATTCTAGAGTTTCATTTTTGCATGCGTAAAAGTGCATAATAGGTTGCCTTTTTGCTTCTTTCATCATTGAACATTTTTGAAATTCTACATTTTTCACTTAATTTTGCATCTTAGCACTTAGAAAGCATCCAAATCAATCCCAAATTTCTAAAAATTATGAAAAAGTCCATACTGGGACTCATTTTCCACTTTGGGTGAATCAGTCCCTTTTGACCCTTGAAACAACATTTTACAGAACTTAGAAATTTGTTTTTAGGCTTTTGTTTGGTTCCTTAACTTCTATATATCAGTTAGTTGCACTTCTATAGCATGCATTTTGTCAAATATTGCTTCAATTAACTCATTCCATGCATTTTTTACTTCCACTTTTTCCATCACAACATATCATTTTCAGATTGTTGCATTGTGTAAAACACTTCCAAACTAAAAATTGCATTGCATTGTACTTTCTTTCATTTTAGCATGTTTTCTTTCAAAAGATATGCTCTGGATTTGGTTAAATGTGGATTTTATAAACATCATATCCCATTTTATGAGTTTTCTTTTGACTACCATAATAAGGACTTTAAGAAACAATCCATTAATACAATCTTTAATCTTACATTACCCATTGGTGAGAAAGGAAATATAGACAATCATAACACACATTCTTGTTCTTCTTCCGATACCTCTCCTATTAGTGACAGAGGTATTTTGGTGCAAGAAGTCATAAGCCTTGAAAGTCTTGATTTTCCATCTCCTTATTCCCCTTTGGATGACCTTACACAACAAGAGCATGAGATCATAGACACATTCCTCAACATCACCTTACCAAGTCTCCATGCTCATGATACTCAATCTTGTCCATCTCCTAATATCCCTCCTCAATGTAAAGAGGATAGGTTGGTGTTAGAATATATCCCTATCAAGAATCATGACACCATTGATCCTCCCTTCCCTAATGTCCCTATCCTATGGGAAGATCTATTTGTAGACCATAATGGTTCTTCTCTTGATACCTCCTCCACTTGTGATGAAGCTACTTTACAAACCCCAAAATTGGATGAACATATTACAAGCTCACCTTGTAGGGTAGATAATATGGAACAAGAGAATGAGCCTTTAATGGCAATGGAAATTCACCTACAATCCTCTCATAATCATCATTCCCCTCCTCATAATCCCATCATTTATCAAACTCCCCTATTGGAAACAAAGTTATTGTGGAAGAACAAAGCCTTACTTGTCAAGAACATGTGCCTTGTTGTTCTCCTAAAAACTCTCCTCCTAGGGAGAATATCATGGCATTGGATTGTGGCAAACAAGTGGTTCTTGATTTCCCTCACTTAGAGATACATCAAAACAAGATTGCTGAGGATATGAATGCACAAGTGTTCATTCGATCCCCTTTGATCAATGAACCACATACATATCCCATAGGACATCTTCATAACCCTCTCATCCTTTACTCACCTTCATTTAGTCTCACACAACAAACCCCTAACTCCTCCTTCACAATTAATGACTTCGAACATCATCCTTCCTACAACATTCAAATTGTCATCTTGCAAAACACTCATGATTTGAATTCATTAGATTTTGTATCCTCCTATAATTAAGAAGATAAAATCTCACAATCTACAAAGTCTTGTGTAGGTATGACAACTACAAAAGATATATCTTTGACCCCAATCACAAAATCACTTTGTCCTCTTAATCAAGAAGGTATCTTGTCATGACTTCTCCACGATAACTTGATCAACCTCCCTCCTAGAATTTGCAATAAATGTTATTCCAATACTTCA
Organism: Sequoia sempervirens; assembly: GCA_007258455.2. Lineage (NCBI taxonomy): Eukaryota > Viridiplantae > Streptophyta > Pinopsida > Cupressales > Cupressaceae > Sequoia > Sequoia sempervirens. The sequence goes on from VDFB02281492.1 coordinate 257,257,124, forward strand.
TTTTGTGCATATCATAGAGTTCATGGTCACACCACTAATGAATGTAATGCTTTGAGTCATAAAATCCAACATTTTTTAGGAGTTTGGTATGCTTCCCTCTGTGGGGGCACCCACATCCTCTAATTTCTATTGATTTTCACTCTAGCATGCATTTCGTCAATCATTTTGGCTTACCTTTGTCCTCCACTTAGTGGGGGAAGGGGTTTAGTAGCTTTTCCTTCGTATGTCACGTGTCGTTTCCTTCTTTGCCTAGTCATTAACCTTTCATGAACACATAAGAGCAAGCTTGGGATGTGGATGACATGCCTTACGTTGGCTTGCATATGACATAATTCTCTTTTTCATGATGTAGCTTATTGGAAACATATGAATTGGCATAGGGATTTTTGAGTAAGCTCTCATGTCTTCCTCTTTCTCTTCTACTTTAAAGCAATTGCTCATAGTATGGGTACTCACAACTACTTTAAAGTGGGGGCATACATCACCACTCACATTTCATTATGTGATTTTATTTTTCTTGTGATTCTCTGTCTTAGAAGCATTAGTTACAATGTTTCCCACGATGATATTGTTTGCATTTATCCTCTCTTGGAGACATTGAGCGTGATGTTCCCTAAGATGAGACCTTGCACGAATTAAGAAAAATCCTTTAAACAATCTTTATGTTATTTTTCATTAACAATGTCTATAAGTATCAAAATTATTGTTTTTCCTTTGTGGCACCTTGTTAAAGTTATCAGGAGGTATAACTTTGATATGGTTGAGCGGGAAGCCCACCTAGTGGCAGACTTTCCCCATAGCCACCTTTGTGTTTGTAAGTGCATACCAACTAGTGTATGTATCTTGTTGTGTTTTTTTTGGGATTTCTTACCCCGTGAACAATCAAAAGTTCCATAGCCCTAGAGTGAGTATGTTGTGGCCTTCTAACCCCACAGATGACCTAAAATTTTGTGGCCCCAAAGTGAGTACATATTTTCCATCCCATCTTTCTTTCCATCTTGCCTTTGCATGATATTGTATCTTGGGGGCTTGACCTACATGTAGATCTCTCTTGAATGTCTACTTTAGTGTGAGTTTGAAGCAAGTTCATCCTCTCACTAAAGTGGGGGCTAAATGTGCTGTAGAAAAAAATGACCCTTTGCTTGGCATGGGATTAATTCATGATAAATTGGACTTAATGAGGTGTTAATCTAGTGTTATGGGGCATTTTATGCATCCAAACTAGGTCTTGGACCCTTGCAAATTGAATAACATGATTTTAATGACATCTTGTGAAGGTGTTGTGAAGTGTTGTAAGGCATTTCTACATTCTTCTAGACTCTATTTATTAAAATTCACCTAAAAATCATCATTTCATCATTAAACAAGTCCTATTTTGAAGTGTTGTAAAGTCTTGTAACAAGATTTCATGCTTTTCTAGGAACAAATTCACTATTTACCCCTTTCTCATGCTTTATTTGACCCATTTATGCCCTCATATGCTTTAATTAAGTGTATTTTTGAATATAATCCTGACAAACAACATTAAATACAACTTAATTCTTGACACCTGGGTGAAGCCACAATAGTGGCTTACAATTTGATGGAGGAAGGAAAACTGAAAAAAATGACCCCATGGCAAAAAAAAATGGTTTTAGGGGTTCAAATAAACCTACAAGTTCGGTCGAACCCAAAATGGGTTCGACCAAACTAGGGTTCAAACAAACCCCTTAATTATTGGGCCCACATTTCCCGCCCAAAAAATAAAATAAAAATGTATATTGAAGGGGGTTCAAATGAACCCTGGTTTGAACGAACTCCTAGGGGTTCAAATGAACCCCCCTAATTCCTCATTTACCCCTTGAAACACCAAAAAGACCTAAATTTTTACTCTTCGATGCTCGCTTTGAACATGAAAATGGAGGAGTCTTCACAAACCCAATTGTAATCAGGTAGTCCTTGGAACAAGCTATCCAATGAATATAATTTTAATATGTTTTGGTTTTATTATGTATTTGTTTTTTTAGTTTTATTAAACATAGGTTTTTCATTGAAAATGAAGGTCTCTGTTCTGCACATGTGGAGAAATAGTAGATTATCAATTTTTTTTTTGAAAAATATGAGCGCACCAGATATTGAAGTCCTTGATCCAAAAAAATAAAAATAAAATTTGATATATACAAAAAAAGTTACACATTATACAGTCGCACTATGTCTAAATTGTAATTGGTTTGACTTCAAAACTTGATTAAAGAAAAAATATTCAATACAAAACTATCTAACCAAGTGGAAGCATTAGATATTAGAGTTACATATCTAAAATTGAAAGAATTAGAATTTTATCCTTCATGGAAAAAGGGTTATGTGTTATACAATGTGCGTCACTTTTTTACAATGTTTTATGAAAAAAACTGGTTTTCATGGGAGATGGAAAAAGAAGTACAATCTAATTCCAAATTTTTTGAAAAGAATATTTTTAGAATCTAAAAAAAAAATGTGATGAGACTCTAGTTTTCATCATCTTCAAATTCCTCATGGTTTAGCTGCTATAGGTGCCCGAATGTGAAAATTTAGTTAAAAATAATAATTTCAGTGTCCAGTTTGGAAAAAAATTGTAAACCACTATTGTGGGATCACCCACCCATTTTTAGGTTCTAGGTGGGACCCATTCATTGTGGGTAGCAAATGAGTCCCCCTTGGCTCCAAATTCAAAATTTTTAAAATTTCCTTTTGAGTTTTTGTTCAAAAACACTTGATGTCAGCTTGTGATGAGGTATGAATTGGTAACTAAGGCACAAGGTTGTATAAATAAGTGTTTTTATCCTCATTTCATATCTCTCTCCCAAAATCTCCTAATCTCTCATTCATATCTTAATCTCATAACTCAATCACATCATCAAGTCAAGCAAGTTAGAGCTTTCACATTGCAAGTCATCAATTTAGTTTCCTAAGACATCCAAGGAAAGATTCTACATGTTTTTTTTCAGAATTTCAAGATCAATCATCATGAAAAGGTAATATATTCCATTTTTTCATATTTCATTATATTCTTCATCATTTGGGTTTAATTACCTAAATAGGGTTTGACCAAGGCAAACCCCCATACCCTAACATTAAACATTTCTTCTTCTCTTCTTGTGTGTTTGCAAATTTAGGTCCTTTGGAAGCTTGGAAATCATTATAGATCAAGTTGCAAATTTTTTAAAGTCCTCTCTTCATTCAACAAGTCAAAGAATCAACAAAATCTCATTTTTAGACCCGTGAATTAGAGTTTTGGAAGTGGACACCTATAGGGCATTAAAGTGTAGATTGGAAGATTCAAAATTCACTCTTGAATATTCAAAAATTCAAAAGTGAAATCATTGACCATGGGTGGTGAATGAGTCCCATTTCTAGGTAAGTTTTATGTTTTATGCATTTTCTGACACCCTTTTGATAGAAATAGATTCTGGCTCAATTTACTAGAATTGAGACTAATTCACCCGAAATGGCGAATGAGTCCCTCTAGGCATAAAAAAACATCATCAGTAGCATTTCAAAAATAATTTCTAGCCTTCATCAAAGTTATAGGTGCACAAATTCAGTCTGATTCATTTCTACTGCAATTTTCTATTCATTTGTAGGTGATTTTGCATTACACAATGTGTTTTCAAGCAAGCCATTTTCCTTTAGTTTCTATTCATTAATCAATCAATCTTATTAGTTTCTTGTATTTAAACATTGCATCTAGGAATTTTTCATCCTTTTTATCCATATCAAACTGATCTATGAATGTAAACATAAGCATTTTTGGACCCCATCTTTCTCCTTTTAGGTGAAAAACCCTAGAAGTGCTAGAAAGAAAGTAGGTCCCAAAAATCTATGTTTCACAAATTTAAACCTTAGATGAATATATTACAAGCTCTCCTAGTAGGGTAGTTAATATGGAACAAGAGAATGAGACATTAAAAACAATGAATGATTGCATAAAGTCTTCTCCTAATATCCCCATATCAATAATCAAACACATTCAACCATTAATAACTACTGTTGGAGCTTTCAAATTTTGTTCCTTGTTAGTCACACATGACCTCCCTTATATCGCTAGTCTTTCATGGTGTTGAAAATTTTAAAGGGATAGGGTTTTAGCCTTGTCTTCATCTTAAACCCTAGTGTGTTTTTTCTGCCCTAGTTGAGGTTCTATTTGGACGCTACCTTTTTGAAGGGTCTTAAAATGACTTGTACCCCATCGTTTAGTCTAGACGTTGGCCCCTTCGGTTTCTAATTTTTGCAGCCTTCCGTAAGTTTTATTTTTTCCTAAGTCTAGGCTAACCCCATGCTTTTTCATTTTAAAACAACTTATGTTGTTTACCATCCACCTAGTGGTGTCCCCTTGCCTTTTTAATAAATGTTTTATTTTGCAGAAGGTTAAACTTAGCGCTACCATTGATCCATTTGTTGCAGATATCAATGGTGCTCACCATCCCATGATCAAGATTTAAGGGATCGCGATATCACAGGGGGGTGCCACATGCCCTTTCCAAAGGATGAAATCTGTGTGACCATGGATGTGCTATCTCTTCAAGATCAACTTTGCCTGCCATCCCATGATCAGGGATTCTGGGATCACAATATCGCGGGTGACTGCCACGTGTCTCATCCAATGAAGCCTAAGGAATGAAGGGAACATTTGCTGGTTTTAAATGTATTAAGGGGTGGATTACTAACACATTTGTAAGATGCACATGTTTTATTTCAATGCAGATGTTATGATTTTAAGGGAAAAGCTTCTCGACAGTTAAAGGAAATGATGATGACCGTTTTGAAGGAGTAGGATTTCTGACAAGAAAGATCAATGGTGCCCACCATCCCGAAATGGTAGATCAAAGGATTGTGATATCGCAGGCAACTGCCACATGGAATTCCTTCATGACATATGACATGGTGGGCCCCTTATTGCCATGTTGGTGATTATGTTAGCCTATTTTGAAGATGACCATCGATGGTTTGATCAAACTGGAGGATCAACGACTCAAATTTAAATATGGATCAAATATGGTTGGAGCCATTTGTGCAGCCCGTGAGTGAGCTTTAATGGCAGATGAGACATCTACTAGCAAGATTTGATAGACATAAAATCAATTTACTTGTCTCACTTGTATCACAAGATATCCAAGTATTTCGTGAAAACAGTTTCAGAGCTAAAGGTGAAATTGTGAGCAGTTGTAGCTAGAATTTGGAGTTTGTGTGAGAAGAGCCGTAAGTTGATTTTCTCTACTTCCCAGTCATTTTGCACTTAAATTTGGGACGGGGGTTTGATGTGTTTGTTACTGAGCTTGTCAAAATCTTTACTTGGGGCTATAGTTTAATCATAAATTGAGAGGAATTGTAGTATTTACTTTGTAATTTTCTATCTTTTCTTAGTCATAGCCACTTGAAGTATAACATTGTAGCAAAACCATAGTCTGTCTAAGATGGCGCCACCCAAGTAGCATTCTAGCCACATTGAATATTTGAAAAGAAACTTGTACGATGATTTCTTGGATCAATTTTCGTTATCAACAAATGACAAAAGAAAAGGTGTAGTGTTGATGCAAGGGAAAATCCTAGGGGAGGGCTTGGTTTTTAATAATTCCAACATTGCTGATGCTAGGGTTCCACTCACCAGCTTAGAGATGTTCAGATTATGGTATGGATAGAGGAATTTACCTCACCCTTTCTCAAATGGATGGATGTAGGACATGGGAAAGATGGTTGTACCAAATGTGTTCCCTGATGTGGACTTACTTAGGGTAGTGGCCATGAGATATGATCCCATCACATGGGTAATTAGAGATAATGATGGAGGGGTGCTGTTAGAAATTAACAAAGATGTTATCCAACAGACTTTTGATTTGAGTGAGTTGAGTGATGACTTGGTTCCTATTAATTTTGAGGAAATGAAGCAGGAGTATACAAAACTAAAATCTCTTTTTAGGGTTAATTTGCTTCCCCTCATTTGGTTAAGGTAGGAGGTTCACAATTTCACATCAACCCGAGTGACCAGGAACCCTTCAAATTGAATTGTTTTTCAAAGTCTTTTCTGGCTACTTTCTATTCATTGTGTCAAATTTTGGGTTTCAATCTTGGTGTGGTAATGCCAATTGCATACATGTTTATGGGGGTGCAAATACAACACCCTAATTTCTCTGTAACATATGAATTTGCTTCTTTCCTAGCTGAGAGGATAGATGAGGGGTTGTTGAAGCTATAGAAGGGTGATATTGGTACTCAATTCTTTTGGTATTCCATTCTGATGCATATGTTTCTATTTAAAAATGTTGATTTCTTTGCTGAGAAGATGAACTTAAGGTAATTAGTTGATGGAGAAAGGTTGCTGGTACAGATATGGGCTGCAGATTTGTCCTATAATAAGGAAAACACCAGTTATGTATAATTTTATAATTGTTTTGCTTCTAGACTAAGGGTTAGATTGATGGTAAATGTACCTAGGGTCCTTGAGGCAGTGCATGATTTCCTCAGGCTGAAAGAGAGGAAGCCAAAATTGAGAGTTTTACTTAACTGGGGTGACATTATCTCATATCTAGTTAGCACTATTTTGAGATTATAGGTATTTTAGGGAACCCCTCACATACTGCCATACAATGTGCCACCAAGAAAAGGGTTTTCTGAAGTTGTGGCAAATGGGTTGTATTCATGAAGACAACCTTACTGGAAAGGGGAAGGGAACATTATTCCCTGATTATACAGTAGTGTCTGACTTACATTTTCAAAGGGAGGTTGGACACATTTTGATAAATTCTTTGTTGATTATCATTTCAGATCTGGTCCAAGGCGACATCATGATCCTAAAGGTTTCTTTGCTCTCTTTAGACAAAAAATAAAAGGTGGAAAATTTGCACATGAGTTCAATTTCCCTGAGGACCTGATCAGAAATGAATTTGATTTAAAGAAGTAGGAATTGAACAAGGAAAAATGGATAGCTTATAGTAAGCTATTGGCTATTATGCATGAAATGGATCTAAAGTATGATCCACTGATGGAATTCACTCCATACCATAAGAAAATTGATTTTCTTAGGAAGAATTTTAAAGAGATTATAGACACCTTGACAAACAAAAATATAAATTTAAGGCTAAGCCTGGATATGCAAGGACAAAGTGATAGGCCAATTGAAACAAGGTTAGTATATCAGCCAACAGAAAGGCAACCTCTCTATAGGAGGAAAAGGGATACTAGCAGTGATGAGGAAGAAGTAGACAAAAAGGGGAAGAAAATAATGAAGGCACCTCCACGACCAGGTCCAAAATTCAAAGTACCTGGGGTAGTCAAAATCATTGAATTAACATCTTCACCAGAGTGCAGTCCCCCATTGCCACCATCTAAGCCGAGCCCAAAGAGGCAAAGAACTGATTACCCACTTGAGGATTTGATAGATGAAATTATTGTTACTGATCAAGATATGCAGGTTGGTATGCTTTTCCCTCCCAGGTTAGCTGAGTTGGTTCTATCCAATTTGGATATGAAGGGAAAAAGTGTGCAAGATGCAAGAATGAAAGCTTGCAAGGAGTTATTAGATGATAATGCATTTGTAAAGACTCCTGTATTCTTGCAATTGGAATGGAAAATGAAATTTGAAGAGTATCAAAACAAATGCAAGGAGAGAAGAGAACTACGGCCTGACAAGTCAAATTAGGAGAATGATGAAGAAGTAAAGGATGAACTAATGGAAGAGTTCAAGAACATCGCTCCTAAAGAAGGAAGACAACTAGTGAGTCAGGCTGGTGGTGTTTTGATTTTGCCTGAATGGGACATCGTAGATGTAGTGGCTTTCAGTGACATTATGAAGTCCAAGAATCCTTTTCAGGATTCTGAAGAAGAAGTTAAGGTAGCATTACAAAACTCTGCCTTCAGTGAAGAATATGAGACCTTAGCAATTTGGGCATTAGCTCCACAAGGAAGAAAGCCAAACATTGCTGATATTAATCCAAATTT
>VDFB02281492.1:257265176-257361019 GCA_007258455.2 Sequoia sempervirens
GAAGAATCCAAGGGAATGCACAAAATTGGATTTGTTGATAACGTTTCAAAACTTCCAAACAAATTGATTGATTTTTTCCAGAACACACACTAAATGGATTCACTACATAGAATATTTGAAAACCTTTAGAAATACAACAATAGAATTTGTTTCAATTTCCTAAACAAGCAAGCAAAATGTAATATACCAAACATCATACACATACATGAATTTGTTACAGGAATAGAGGCAAATTCAGAAAAAGAAGGAACCTAGATATAATTGATTGAGACGGGTGAAGATTTGATGCCGAGATGTGGAATTCCAAAATGTAACTCCAATCACCCCCAAGAGACCCCAATCCATAATTTAAAAAACAACGCCCACAATCTTCAACAATCGCAGGCCAATATTTTAACAAAAAATTTCTTGTAGATAAAAATTCTTTCTTTTCAAAAAATCACCAATTAATTAACATGCCTCCTTACCAAAAAACCCCCCAAAAAGATAACTATTAACCAAGGAAGGTCATTAGCTTTCGAAAGTAAAAATCAAGCAATATCCACTCAAAATGACAAGTTTCCATTCAACAATTAGTTCAGAGTCATGCATGTGCACGAACTCCACTTTTTCTATCTTTTAAATTGCTTTAACAACTTGTTTGAACTCACATCCAATTAACTATTTTATTTTAAATTATATTATTTTCCTCATTTTCTTAATTAAATCTCAATGATAATAATAATTATTATCTTTATATTTAATTATAAAATACTTTATCACATAACAATTTAATTTAATAAATTAATTATCAAAATTTCCATATAAATATCCATTTTCAATCTTGATTTATTTAATTCCAAATTAATTAAACAACCTTATAAATCAATTAAACAAGGCAACTCATAAAATTAATTTCTCCACAAATTACCATTACAATTTATTTAAATTTAATAACTAATTAAACAACATAATCAACAATTAACTAAGTATCATCACAAATCACCCAACAACCATAAAGTCAAAATGAGACAATTGACCAATGGTGCAAACTAGACTAACAGGGTGACTAAATGGGTACTCATCCTCGTTTAGGATGATAGCAAGGGTAGGGGACCTTTTGTCATCTCCGTTTTCAACAACATTTCCATTGGGTTTTAAGGCACGCTCAGACCTGACAATTCAGGTGAAGTTGATGCCTGGTACCTGCAAACTACATCAGCTAAATTATCAGACAACATATATATATATATCAAACAATCAAACACACTATGAGAGAAAATCGTAGTGTAGCAGGGTACTCACGAGCGAGTAATGCTACACTGTCCCTCCCACCAAGACACTTCAAACAATAATCCATATCAACGAGTAAGAACAATTACATCATAAAGAACATAGATCAATCATGAATTAAATGCACAGTAAACATAATCATATAACCACATGATACTCATAACTAAATTAATTTGAACACACAAATAAATCCATACAACAATCATAACATATGCATAAGTCAATAGTATCATGAACATAAAAGTATGATCAACTGTCATCCAAAACTAATCCAAAATAGTAAAACTAGCATCAACAAGGTATCATAGTGTATATCCTAACATAATGAGTATTAGTCTAATGAAGGAAACATGAGAGACACTACATTCTCCCCCGTAGAACCAGGCTTACTCCTGGATGCTTGCAAACAAATATGGAAATGACTCTCACATCCAGGATGCATCCTCTCAAGTAGTTGAAGCCTCATCATTAGGATCCCACTAGATCCTCACCTGCTCAATGTCTCTGCCCCTAAAGGTGAGCCTCCTGTGCTATAGAATGACCATGAGCTCTAGTGCCAACTGCCTATCCTCTACCTGTAAGGCATTCCAATTGAGAACATGGGAAATGTCAGGATAATATGGTCTAAGTACAAAAACATAGAATACATCATGTATGCGTGATAAAATGGGTGGCAAAGCAAGATGATAAGCAACAAGACCAGTCCTCTCCAAAACCTCAAACAACCCCACAAAATGAGGTGTGAGCTTAGAGCCTTTCCCATAATGGATTGGACTCTTTCGCAGACAAACTCGTAAGAATACTTGATTATTGACTAAGAGCTGATGATCGACCCTATGCGCATCTGTATATTTCTTTTGCTTGCCCTGCGCTACCACCAAGTGCTCTCTAATGTGAGAAACCTATTGCTCCATATCCTAAAGCATCTCGGGTCCAAGAAGGATACTATCCTCAAGATGGTCCCAACTCAACGAAGTCCAACAAGGATGAACATACAATGCCTGGAAAGGAGTTATACCAATCGAGCTATGATACCCATTGTTGTATGCGAACTCCACTAAAAGGAAGTAATCGTCCCAATGAGACTGCTGATCCATAATGTACATTTTGAGCATATCTTCAAGAACCTGGTTGACCCTCTCAGTTTTTCCATCTGTCTCTAGATGGTATGTAGAACTGAAGTTCAACTGGGTCCCTAAAGCATGCTGCAAAGATGTCCAAAGTGTAAAAGTGAACACTGGATCTTGATCGGAAATAATTCTACATGGAATTCCATGTAGTCTAACAATATCCTCCATAAATATTTTGGCCATAGAAGAAGCATTATAAGATGACTGAACGAGAGAGAAGTGTGCCACCTCAGTCAACCTGTCAACGGTGACCATGATGGTATCATGTCGATGAGAAGACATAGGCAAACCAACTATGAAGTCCACCAAGATGATATCCCATTTCTATTTAGGAATGAGATCTAGCTATAAAAGACTTGCGGGATGCTAGTGTTCCACCTTAACTCTCTAACACTCCAAACACCTCACAACAAAGTCTACAATGTATCTCTTCATTCTAGCCCAGAAATATAGTGGATGAAGGTCTGCATACATCTTCTTGACACTCAGATGAGCATAATAGGGAGCCCGATGTGCCCCTGTCATGATTAGGGTATGAACACCCTCAGTAGGAGGTACATACATGTGACCCAAATACTGTAATAGACCATTAGATTCAAGCGAATAACCCACAAATTTTCACTCCAAAGCTCTATCTGACTCAATTTCTAACTTCACCTCCTAATACCAACTATCTGTAGGAAGTGTTGCAAGGATCTGACTCCTCAATTCAACACCAAGAGTTACTGCTGATAGCTCATGTCTCCGCTGACTCAGAGCATCCGCCACCACATTTTCCTTACCTTGTATGTATTTAACCTCAAAATAATATTCACAAAGGAATTCCATCCACCTCCAATGCCTGGCATTCAAGTTTGGTTGTATAAATATATAATGTAAGTTGAAGTGATAGCTATGCAGCTCAAACTGATGCCCCAATAGAAAGTGCCTCCATCTCAAAAGGGCATGAACAACAATGGCTAACTCCAAATTGTGTGTGGGGTTTTTCAGCTCGTGATCCTTGAGTTTTTGAGATTCATAGCCAATCACGAGATCATCCTACATCAAAACGTCTCCTAAACCCTCCAAGGATGCATTAGTACACACCACAAAATCTCCATTAGGATCAGGAACTGCTAGGATAGGTGCACTGGTCAACTTCTCCTTAAGAGTCTAAAAAGTTGACTGACACTGTTTTGACCAAATGAACTTCTTCCCTTTCCTTTGAAGAGAAGTGATGGGGTGAGATATCCTCAAAAAATCCTGAACAAACTACTAATAGTAACCTGCTAATCCCATAAAACTGTAGACCTCAAAAAAAATAGCGGGTTCTGGATAATCTATAATAGCTTGATCTTCGAGGGATGCATGGTGATTGCTTCTCCTGAAATAATGTGGCCCAAATATTTCACCTTTGTCTGAAAGAATTCACATTTCGCCAAATTCACATAAAGTTGATTATCTCTCACACTGCAATACCTGTCGCAAATTCTTCTCATGCTCCTCCATAGTCCTTGAGTAAATCAAAATATCATCAAGGAACACAAGGACAAATCTATCGAGGTAAGTTCAAAACACTCCATTCATCAAACTCATGAACACAGATGGTGCATTTGTCAACCCGAATGACACAACAATGAACTCATAGTGTCTGTAACAAGTGTGAAATGTAGTCTTATGAATGTCTGCCTCAAAGATATGCAATTGGTGGTACCTTGAATTAAGATCAATTTTTGAAAACACCTTAGCTCCCTTGATTTCATCGAATAGATCATCAATTCTTGGTAAGGAATACTTGTTCTTCAATGCCACCTTATTTAACTGTCAATAAAAAATACACAACCAGAGGGATCCATCCTTCTTCTTCACAAATATAACTAACGCTCCCCAAGGGGAAACACTAGGATGAATGAACCCTTTCACCAACAACTCCTCCAACTGCAATCAAAGCTCCTGAAGCTCTTGCATGGTCATCTGATATGGAGCTTGAGAGATGGGTTCTTCTCTGAGAACCAAGTTTACCCTAAAATTGATGTCACACTTAGGTGGCATCCCTAGAATCTCACTAGAAAAAAAAAATTGAATACTCTCTAAGGATCGGATAATCATCAAGAGACACCTCTTGACTCTCCCCTAGCTCCAAATCATTGACTGTAACCACAAACAATTGGCAGCCTTGACGCATGCATCTCCTCAACTGCATAGCATAAATCATCTGTAAGGAGATGGGCCTTTGAATGCCAACTAATTCTACCTCTCTACCTAAGTCATCCACACACCGCACTGACTTACGTCAGTAATCTATCATTGCTCAATGAGCATACAACTAATCCATACCCAAAACAACATCATAAGATCCAAGGGATATGATGTGGAGATCCACCGTGGTAACAAGTGAACCAATCCTCACACCACAACTACGCACTAAGGATTCTACTGCTACCTTCACTCTGGAGGCCAATTCAATCTTCCACCTAACACCTTGCTTTATTGCCACTAGTCCACAATGCTCTAATAATGAGGGGGAAATAAACGAGTTAGAAGCACCAGAGTCAAAAAGAATAGAGATATCAATACCCTATAACACACCTATAGCCTCCACCACTGTACCCTGATGTTCTACCTAGTGGTTGTCAGTCATTGCAAATACTCTGTGGGACTTTCCTGCATCCCCTACCATCAGCTCTAAAGCTGTCGGCCTCTGACTGAATCCTGTCATGTTCTTCTGAGGACATTGTCTAGCTATGTGGCCCTATTGGGCACAAGAGAAACACCCTGTACCTCTATCATATCCTCTTCCACTTGGGGGTGCACTAGAATGCTAAAAAATACCTTTTTTAGCTATAGTTTATGTGCTATATGCTAGTTATTCAAAATAGTTGCGCTTGTTTCATCGCTAATTCTTGTTCTTCCCAAACTAAAATGTTCCATCTTGTTGGGATTGTGAGTACTTATGTTTTTTTTCTGAGAACGTTGTTGTTGTTGCTACTACTGCCCACCCTTAGCAGGTGCATGATGGCTCCTGGAGGAACCCACTACCTGTGACTGACCACCTCATGAACCAAATCTTGCTAGAGGTGCACTACCAATCTATACACTTGTATGACCTCCTAATACCATGGCCAAATTCTCCTCTACTAGTCAGGCTTTCTCCACTGCCACCTCCATGGTCTTCAGCTTGAAGATCCAAACTCCACTGATACAAGCATTCAAGCCTCTGATAAATTGTTGCTCCAACATACCCTCATCATTGTGGATGTTGGCATAATGCTTAAGCTCATAAAACCTACGCTCATACTACTCTACCAACATGGCCATCTGTCTCAACTCGTAAAAATCATCTGCATGGAACTGTCTCTAGTGATCTAACATGAAACGAGCTCTAAACCTCTCCAAGAACATCTCCCATGACACTGAGCCAATATCAAGGTGCAATTTTTGTTCCTCTAAATGCCACCATGTAGAGGAAAAACCTCTAAGGTGCATGATAGCACACCTCACCTTGGTGTTGCTACCATACGAATGCATGGAAAAACACCTATCCAGATTGATCAACCAAGTCTCTACCTCTAATCCACCACTAGACCCATCAAAAGTAGGACATGCCCTCAAAAGATCCCTCATGTTCCCTATAGTAATAGCCTCCTACTTTGTTGTGATCTCTCTCCTCTTAGGAGACCATTCTCTTTCCCTAACCACCTGTTGATGACCCTTTTGCCCAGGGCCTAGATGGGAAAGGACCTCCTCAAGTAAATGGTGCAACTGTTCTCCCTCTAACCCTGACTAAAATGGATTCTGACCTTCGCCTCCTGGGTTATTCTAGGAACCCTATTGTTCCTCATGGTTACTCTTGTGGGAAATCTGAGGAGTGTTCTAGCAGTTATCCCTACAACCACCACCATGGCCTCGACCATGACCCATACCTCGACCTCTAGGCATCTTCCTACACATCAACACCAAACTACAAGAAACAAATATTAGGCAAGGATGATAGAAGGGGAGAAACATAAGCTCAAGATTCTAAGCACTAGGACAACATAATGGGCTCAATTAAACTAGAGTACCCAGTGTTAGAACCTTGCTCTAATACCAAGTTCTAACGGCCCGCCACAAAACCCCAAAGGACAACACATATAACTAACAATTATGACAATTTTTTTTTAAAAAAAGTGAATCAACATATAGATCATACTATCAACTAACATAGAATGTAAAATACATGTACATATGTTGTAACTATGTCCTTTAGGGTATTATGACTAAATTATGTGCATACATTCCTAACATGTTTTAATCCAACATCTAAGATTAAAAAACTAATAAAAGTTAATTATAAATCCATTTCATTAAGTAAATGAAAATCATACATCCATACATCATATTAAATAAATAACCATCAATGATCAAATGTTAAACCCAAGGAGTACATACATTGCTTTTATTACATAAAGGTGCATCATTTCATGATTACATAATTACATCAATACTTCCCAACATACAAAGGAAAGGATACATCAGATACATGATAAGATACAACTGAAATGATTACATTACATAACATCAACACTATCTCAAGTTTGGTACAAGATATGGAATCTCTACATAAGGTAGAACATCCATGCTCACGAACATCAAATGGGAACCCAATGGAGTGCATAGCACATTCCACCCAACCATGTGGAACCCTAAGGTCCACCCCCTATGCTGGGAGATAATGATAAGGTCCCACCACCAAAGAAATCAAGAAGATAGTAGCATGACACAAAGGCTAACAAGACTCCAACATACAAGTACAACAAAACATCACGTAACAGTGACACCGCTTCCAGAGGCACGCAAACAACAACTGGGAACACTAGACAAGGGAACACTAGGTTTCCTTTGGGAGGAGTGTCATCACATAACTTGCTATGGGTTACCCTGGCATATCTTCCTAGGCCTCGGCCCCCATCTTGGATTACCCTGACAACCTCTATTGATCCCCGACCCCCATACAACTTATGTGGAATCAACATACCTTTCATGAGGACAAGGCAGTTGATCTTGGCATTCTAGGCCTTCCCATCTCATCTTAAGCCTAAACGAGCACTTGAGCCATGAGTGAGGCATACCATTATCTTAATTAGTCTGAAACACTACCCAACCCTCTAAATCATTTTAAGTTATCACTGAGTTAAGAAACTCCCACATGGGTTACCCTGGACGCCACTTTGGGCTCTAGCCCCCATTGAGAGCCACTCCCCCTACTATCAACTATAAGACCCCAAAAACATCAAACATGGTAAGCCATCTTGCACAATACAAAATCACATGAACATTCACAAAGAGTGAGGCACAACCCATCTCGCACACCAATTTCCAATCACAAGGAAGTGAAAACAATGCAAGGCTAAAACCCTTATGCACACAAATCAAGTATACAATCAATCACTTTCAAAATGACAAAATGATGACACCAATACTCAAGCTAACTTTCCCCAAGCCTCTGGAATTCACCCTTTAATACAAAGGACCTCTATCTTAAGTAAGAACAATAATAACCAACTCCAAAATCCAAACATAATACCTCATATACGCAACAAATCCAATAAGGCAATTAGAAAATACATGTTGGGTTCACAATTCAATCTTGGGAGAATACGATAAAATCAACATTTAAGGAATATCAATTCAAGTTCTTCTTTTATCCACATACAATTGTTCTAATTACATACATGCAAATCAAACTCTTTTCATTTATTTTATTTCACCAATTTACTAATTTTTTTATCATCTCATTACAAAACAAAAGTAGTTTCTTTCTAATATCAGACTTTATATGACAAGATATATATGTGTGTGTGTGTATCCATATATATACATGCATATACAAATACATATAAATATTTATATACATATATGTATGCATAAATATATAAAGGTATATATATAAAAATATATATTTATATATTTGATTTTAATTACATATTGTTCTAATACTAAAAATAGAAGAAAATGATATGAATATACACAGTTGAACAACAAATAAACATATATTTATATATGTAACCAATTATTACAAACTTTTGTTCATATTGCAACATTAAATCAAATTATTTGGGATACACACATGAAAGTATACAACATAAATATATATCAATATATATAGAATCAAATACAAAAATAAGGAAAATGCCAACGCCATAAATACACAACGAACTCCCAAAAGCAATAGAAGTATTCAACAGACCTCCAAAAGAGTTAACTATCAAATTTTATATGCTGGACACAAACAAAAAATAGCGATTTACATCAGAACACCCAACAAGAGAAGGAACATCGAATGCCCAAGAGAAGACTTCAGTTAATAGCATATGTCGAACTAATGGCCTCAAACAATTAAATCACCATCACATGTTGTCAAAGGATAAAAAACAACAAACGATGCCCTGGAGGATAACGCAGGAAACACAAAGGTATTACATGGGACATAGCTATGGGTGGCGTACCCAGCAAAATCCTTAAGTACACAACAAATCCAACATAACAAAGGATAGCAAATTTTTAGCCACCTAATAAGTTGAATTGCAACCACCAAAAGAACTACCTCATAGCACTTCACATGTAGTGTTTAAACCAACAGAGAAATCCCACAATGGTACATGCAAGCAGACCAATATAGCTAGGACGACCAATATGGTAGGGCACATGGCCATACTAAAAATCCATCAAAATCACATTTCAAAAGAAATATCAAAAGGTACAAAAGAATCGTTTACAATAGCAGAAAATATCATCGTGAATTCCAATTCCAAAATGTAAATGAATGGTTTAAATGGTAATAAACACAGGGACAGGGTATACAGGGTCTTCTAAGCTAGAAATCAAGAGGTATTACAGCCATAAACATCAATGGAAGTGCATGTGCAAACATAGATCATCTCGAAGAACACAAGGGAATACACAAAATTGGATTTGTTGAAAACATTTCAAAACTTCCAAATAAATTGATTGATTGTTTCTAGAACACACACTAAACAGATTCACTACAGACAAGATTTGAAAACCTTTAGAAATAGAATTTTCAAATTTGTTTCAATTTCCTAAAAAAGAAAGCAAGAAATGTAATATACCAAACATCATACACATACACGAATTTGTAACAAGAACAGAGGAAAATTCAAAAAAAGAAGGAACCTGGATGCAATTGATTGAGACGGGTGTAGCTTTGATGCTGAGATCTAGAATTCCAAACTGCAACTCCAATCAACCCTAAGAGACCCCAATCCATAATTTTGAAAACAATGCCCACAATCTTCAACAATCATGGGCCAATATTTTAACAAAAAATTTCTTGCAAAGAAGAATTTTTTCTTTAAAAAAAAAACACCAATTAATTAACATGCCTCCTTACCTAAAAACCCCCCAAAAATATAATTATTAACCAAGGAAGGTCATTAACTTTCAAAAGTAAAACTCAAGCACTATCCACTCAAAATGACAAGTTTCCATTCAGCAACTGATTCAAAATCATGCATGTGCATGAACTCCACTTTTTCTATCTTTTAAATTGCTTTAACAACTTGTTTGAACTCACATCCAATTAACTATTTTATTTTAAATTATATTATTTTCCTCATTTGCTTAATTAAATCTCAATGATAATAATAATAATTATCTTTATATTTAATTATAAAATACTTTATCACATAACAATTTAATTTAATAAATTAATTATCAAAATTTCCTTATAAATATCCATTTTCAATCTTGATTTATTTAATTCCAAACTAATTAAACAACCTTATAAATCAATTTAATTTAAATAAATCGATTAAACAAGGAAACTCATAACATTAATTTCTCCACAAATTACCATTACAATTTATTTAAATTTAATAACTAATTAAATAGCATAATCAACAATTAACTAAATATCAACACAAATCACCCAACAACCATAAAGTCAAAACAAGACAACTGACCAACGATGCAAACCAGACTGTCCGGTGACTAAATTGGTACTCATTCTCGTGGAGGATGATGGCAAGGGTAGGGGACCTTTTTTCATCTTCATTTTCAACAACATTTCCATTGGGTTTTAAGGCATGCTCAAACCTAATAATTCAAGTGGAGGCAATGCCTAGTACCTACAAACTGCATCATCCAAACTATCGAATAACATATATATATATAATCAAACACACTATGAGAGGAAATCGCAGTGTAGTAGGGTACTCATGAATGAGTAATGCTACATTGTCCCTCCCACAAAGACACTTCAAACAATAATCCACATCAACAAGTAACAACAATTACATCGTAAACAACAAAGATCAATCATGAATTAAATGCACAGTAAACATAATCATATAACCACATGATACTCATAACTAAATTAATCCGAACACACAAATATATCCATAAAACCATCATAACATACACATAAGTCAATAGTATCATGAACATCAAAGTATGATCAACTTTCATCCAAAACCAATCCAAAACATTAAAACTAGCATCAACAAGGTATCATAGTGTATATCCTACCTTAATGAGTATCAGTCTAATGAAGGCAACATGAGAGGCACTACACAAAACATAGCTTCTGCCCAAATTTTGTAAGACATATTTTTAGCATGTAACATACATCTAGCCATTTCAACAATAGTTCTATGCTTCCTTTCCACTACACAATTTTGTTGAGGTGTATAGGGAATAGTTATCTCATGCTTAATACCAAATGATTTCAAATAACTATTAAAAGCATTGTTCATATATTTTTTACCATTGTCAATTCTAAGAATTTTAAGTTTAAAACCATATTGCCTTTCAACAAATTTACGAAATTCAGAAAATATATCAAGAACTTGATCCTTACTATGAAGAAAATAGATCCAAGTTCTTCTAGAATAATCATCAACAAAAGTAAGTGCATAACTTGATCCTTGGATGGAGTTATTCTTCATGGGTTCCAAAAGGTCACCATGAACAATGTGCAACTTATGAGCATCCCTCCATGATTGACCTTGTGGAAAGGGCTCCCATTGCATCTTACCACTCATGCATCTTGTGCATACAATTTTAGATGGAATAATACTAAAGTGGGCATGCCTTTTTTAAAAAGGCTAAGATTCTTAGAAGAAATGGGCCCCAAATATATTTTAATATATATGATTGAAAACTTTTTATTAAAAAATATAAAAAGTTTAAAAAGTAAACATATTTATTTTATTAAAAATACATTAAAAGAAAGCGCTTATGCATGGGTGGGAGAAGAATATTTTAAATGAGCTTGAGGAGATTAAAGAGCAATGGGTGGGAAATACTTTTAGGGTTTGATTTTAAAAATTAAAATAAAATGATTTTATTTTGCATGAGCGCAGGTCTAGTGTGCAGAAGGATATGGTGGCGATCTGGATGAGCTAATGCGAGCAGGAAGGAGTTGTGAACAATGGTGCCAAGGGTTATGAAAACAAGATTTGGAGGTGGAAGCACCTTCAGAAAATTACAAATAATATTTGGATTAATATTAATGTTATGGAAATAGATGAGCAGAGGGCCCTAAATAAGATGAAATAGTTTTGTTTATTTGTTAAAAAATAATAATAATATTTATCTGTGAAGATTAAAAAAATTATATATTTTTTAAAAACCTTGAAAGATTGCAGATATGATATTTTTTTAATAGAGATTGATATTTTTTTATGAAAAAGGGGTATAAAAATATTGATATTAAAAACCAGGGCTAGATCCCAAAAAAATGATTTTTTTTAAGAAATTTGAACATGTAAATTATAACATGCAAAAATAATGGATTTAAAAAAAAAAACTGAAATATAACCCTTTATTTGAGGGTTTATAAAAAAATGCATAAATTTAAACATGCATGCAAATTATATTGCTTTGAAATTTGAAAACAAAAAATACTTTAAAACTTTGGATAAAAAAAACCTGCACAAGGGTTAGAAAAATTTTATAGAGAAGAAACAAGATTAAACTTTTGGCTCTTCTCCTCCTCTCTTAGAGTGCTCCAATGGTGTGCATTTTAAACTTGGTAAACCTTCAACAATGTAGCTCACAAGATTAGTAATACCAAAGCTCTAATACCATGAAAGGAAAGATAAACGAGCAATGGTTCAAGTACTAACTAATGAGCATTGTTTGAAGGAAAGATATTACCAATAAATAGAGAAGTCAAACAAAGCACCACCAAATGCAAATGAGACACAAGGATTTGATAAGGGAAAAGAAAAAACCCAATACTATGAATGGAGACAAAATTCCTAAGAACGATACAAAGAGAGAGAGAGAGAGAGAGAGAGAGAGAGAGCACTTAAGCCTTAACCTTGCTTTCTTGAATGAAGAATGAGAGGAGAGGCACCTCAATAAATAGAGGTGAGAAGTGGAGTTAGAATTAGAATGCAACTCCCAACTCAATGAATGCCACCATTCAATAAAATGAGTCATCCTCGTACATGTGTGAGAAGATAAAAAGACAAAAGACTTGTAGGGATTCCTTTGGAATATTCCTACAAGTTAATACATAATTACAATTAAAGAATAACCTTCACTAAGTAAAGATTAATCTTCTAACAAATTCCTCACCCATAACCTTATCAACCTCCCTTATATTAAACCCTTCAATCCTAAACTCTACTTACCATAATTTTATGATCCCAAATAGTGTTGCTAATACCACCATATCAAAAAAATTGACACGAAAAGTTAGGTTTATGTTCCTATGACACTTAATCTATGATATTATCTATAATTAGATAATATAGGTATATGGGAGCTTAATTTCATCATTCAATAAATTAGAGATATTATCAACCCTTATTTCCAACTTGAATATTTTCACCAACCCCTTTCCTCAACACTTAATTTCTAACTATGTTGATGTGGTGGTATGTCATGTCCCCGAATTGGAGGTATATTAAATTAATTGTTTATTAAGTTATTCCAATAAAATATAATATCAAAAGGGATGACTTATTATTTAATTAATTTATTATTAAAGTGACTTAAGTGACTTAAAAATAAAATAATAAAAGTCATTTGAGGAATAAAATAATATTCTTCTAGAAGCTTCTTGAAAAGGCATTGAGAAATCTATTTAAGAAGTTGTTGGCTAAGCATTTGAACACACTTGATTTTGGTTATCATTTCTCATTACTTGTGTGGTAAGAAGTTGAAGCTGAATGCTTAGCTCACTCGAGGGTTTGAAGACTCTAGAGTGCCAAGTTCGGTTGTGAAAGATCAACCCTAGTTGGGATTGTTCAGAAATCTATCCAGGGTTTCTACAGGCACTTCATTGAGGAGATTCGATAGGTGCAATAGTTGATGTATTATTGCCCTAGCTGATGTGATAGTTGGTTTATTATCACATCATCACCATTGCAACAACTGAGGTATTGTTGCAATTTCTATTTCATTTAAAGGAGTTTGGAGTAGCTATTGTATTGTTGCATTTTTTCTTGCTGGTTCATTTTTCCAAATTTAATGGTCGGAGACCAAATTTTGGGAAGCTCAAGAAGTTCGATATTATGTGGGGAAAAGATTTATATATTTTGATTGTCAATTTTGAAGAAAATTAAAAGAATAATATTTTATCAGGGAGGTGCTTGTGTGTTTTCCTGAATTTAATGGAAGCCATCAAAAATGATATTTGCATCATTAATATATGTTAAGGAGTCCATCGAATAAGACAAAGATTGATTTCATTCCCTTTGCAAATATTTATTCAAGGAAAAGACAAAGCTTGAAGGATCGACCAAGACAAGTGCCGCTAGAGACAAAAATTGTGGCCTTGTATATTTACATCGTCAACTTGAGAGAGATAAGAAAAATCAAGAGTTGATAAGCACATTTAAATCTCACAACAAGGGAAAATCGTGACACTTAGTCTTTGAAGGAAATCTGCCAAGTCACCAGATAAGATAGTAATATTGGAAGGGAGTTCAGGTATCGATCACAACTTCTAGGACAAGAGTGAATAATACAAGGAATTTCTTACTAGGTGGATAAGACAAGGGAGATAATGTATTTGCAAGGTCGACTTCAATTTCAGCATCATGGTCTCATATTTCAATTGATGCCACTCCAGATTGGAAGAAGACGTCATCCCAAGTTCTAACTATAATTGCTATCATTTGTTTTTGTAAACTGCACTCTCCTTGCTTAGGATTGTTGGTCATAAGAATTTCCATTGTTGTCTTAGTGGCTCCAAACAGTATTGTAACCTGTAGTGAGTTTGCAAATAAATCAGTAGCTTGCTACTAGGATGGTCATGTTATTAAGCTTGTATGGCATCTTCCCTTGAGAGTGAATTATTGTATGTATTTGACTGAATGAGTTGCATTAACAATCTCATAAATTAATATTCAAGCTTTTAGTTTGTATGTGGCATCATAACTACAAATAAGTTTCAGTCATAAAGAATTTTAGAGATAGTATGCCAATTGTTTGCTAATTTCTCTCTTGGTTGTAACTGAACAATTAATTCATGTGCACTCATTCTATAGTTTTGGGAAGTTTGAAAGTACTTTACACTACATTCTATTTGAATTCTACAGTCATTAGCATCCTTAGTATTCATGCATGTTGCAGCCACATTTAGCTCTCAAAAATGAAGTTTGAACATGAAGGTTGCGAAGCTTTCCTGACGTTTTTAGGGTAATAGAACAAGGTTTGAAACAGTCAAATCCTTCTACTCATGGTGCTGCAAGACCTGGGTAGGTGTACCTTTACGAATGTGCATATACAACTTGTGATTATCCTTCTGAAATGCTTTGTCCACAATGGCAGATGATAGTGAACAAATGAAACCAAACTTGATAGCTACCTTTTGATCTAAATCCTAGAATGCTTAATTAATAGATGTAAAGAGATTAAGTGAATTCAAAATGATGAAATCACGAGAACCCGGTGCCTTGTTGGGTATGCGGAGTCAAATGAAACAAAGGTGGGCAACTTATTGTGGCAGAAAATCAAATTGTAGGCATATGATTTGTTTATAACTTGTATAAACAATGCAGGATTATGATTACTAAGCTCTACTTTAAGAATCCATATGAATTCCCCCTAATTACTATGATCAACAGAAAGGATTTAATCCCTACTTGAGAGAACCAGTCAATTAATCACATAGATACAGCAAATGTGCACCGATAAGCTAAGAATAAACTTGTTATTTCAATTTAAACAACCAGAAAAAGTTGACTTGGAGACAGCTTTAGCAATGCTTTTCAATAAATTCAACATACAATTGATACCAGAAACAACCTGCCACACCAACTGATTTTATTTGAAACCACCATTTGAAATCATGCACATAGTCTCTAGAAAGAGAAAATTATCCTATTGTAGCCATGCCTAATCTATCTATATGTGATCTAAAAATCTCATTGTTCAATTACAATCTAGGTGCATATTTATACCCATCATTAAGAAAATAAATGATGAAATGTCATATCCAAGGCCTCCACAAGATTCGGGCTCGAGAATATGTGGCCAGCAACGTGCCTAAGCGAATTCATATTTGGCCATAGTGATTGGTGATGCAATTTTCACTAGTAAGCAGTTGTGGGACATATATCACAACCTATCTTGAGAAGAAATTCAAACATTTATCATTCGCATCCATTCACATTCCTTTGTAGCTTCTTGCATATTACACGAAGACCAAGTAGCCCTTTTCCTTTCTTACATTTCGGTATAACTCATAAGTATTGGGGAGAGGTCATGTAGATCCTACATTGTTTCACCGAGCTTCTTGTGATCAAACTATGTGTCATCGTGACACATTGTATGTTACCCTGAAGCCAAAGAATATTCCCTTGTTCCTTTGTGTATTGCTATAGCCTGAGGTCGTCGGTGAGATGTTGCAAAGATTATCAAAAGCTTCACCAAGAATCAATATGCACTCTGAGTCGCTGTGACCTATTCCATCTCCTGCCGACAAGTAAATATGTATGTCACTATAACACCTTGAGTTCAGCAAGACGTTACATAGAGTGAAAAGCTATACCGAAGGCCGAAGCACATCATAGATCACCAAGAGAAAGAGAAACATACACCGACAAAGGCTCATGTTACAATCCATCAGAGAGACCCATATGTTCTCACTAAGACTTATACCGAAGGCACCTTAGTCTCACTGAAAGATCAAATCCTCCATCATTGGTCGGCGTAACAAGAAAGACTCATTATGACCATTCACGAGAGCAAACCTTCTTGCGTCCTGAACACTTCCTGTCTCTGAAACAACATGCAAGATATGCTGAAAACCACTAGTAAGAAAATCCAGTCGCCATAACAAAAGATAAGTCTTGCTAATAGGCAATATAGACTTATGAAAGCAGAAAACGTTCAATGGGTCGGGGAGACAATAGGAAACCTATGCCAATATGAACCAGAATGCGAAGAATGCATGACACAACAGATTCAAAGGGGAAATATGGAAAAAGAATGAGTGGAATATGCACATGGTAGGGCCAAATCAGGAAGTTCATGAGTGAAATTATATGTAAAATCATCATATTTTTATAGTTCTAACTGTGGCTCCATCTAGGGATGAATGATAGTTAGATCATTGCAAGGATCAAGAATCTTGGGTGAGCAGACCAGACACAAAATGATGAACCAGTGAGCAGAATGGAAATGGAAATGAAGGAATGAATGCAAACTGAATGCAAGATGGAGATGAATGCAAAGCCCTAAACTACTGTGCATGGAAAATAAATTTAAAGAGGACAAGCAAGAGTTGTCCATGCACTGGCAACCCTTAATCCTCTGTGTTGCTTCATCTATTCTGAGCTGTTACAATCTGAGACTCAAACCAATCTTTCCCCTATCAAACACCTAGTTTTGCATCAAGCTCATCAAATTCTTCTTGAAGATACTCATGCAATCTTTCCTGTCACTGTTGTTGCAAGTTCTCAGAGTATCATCATGCTCGATTTGGCCCAAAATCTCAATACCATCCTGTAGTTCAAATTTTTCAACATCTTGGGACAAACTCCTGTTATTTTCAACATTCAAGATGCATGCATGTGAAATACAATATTCCTTATTATCTTCCTCATTGTTATGTATCATAAAGCATTCACTCAGCTGTATAAAAATTTCACAATCAAAGTGCCCCTCTTGAGAAACAAAAGATTCTGTCAGACCAATATTATCTGAAACAAGCGAATCTGAAACCCTATGCACCTCTTCAATATCTCCATTCGGAGACAATACTGGATCATGACTCATGTTTTCAATATCATGCATGTGTGAACCAATAAAATCTGGAACATTATCATCCTTGGTATGCAGACAGATGTCTTCTCCACATGAGTTAGAAACTTTACATACCTTATCCCGAATTGAAGAAGACCTTTGATCAACACCAAAAGCATCACCATCATTCCAAGAAATGCACATGGAGTCATAAGAATCTTTACACAAAGAATTTTCACTGTCAAGGCAAAAGTAAGCTGGAGACAAAACCTCTGAGTCCCTCTGATGTGTACATATCTCTGATATTCAAGAGCTAATAAATCTAAAATTTGCTCATAGCTGAGTAAACAAGTTTCCATATTTTCATTATTATAATCATACTCATCACTTTTGTCATCATCAAAAAGAGGCCCAAGATCAAAAGAGAATGAAAAATAACTAGCACAGTCACTTGTTCCATAACTTGACACATCACTTTGTTTACCTAAAAATACCTTTTGCTCAACATCAAATGGTTCTAAAAATTCCTAAAATTCATTCTGGGGAAAATCTTTGCAAAACATTATCTGATCCTCTTTTAAAACTTCATCATTCAATGGGCCTGAAAGAAATTGGAAACCACTTTCAAATGTACAAACCTCTTCTTCATCGAATGCATCCTCATGGCTTTCAATTGCAGCTAGAGGCATTTTATATTCACTATCAACATCCTGATCTTCAAAAGAGGTAGAAGGATCCCCTTGTTGCAAATCAAAATCCACAGGTGCATTTTCAAAATCTAAATACTCATTTGATCCATCATAACACACACTACTCTCCCTGTCACAATCTGTTATGCAAGAGAGATATCTTGTACCTTCATTTTCACTATGCAAGCAATCACAGGAATCATACTGACTTGCACATAGCTCATCATCTATTGGATGCATCGTTTGATCAATTTCTCTACACTCATTAGGAATACAATCATTGGAATCAACATTGACAGTGTTCTCATACCCTATCTCCTCCATGGCATCAATGAACTTATTCAAGTGACCACATGCACGCTGCATTGATGACCATGACCAATAAGCTGATTCAGGCTTCCAAACTTTTATGAACTGTGCAAGAAAAAAGGGTCTTGTAGGCTTATAGTCAGGAGGCAATTACATGAAGACACTTATCATCCTATTGTACAAAGAAGTCAAATCTTCTCCTTCATACCTCCTTATGCCAAGAAATGCATCCAAAATATTTCTGACATATTCATCAGCATTAGATTGTTAGTTCTGATACATACCTTACTGTGAATTTTGGCTAATATCTCCAGGTGAATCAGAATTATGCTACCCTTGACATTGATCACACTGAAATTCTTGATAACTTGCCAATTGTATTTGACACTAATCACACTGGCATTGTTCTTGACATTGATCACACTGAAATTCTTGATAACTTTCCAATCTTTGTCCAGGAGGGACTGGATAAGCATTTTCTTGCTCTTGCTATAAATTTTGATTTTCTTGAATCTCCAATAACCCTTGGGAAGCCCAACTTGGTGCAGATAGATCTCCATATTCCTCAAGAAATCGATCTTGAAATCCTTGGAGAGATTTAATAGAAGCTACTGGTAGGTTGTTGAACCAATCCCTAGCATCTTCAATAAGTGATATCACAAACAACGTCATATGTAAATCCTCATATGGCATATCCAAACCCTCGATGAAATCATTGAAGCTCCTCAAATGATCCTCAACAGTGATTGTGTTACTCCCTGTAAACTTAGGGAAAAGGCTTCTCCAATTCATATCCATAGGGTAAGGGTACTACTGAAGCCCTGTCAGATCGAATTGCTTGATCATTGTTCTGTACAGATGGGGAGGGAAAGGTGGGTACATATTCTGTTGTGCATGATATGCACTACCTTCATTGTGAAAATTTCCAATTATATTATCAGGCATTTGAGGAGTCCAATGCCTGCCTACATTTGTGTATTCGCTCGTTCCATATACAAATTCCATTCTTCATCAAACTTTTTCAGAATTGCCACCTACTTTTCCAAAAGTAGGAAAATGATTATTTCTGATCTATTCCCCAGCAAAATCATTCTTTCTGAAACTTCTCAAAATATATCTTTCTTTTCAATGACTCTATATGATGGTCTTCAACCGAATCTTCTAATGTATTCCCCAGCAGAGTCGCCAATTTGTTAGCTCTCAAAAACGCAGGTTTGAACCACGAAAGGTTGCCAAGCTTTCCGCGGCGTTCCCGAGGGCAACAAAACAGGTTTGAAACAATCAAACCTTCTACTCTTCAGTCTTTGCCAAGACCTGGTGGTGTACCTTTCTAAATAGTGCAGACTTAACTTGTGATTATCCTTCTGAAATGCTTTTTCCACAATGGCAGATGACAGTGAACAAATGAAATCAAACTTGATAGCTACCTTCTGATCTAAATCCTAGAATGCTTAATTAACAGATGTAAAGAGATTAAGTGAATTCAAAATGATGAAATGTAGAGACTAGTGCCTTGTTGGGTATGCAGAGTCAAAGAGTAGCGGAGGTGAGCAATTTATTAGAAAATCAAAGTACGCGAGGCATATGATCTCTTTATAACTTGTATAAATAATCACGGGATTATGATTACTAAGCTCTACTTTAAGAATCCAGATGAATTCCCCCTAATTACTGTGATCAACAGAAAGGATTTAATCCCTACTTGAGAGAACCAATCAATTAATCACATAGATACAAAAAATGTGCACCGATAAACTGAGAATAAACTTGTTATTTCAATTTAAACAACCAGAAAAAATCAACATGGAGACAACTTTAGCAATGCTTTTCAATAAATTCAACATACAATTGATACCAGAAACAACCTGCCACACTAGCTGATTTTATTTGAAACCACCATTTGAAATCATGCACATAGTCTCTGGAAAGAGAAAATTATCCTACTGTAGCCATGCTAATCTATCTATCGTGATCTAAAAATCGTGTAGTTCAATTACAATCTACAGGTGCATATTTATACCCGGCATTAAGAAAATAAAACATTTGAAATATCGTAATAGGCCCTCCACCGAGATTCGGACTCGGAATATGTCCAGCCCAACAGATCACTAAATGAATTCATGCTTCGTACGGTGATTGGTAGTCTATTTTCACCAGCGGTACGATCCATAGGGACATATGTAACCTATGCCAAAGGGAAATTCAAATGTTGCATCATTCTGCTTGCATCACTGTTCTAATCGCATTATTTGTAGCTATCGCGTATTACATCGAAGACCAAAGTAGCCGCTGCTGTACATTTGATTATGACTCATAAAGTGATAGGAGTCATTAATCACCATTGTTCAAATTCTTGTGATCGACTATGTGTCGTCGTGACACATTGTATCATTACCGGCAAAGAATGATATGGTCCTTTGTGTATCGCTATAGCGAGGAGTGCGTCGGTGAGGATATTTAAAAGATTATCCAAAGCTTCACCGAGAATCAGTATGCATTCTGAGTCATTGTGACCTATTCCATCTCCTGGCGACAAGCAAATATGTATGTCACTATAACACTTTTAGTTCGGCAAGACATTACATAGAGTGAAAAGCTATATCGAAAGCCGAAGCACATCATAGATCGCCAAGAGAAAGAGAAACATACAGCGACAAAGGCTCACATTACATTCCATCGGAGAGACCCATATGTACTCGCTAAGACTTATACCGAAGGCACCTTAGTCTCACCGAAAGATCAAATCCTCCATCACCGGTCAGCGTAACAAGAAAGACTCGTTATGACCATTCACCGAAACCAAAAACCTTTGCCAATACGAACACTTCCTGTCGTCAAAACAACATGCAAGATATGCCGAAAACCACCCGTAAGAAAATCCAGTCACCATAACAAAAGATAAGTCTTGCCGATAGGCAATATAGACTTAATAATCAATAGATTGGTAGTTCCACATTTCAATCATTTCATTTAGACATAATTTCATCATACATATCTTAGATTGAATGAACCACTTAGATTTTTCTAGCATGGGATCTATCTCTTTCCTTTTGGTGAAAGACCCTAATTGAGCAAAGAGACATAGCATTTCACACTTCATAAAATCTATGGTTCATCCATGTACATATAATTTGATGAGCCCTCACCAACCTCCCAAAACTTCCCTAGTAAATTGCCTATAACTTCAAATCAAGAGTCAAACCAAAATTGTAAAGGAAGATTTAGGAGCATTACCCAAATTAGAGTTGCATTGAGAGATTATGTGGTGAGATTGAAGGAGGGGTGCCACAATTTTAACATCACTAGATACAACTCATAACTCCATTAATAGTCACATAAAATTATATGCCTGTCTTAGATATTATCAAAACCACCACAAAAAACCCTTATGCATAGGGGTACATATTTGAATATAACCATCCAAAATGGGGTGCCATTTATCTGAAATCCATTGGTGAAGTGCTTAAAGTCTTGGCCTAAACCCTCAAATTCTCCCAACCAAACAAAACTCTATGAAATAAGCTTTATTTTTTGCTATTTCTCATGTGATCTCTTCACCTAGTTCCACTATTGGAGAAGAGGAAACATAATAAATAGGCTAGATATAATGTAACTCACCCGAAGCCAAAGTGCCAGAGCTCTCGAGTCACACCGGATCAGAATACTTAGTCTTATTTGTCGCCTCACCTAGAGGCCATAGACCTAGCATAGGGATATTGGTAGTCTGAGAATGCAATGCTCCACCTTCATTCCCAGTAGATTTAGGATCCTCCTCCATACTCATTACCCTCCCCTTCGCTTCATAGTAAGGTCATCGTAGATCCTAGTTTAGGATGTTTGTAGACTGAGTTTGAAATTGTCGCTTGTCAGGCCACCCTCCATAAGTCCTTCAAACATCTCCATCCATGCTACCACTAGCCGCAAGAGCCAAAGCTGTCTTCAGGGATGACATTGCAAAAAAAAATACTTAAAAAATATTATTATATAATATATAATGTTCTAATATATAAACAATAATATTATAATAATATATAATAATATAAATCATATATATATATTTATATATAATATTATAATATATAAATCATATATTATAATAATATATAATAATATAAGTTATATATATAATATAAATATATAAATATATTATCATATTTTATATATAGTTCATAAATATACAGATATCCATTTTGTAGTATCAGTTATAAATGAATATGCATTTTGCTTTGGTTTTTACCAAAGAAAATTATACTTTTTACCCAAACCAAGTAAAAAGTCAAACATTCATTTCACGATTTTGGCTAAGTGAAAATGAGTTTTTTTCCTATTGCCACTATTTGGTCCATCATGATCCTGCACTCACCTATAATAAATATAATAATTTTCTAGTTCTTGACATAGTCACAAATAAAGGGTCTAATGAAAAACTATTTATTCATGCACCTAGCTACATATTCACTCAGAATTCATTTACAAACACATAATGAAAATCAAATTAATATAGAACAAGAATATAATGATCTCAATTATTAGTATCAAAATACATCAAAGATATCTATTATGGGGTATCTAATTAGATTTGGCATCAAACTTCAATTATAAATCAAATCTAGCCTAAAAGAAATACACTACTTCAACTAACTCTCATTAATAATTATCAATCAAAAGATCTATTAGGATTCCTCAAGCATGATCACATGAATCCTTTTTCTTTACTTCACAATTAGTCTCAAACTAAGTTATCTAACCCTTTTATATAGCCATGCATGATCCACTAAGACCTAGCTAATGAAGAATTGATCATATTGACCCAAATGTTGAGAAATAAGATACAAACCCAAATATTGAGTTATATATCATTAATAACTTTGAAAGAATAAAATCAACCTAGACACATAGTCACAAAATGCATAGATGACCATTAGTTTGAAGATTCAAATATGTAGTAAGAATTAAGATTAAAAATTTAATATGACCCTAAATACAAACATCCTAAAAACTAATAAAATCGTTAATTATTTCATACTAAGTCTATACATGAATGATTTAATTATGTTGGAGTGTGGATTTAAAAATCTATTTAGCATAGCTTTTCTTGTTTACATTACCAATACTATATTTTCTTTCACCACCCATCTTAAAATGCATAAGTATACCTCTAGAGTAATTATTTTATAATTGTTGCAATAAATAAAAATATTGTTTACTACTAAAAAATATAATTATACTTTTTAAAATTTCAACATTAATTGATTCTCAAATATTAGAATACTAATTTTAAAAAATATAAACTTTAAAATTTAATTATACTTACTTCAAGTTATAACATATTAATATGATTATAAACAAATATTTAAATATTAAAATAAAAACTTAATTGATTTATTATATTATTGATATTGGTAAAAAACATGATTAAAAAACATGATTAAAAAACCCAAACTCTATTATATTAAGGTGATTTATTATGTTAATATGTTTATACATAGATATTTAAATACTGAAACAAACTTAATTTCAATTAATTATGAATTTAATTTAAAGACGATAATATTTTATTCTACTATATTATAAAAGTCTCATTTTAAAATAATAACAATTCTTAAAGAAGAATCACTACACTTAAATTTTATGTTGTCTAACCTTAAGACACTTCTAATTCTAGTTCATCCTATGAAGTAATTGTTATTTTAAAAATTGAATTTTTTGTGTGTTTATACTAATTTATAAAAAATAACTTAAAAAGTTGCAACCTTTGCAACTAAGGATGCAACTCCTAGCTGTATCGAAAAGTTATAATTAACAGTAACACTTATTACCCAAGGCAAGCAAAACTATGGGCAAATACCTACTCACTGAGAAGTTGGGAGAAGGCGGCAATGGAAGTGTTTGGAAGGCCATTAACAAATGGACTGGGGAAGTGGTGGCGATCAAAAGACTGCATAGGAAAAATAATGGCAGGTTCCATGAATCCCTGTTCAAGGAGGAAGAAAAGTGCTTACGTGCGCTTCAACACCCCAATATTGTCTCACTGCGGGACGCCTACGAGGAAGGAGGGCACCTTCATATAGTGCTGGAATACATGGAGTCTGATCTATGGACCATCATTAAGAAAAGGAAGGAACCTTCCTTGGGCAGAACAGTTCAGAGGCTGTGTTTCAAGATTTTGAAAGCTCTCGAATACATGCATGGGCTTGGGTACTGTCACCGTGATCTCAAGCCCGAAAATCTCTTGCTAAAGGGAAACAACATCAAAATCTCAGATTTTGGGTTTGCTATTAACATCAAGGAGAAAATGGAAAAGAAAGAGCCCTTGGATCCAAATGTTGCAACCATAGCCTATAAAGCGCCCGAGCTTCTGCTTAAATCGTCCTCCTATGATTTCGCCATTGATATGTGGTCATTTGGAGTCATAATAGCTCAGCTTTATGGTCTTGAACCGATTTTTGGATGTAGAAATCACTGGAGAAATCAAATTTATAACATATGCTCTGTTATAGGATGCCCCACTGAGAAGACATGGCCTGAAGGACTGAAGCTCGCAGATTCCTTGAACTACCAGTTTCCAAAAGAGTTTGCACGTGTGAATTCTACGAACAACTTGCGTAGGCTGATGTCGACTGCCAGTGATCAAGTGATTGATCTTGTAAAACGTTTGTGCTCGTGGGATCCCAAACGCAGACTCACTGTAAAACAAGCACTCCGTCATCCTTTCTTCCAGTCGTGTAATAGGAATTTGAATGCAAAGTTTTTCGGGTATCAGAAGAATACTGTGCTGTCACGGAGGGTGGCATTCAATGGCTCCGAAGTTTATAACAGTGAGAGAGAGGAAAAAAGAATACAGGGATGTCTGGGTAGAGTTTCAAAATTTTCTAAAGAGAAGGGTTCGGCTATGATCTCAACCGGAAAAGGTTCAGGTATAATTTTAAAAGAGCACAGTCGACCGGCTTGGCGTTAACAGTTTTTCCCATTAGATTTGGTATTTTAGTATTCTTGTCTGGCTTATTGAACACATTCAATAATGGACCATGGTACATAAATAGATTTTAGATTATATATATATGCTAGAATAGATCAGATTAACTCAATCAGTACTAAGCGTTGCATGCGTTCAAGTTTAATATAAAAATAAAATTAAAATGTGGGGATTGGATTAAATCCACTTTTTATTAAAATAGGAAAAGAATTAGTAAATCAAAATAGTTATCGAGGAAGGTTTTGTTAGGGTTTTTGTTTTTTAAAGTCTCGTCATTCTTATTTTACATTGTGTCTTTGGTCTTGGAAAATTCTTAATCTTTTATATTTATTGCAATTTTATTTGGGTGGTCTTTTATATGACTTCAAATTGTATCAACCTAGTAGTTATTGTTGGTGTTGATAGTTTAACAACTTTGGATAATGGCTCCACTAAACAAGCATTCTTGGAAGTTTTTTGTCTAGGGTTTTCCATGAGATAAGCAATCTGATCTTCCAATAGGTGTCATTTTACCCATCCTTGAGATTGATAATGCGTATAAATGGCTAGAGCATTTTACTTTAATATGATATTTTGTTGGGAGAACTCCCCCACCAAGCATACTTAGAGAGTGGGTTAATAAGCATTGGACACTACATGGGATTTGGCTTAATGCAGTTCAAAACCTTACTAAAGGTTTTTTTCTTTTCTATTTGTTGAGGATAATTTTAAACATGGCTCATTGTATGTTCGCACATCTCTCTTGATTTTTTAAACTTTGGACACATGAATTTTTCGTCTCGGATGAAAAGATGCCTCATATTCTTATTTGGCTTAAATTTGTAGGGTTACCTTTACCCTCTTGAATTTTTTAACTATTATTGTTATCTCACCTGGAAAGGTCAGTTGTGTTGAGCTTGATAAATTCTATTTGGCTCACTTGCAAATGTTTGTGTATACGTAGAGATTGATCTTTGTAAGGACTTGAAAGACTTCACAGATAAAAAAAATTGGCCATTAGTATCGCACTTTGTGTGTTCTTAACCTTAACCTACCAAATAATTGCTTTAGATGTTAGTCTTCTGATCACAAGATTAAGGACTATCCTTTGGCCTTTTCTCATAATAAGCCCTCTTCCCAACCTATTGAGGCTTCTCTTTCAAAAAATGATGAAGGGTGGACTATAGTCAAGAATTCCAAAATATAATTGTTGGTTTGGTAGAACTCAAAAAAATCCTTCAACTAATACTAGCTACCCATTTTCTAAGTCACAAGCTAGAGTGTCTACAAACCCTCTAGAAAAGGGGAAAGATGTAGCTTCTTTTGATAGTGAGCTTTCTCAACCAATTTTTTTAGAATGTAGTAGTTGATGTTTATTTTATTCTCACAATTAGAGAATATTGTTTATTTTCTTCCTCCTATATGCTTATGCCATTTCTTGTAGTCCATCAACTTGTTTGGAGGAAGGAGAATTTGTTGCAAGAAAATGAGGATGTCAATTCCTAACATCTAATTGGGTAGTTTTTCTTGATATAATTTTTTATAGAATCACTATTTTTCTCTTGAAGGGTTAGATAGAGATGGCATGCCTATTGATTCTAGTCAATGAATTTTATCTCCTAGAATGTTTGAGGTCTTATTGACCTCTCCAAGAAGTATGCTATGAGGGATTCTCATAAAAAAAATTAGCCTTGGATATCCTCTATTTAAAGTAGGTTAAAATGATTAGTTTCTTGTTTTTTATAGCTTGTCATGTTATTTGGCTAGCCAATTCATTTTTTATAGCAATCATAGTGTAGGACATAGAGGGGTCATCACCTTTCTCTTTCCTAGGTGACTCTAGGATGTGGTCAATCAAGGTTGTGAACCCACCAATAAGGTGATTTAGACCCTCTTAAATATTGAAACTCATTCTTTCAATATTATTAATATTTATGCTTCTAATGATGCTTTTGAGAGATCCCTTTTGTAGTGATATATCATTGATTCAATGCTTATTGTAACTTGGGTTGTATGTAGGAATTTTAATATGGTTGAGATGAGATATGATAAAGACAAGATTTGTCCCTTGCATTGGACATCTAGTAAAAGGCATGTGTGGTATTACACACAATAAATTGGGCCTTTATAATCCCAATATGGTTTGCCACCATAATCATATGTATTGGTTTATGTAGGATAACCTTTTGGGCTAGACCTAAAATAGAGTATTTAAATGTCATGATTGTGCTATAATTTTTGTTCAACCTTTCTTTTCTTTTTCCAAATATTTTTCTCTTATAGTTAGGCCCTTGTTAAATTTTACTTTATTCAATCATTGTCCCATTACATTCAATATTGAGTGACAAATAGTTATTCCCAAGGCTACTAATTTTCAATTTTATCTTAATACTTTTCTACTAACTTATTAGTCCATGTTGGATCACATCTATTGGGTGTGAAATTTGGAGGCTAGACCTACTTAGTTGATTAGGGGGATTGTTTATTGGAATATGCCTATTAAGAATAAGTTTCTCACTTTCATTGTATCTATGGTTGTCAATTGGCTATTTCCACCATTGTGCTTACAATGCTACCATTTCAAATATCAGCTAGGCCATTTTTATACTTGAATGTGACTCTTTTTCTATTGATTTGCTGATGCAAGTGATTGAGATTCACCATTAGAAGTAAATTATTGATCATAAATTTTCTAGAGGTTCTTAGATCAAATCCAAATCACATTGGTTAAAAGTGAGAGATTGAGTTTTCAAATATTTTTTTCAAGCTCTTTGATCTTGTCATACTACTCAAGGTATCAACTAGATAAAAATGGCCATAATATGCCTAAGGATATCTTAGAAATACTTTAATATTTTATCGAACATTATGATAAAAATTTTGATGCTTAGGAAAATTTTCTTGAACATGATCATTCCTTGCAAGAATGCCTCAAGTTTTCTCTTTATTAGCCTTCCACTTCTCAATGTACCTTTTATGATCAATTTATCTCTATTACTAATTTTAAAGAAGTAATGCTTATAATGGTTAATGATAAATCCTTTGACTATGATGGTTTTCCTTGTGGATTCTAGAAGAAATTTTGGGATTATGTTGGGGAGGATATACATAAATTTTATTATAAACTTACCATTATAATTCCTTATAAAGGTTATTAATAAAGGAAATATAAAATTGATACCTAAGTTTGGTGATTTTGAAGGATATCTATAATTCGAGACCTATCACATTGGGTACCCATTTTAAAATGGGCACCCATTTCTATTTAGACCATGTACTTGCTCCTTTTTAGAATGGGTACATGTGTTTTAGAAAGGTTACACATTCCATAAAATTTTAAACTTAAAACATTTGATTTTGCTTTTGTTTAAGGGCTTGAAAGATGTTTAGAAACCCAACCTTTAGTCTTGGGCTTACAATTATAATTTCATGTTAATAGCAAGAGAAAAACTAAATTTAGCAATATGGTTGATGACATTTTTTATAATTTTTTTGGACCAAACAAAAACTCATTATAGTAGACAATGTGTAATTTTTAAATATGTAATTTATTTTACTGATAGACATATTTTTTGATTTATTAATTAGTTTTTAAACAAAGGGACTCATAAACTTGAAATGAATTTTTTTAATTGTTTTAATAACTTTTGATTTATATTTTTAATTTTTTTTAATTTTCGATCAATCTAAACATCATTATCTATATAAAATAACAATTCTGTGATTATTTTATCTCAAATTATGTTGGTTGTACATTCAATGAGTTTTAAAAATTATAAATTAAGGGCGATAAAAAATTAATAAAATTTATTTAAAAAAAATATTTTAACCATTGAACTTTACCATCATACACATCTTTCCACAAAAGGAATTAGAAAAATATTTTCATTTAGGTCAAAATTTGTTGGTCATACACATGCATGTTTTCTCCCAAATATATAATTTTAAAAAATCACTTTTGTAAACCTATATACAAAACCAATTTTTTGTTGAACAAGACAACTAAGAGGGGGGGTGAATCAATTGTAACAAATTTTAACCTTTAAACACTATTAGATCAATTATCATTCACAAATCCTTTACTCTGCTAATGTGATTAATCATTACTTGTGCAAAACTAGAAACTAAAAACATCACACACATAATAACACCAGATTTACATGGAAAAACCAATAAGGGAAAAACCATAGTGAGGATTAGCTCACAATATAGAGAATATGAAAAATGAATACAAAGGATCATTGCAAGAGAAGGCTCATTTCCAAAACAAGACTCATTGTCCAACAAGGGTTAACCACTCGGAGGGCTCACTGCCACATAATTAAAAAGAAGATATAAGAGATTTGTTACAAAGAGAACAATCTCAATGCAACAAAGATTTCCACCATAATTCACTCACACACTTGTAGACATGCTTGAATGATAGAGTACACCTTTAGCTCATTGCTTGCGAAAACTCACAATTAGGCTTCACACTGATCTGCTCAAACTCACATCACATACACATTGTTCTACATCTATCTCACATCTATCTTTCTTGCATTCCTCTCTCTTTCACAAACATCTCAACTTGTATTTATACCATCTTCAACTCTAAAACTCATCCAAAGTCGGCCACACACCATTTGTATTTATAAATTTAAATTAGGTTGGCACCAAAACATTCTATAATGGAATTAGAATGAGGGCGACCCAAACACACATCTAAAGGAGCACCTAGATAAGTCCCAACATGCCTCAACATGCTTCTGGATAAACTTTGTAAGTAGTGTTAAACACAAGGTCGGCCAAACTAGTGTAAAACACAAAAAATAATTAAGCACACATAGCTTTAGCACGATCCAATCTTTCTAGATAACAAAATAATCTTGAACACAACCTTAACAACTTATCTTGATAATTGAAAGTCATAAGACTCAAATATGAAGATATCTGGAGCAACAACATTTCTCTCAGACCTTAGCAAGATACACAAAAAAGCATAGTTCACAACTGGTGAACATAACTCACACTGTACAATGATTTAGAAACCCAAAATTTGTATATAGAAACTTCCAACAACTAGGGACAATACCTCAGATCCTTACTAGCATAGCAGAAAATCTTGAAGCAAAATCTAGAGCAAACATAGAATACCTGCAACCTTTCTTTATTATAATTTTCTCAATATCTTCAACATATATAGCCAATAACCATGATTAATGACATCAATGGAAATAGAAACCAATTGGAAACTAGTTAACCAGTTGAAATCAATGACAACACCTTCATACTTGCAAAAATATCCCCCTTTGTCATTGACAACAACACAGTATGTGAAAAACCATCAAAGACAACACAACAACTCTGAACACATTTTTCTTGATTTTTTTGTTTCTCCCCCTTAGTAGATAAACTTTTTCACATGATAATTTCTCCCCCTTTAACATCAATGGAAAAGGAAAAGGATGTTTTACATTGATTTACCCTTTGACATTAAGAACAAAATACTCTTTCAATGACAACACATGACACTACCTACTCCCCTCGAAAGGTAGCCACCAAACATTAGTCAAGAAGAAAGATAAATCCATAGACCCACTAGACTGATGGATCTCCATATGCATCTAGTTCAAGAAAGGACGGGAAATAACCCCTAACTTCTCTCGGAGATACTCAAAAGTATCTTTAGGAAGATCCTTAGTAAATATGTTAGCAACTTGATCCTTGGTAGGTACATACTCAAGCTTTACTTCATTTTCCACAACCTTTTCTCTCTAAAAGTGATACCTTATAGATATGTGCTTTGTCCTTGAGTGCATCACTGGATGATTTGAAATGTTAATTACACTTGTATTGTCATAGAAAATGGAAATACGATCATAATACATTACTATGATATCTTTCAGTGTTTGTCTCATCCACAAAACTTGTGTACATCAAGATGTCACAACAATATACTCAACCTTTGCAGTGGATAAGGAAACTAAATATTGCTTTTTACTCAACCAAGCCACCAATCTACAACCAAGAAAGAATGCACCACCACTTGTAATTTTTATGTCATCAACACAACTTGCCCAATCTGCATCTATATAAGCACTTTGTAAAATTAGTATCCCTAGGATACCATAAGCCATAATCCAGAGTGTCATTCAAATATCTAAATATCCTCTTAACAATAAAAACATGTGTTTCTCTAGGATCTTCTTGAAATCTTGTCACAAGAAAAACCACACGCATGATATCAAGTCTAGTAGCTGCTAAATACAATAATCCTCCAATCATAGATCCATATTGATAGGGAGGTTGGATGAAACAATCATAGTTTCATGCTCTAAGTCTTGTTGGAAGACTTCTAAGGTGTCTCTCTCCACCACTTCAACCTATAGGACCTTTCTTTACTTAGGATCCCCTAGTTTTGCCTTGCCAACCCCAACTACCAACATAATTCTTCCTACCAAGTCCACCTTGGTACAAACTTGCAACTCTACACTTAGCCGTTAATCCACCCTAAAGACTATAATCCTCCAAAATATTGAATTTAACCTTGCAGGGGTGTGGAGGTATTTCTAATGACTGCAATCCATCCTACTATGGTTCTTGAAGGTCCATCTAACTCTATTTCTTGGTCGCTTCCACCAAACCTTCATTTAGGTCTTAAAAGGCTACTAGCCCTAGGAGCCCCAATTAGGCCTCCTTCTCCGAGAAAATAAGTTAGTTCTCAAAACTTTCCAAAGAACACCCCAATCTTTTCTTGGGATTCCTGCTTCATTTTCCCACCTCTCAAGGATTTTTGGGGTCTTGGGTCTCAGCTCTCCGTACAATGCCCTAACCTAAAAATGGGCAAAACTAGGTCTTTTAAGCCCTTTCTTGGCTTCTTTCAAAATATCAAGTTTTCCTCACATCAGATGAATTGATGGAGCTTCCTCCTCCATGCTGTCATGGAAAGAAACTCATCTATCTTCTCCAAGTAGTGATTTTTCAAAAAGTTGACACCCTTGCAATTTAAGTGCTCTGCACTAAGGTCTTCCCTAACCAGACTCTTTCCTGGCTCGCCTAGGGCAAGACTTTCCCAACAGCTCCTGTACTTTCAAAGAACCTAAACCCTACAATATTTACAACCATGGAGTCTAGTCACTGGTCCCAAAGGGCCGTACAATTTGTACAGTGGGAAAGTGAACTAACACTCCATTTTCACAAAACTATTTGGTTCAGACCAACAATAGTGTAGAAACAAAACTATTTACAAATAATGCTGAAAACAAATTAGAAAAATATCTAAATGCCACACAAAGCTTGAAGGATAGCTACACTACATCCTACATTAATTATAGTGCCCTGTTCAATCCATTAAAGCAGCTCTTCAAGCAAAAATAAAAAAATTAACACACAAACACAACTGTTTTCCTTGAATTCACAAAACTTCAAGACAATACAAGTTTTTCCCACCCTACTCCAATGCCAAGGCATACCATAAATAGGTCACCTAAAACAGTTATCTCTCCCTTGGGCTCTCCTTGGCTGCTTGTAGCTCCCATTGAGCATTATTTGCAAAAAATTGAAAAGAAACTCCTAAAAATCCTAAAAGGTCAAAACCTTACTTGTGTAAAAGCCTTAGGCCTATCCATTGGTCAACATGACCTTCATCAAATGATCAACACCCAAACAAAAATTCCATTAAGGCTTACATCCAAATAAACTAAGTTTTATTGCTTAGTTGTCCTAGACAAGACTGTCCTAGACAACTTGTGAGATAACCTATGGGTGCTCCTGCACCACATATTTTCTCTGATCAACCTTAGGTGAATCATCATCTTTACTCAATTTGCAGCCAGTCACCATAGGAGTGCAAGCCGATTTGGAACCATCCATCCCAAATTTCTGCAAAATTTCCCTTACATACTTTGACTGTGAAATAAAAATACCTTTCTCTGTTTGATTAATTTGCAGCCCAAGAAAGAAATTCATCTCACCAAACATAGACATCTCAAATTATTTTTACATCTTTTCAACAAACATCTTGCACATTGTTTCATTTCCTCCAAAGATAATGCCATCAACATATACAACCATTGCCAAGATCTTGTCATTTTCAATTTTAAAATATAGATTACTATTTGCTGTACCTTTGTTGAAACCTTGTTGAATCAAATATCTATCTAAATTTTCATACCAAGCTCTAGAGGCTTGCTTCAATCCATATAAAACCTTCTTCAATCTTTAAACCATATCTGATTGATTTGACAACTGAAATCCTTCTAGTTGTTCCATGTAAACTTCTTCTTCCAATTCACCATTCAAAAATGTAGACTTAACATCCATTTGATAAACTTTAAAGTATTTATGAGCAACAAATGCTAAAAACATTATGATAGCTTCCATTCTTACCACTGGGGAAAAGGTTTCCTAAAAATTTATGCCTTCTACTTGTGAGTAACCTTTACATACAAGTCTTTCTTGTTATCATAGACCTTTCTTAAGAAATTAAGCCCTTCTCCAATGAACCTTGCTCTGATACAAATTGTTGAACAAGACAACTAAGAGGGGGGTGAATCAATTATAATAAATTTTAACCTTTAAGCACTTCCACTAGAGATTCTAGATCAATTATCATTCACAAATCCTTTACTCTACTAATGTGATTAATCATTAAGTGAAAAAGCAAAAATTGAAAACATCACACACTCAATAACACCAGATTTACGTGGAAAGCCCAATAAGGGAAAAACCATAGTGAGGATTAGCTCACAATATAGAAAATATCAAAACTAAATATAAAGGTTCACTGCCAAAGAAGGTTCACTACCAAAACATGACTCACTGTCTAGATCAAGACTCATTATCCAACAAGGGCTAACCACCCAGAGGGCTCACTACCAGAGAATTATAAAGAAGATATTTACGAGATTTTTTACAAAGAGAAAACAATCTCAATGCAACAAAGATTTCCACCAAAATTCACTCACACACTTGTAGACATGCTTGAATGATAGAGTACACCTTCAACTCACTACTTCCAAAAACTCACAATTAGGCTTCACACTAATCTGCTCAAACTCACATCACATACAAACTATTATGCATCTATCTCACATCTATATTACTTGCATTCCTCTCTCTTTCACAAACATCTCAACTTGTATTTATATGATCTTCAACTTTGAAACTCATCCAAAGTTGGCTACACACCATTTGTATTTACAAATTCAAATTAGGTTGGCACCAAAACATTCTACAGTGGAATTAGAATGAGGGTGACCCAAAAACACATTTAAAGGAGGACCTAAATAAGTCCCAACATGCCTCAACATGCTTTCATAAACTTCGTAAGTAGCGTTAAACACAAGGTCGACCAAACCAATGTAAAACACAAAAATCAATTAAGCACACACAACTTTAGCACGATCCAATATTTCAAGATAACAAAATTATCTTGAATACAACCTTAACAACTTATTCTAAGAATCACAAGCCATAAGACTCAAACATGAAGAAATCTAGAGCAACAACATTTCTCTCAGACCTTAGCCATATACACAGAAAAACATAGTTCATAATTGATGAACATAACTCACATTGTACACAATGATCCAAAAACCCAAAATCTATATATAGAAACTTCCAACAACTAGGGACAATACCTCATATCCTTACTAGCATAGCATCAAATCTTGAAGCAAAATTCAGAGAAAACACAAAATACCTACAATCTTTTTTTATTACAATTTTCTCAATATCCTCGACATATATAGCCAATAACCATCATCAATGACATCAATGACAACAACAACCAATTGGAAACCAGTTAACTAGTTAACATCAATGACAACACCTTCACACTTGCAACACCTTTATCATCCAGATATTAGAATAAATTACATATTTAAAAACTAGAAATAAAATCCTATATTTAATATTTTTACACCATGTTAATATTATATGTGTAAGTTCTTTAAATCTTTGCTCCAATGATGATAAACTTGGATTTTCATTTTTTTTCTTTTTGGTCAAAAAGTGGGCCCAACTTCTTGCACTCACCCCATTTCTCAATGTCTACTACAAAATCATTGTTAAATATCTTGCACTTAAGTTACACCATATCCTTCCCCAAATTATGTTCTTTGAACAAACTAATT
Organism: Sequoia sempervirens; assembly: GCA_007258455.2. Lineage (NCBI taxonomy): Eukaryota > Viridiplantae > Streptophyta > Pinopsida > Cupressales > Cupressaceae > Sequoia > Sequoia sempervirens. Next base: position 257,300,836 of record VDFB02281492.1, read on the forward strand.
TTATCAAATCTAGATTTATTGTAGATAATATCATTATGGTATGGGATTGGAAATTTCATCAATAAATCATATTCATCAAAATTGATTTTTCTAAATCCAAGACCAAATTAAGTGGCCCTTCATCTTGGCAATGCTTCAAAATTTAGGATTTGGAACTCAGTTTAATCAATTAGTTTTAATGTTATTTGTAGATGCTATAACTTGTCTCACTATCAATAATTATCAATCTAATATTTTTGGCCTCTTCAAGTCCATTTTCCAAGGATGCCCTTTAGCTCTAGTATTATATGTGATTGTTGTTGAAGGTTTTGGGTACCTTAGCTCATTCAATCTCTTAGGGATTGGTTAAAGCTATTTATTTACACAACTCTTTATCTTAACTTGTTATCATCCATTTTGCTAGTTACTATGAAGTAGGAAAAGTGATTCTAGATACCACTAGATTAACTAGGATTAAATTATTTTCACTTTGACTCCACATTTGGACACAAAACCAATTAGGGTTGATGATTGGATTGTTGTGATAGTGGAGAGCCAATCTCCTAGTTTTTTTTGTGTCTTTTTGAGTTGTAAAGAAGATAAATTTGATGTGTGTTTTAACAAGCTTATTTGACATAAAACCCTAGATCTAAAAATATATTTTATTGCACACACGAAAAATAAAATTGTCAAAAAAATTACATATCTATAAAGGAGATACAAGGAGGAAAAATGCTATTAAAATTTGAGCCTAATTTGGGTGGACAGGGGCACTATCACCCTACACCAAAAAGTATACCTTTTTGGAATCTACAAATATTAGATGTTGTGTGATAGTTTGCATTGTGTTTCTTGTGATTGTCTACTAATGAAACTTCCACATCTATCTTGCACACATGAAAAGAGGGGGAATGGTTGTGATGTATAGGGGCTTGCCTAATTCAAAGCCTGTTTTAGTATTTCTACCTCCATGTAAAACAAATGATGATATGATCAAGAGAAAATGCCCTAGGTCGAGCAAAGGCCAAATGACAATAATAATTGACTAAAAAAAAATGATAAATGACAATGTTACCTTGGTATGAAATCCTTGATGAAGTGATGCCACACCACTTGTTGCCACAAATGTTGATTAAGGGATGCCTTGATTTCTTGACAGACCTGTAAAATTTTATTTCAGAGAAAGGGAAGATTGTTGTAGAAAGCTTGTAGAGGATAACTCAATACATCTTCACAATTTGATGATGATATATCCTTATTCATAATCATCCTTTTCTCATGTTAAAATGAGAATAAAACTTGTTTGTATATGCATTCCGATTGATACTTTCAATTATAGGTCAACTTGGGGTCTTTTTAAAACCACCAAAGATCGAAACCAAAATTCAAATTTGAATTAAGACACCATTAAGGACAAGGATTCTACTACCCATGATCAAGTGATTTTTCCCCAAATTTGTTTGTGTATTGAGGAATTTAATGTAGTTTTGTGATTTGGGGTGTCAAGGTAGTGTGCAATTGTTAGGGGTGATAATTTATTATGCTACATTAATGAACATTTTCTCATTTCTTGGAGGATGAAAATGAAATTAAATAGGCTCTTTAGTGTTTGGATATTTTGTGTAAAACCATAAGATTAGTCATTCAATAGAAAAGACTTAATATTATAGACAATACTTCTTTCTCTTCAGCCTCTTTGGCTTAATTCTTATGGGTGGAAGTGTATTGAATATGGTGAGATCTTTAGATTTTTGGTAATTATTTTGAATATTATCCAACTACCTTGTGGTAATCCATGCTTGCTAAAATTAAGAATTTTTCTTATTGGGTTACAAAACCTTTATCTCTAGCAAGGAAGTTTCAAAATTTCTCAAATATTATTGCAACCACTCACACTTACTGTTCCTCCTATTGAGTTCCTTCTAAAGTGTTGTATTTGAAGTTAGAGAAGCTTCTTTGGAATTTCCTCTAGGTTTCCTAAATGAATCATTAAAGTTTTCATTAGGTGGATTGGTAGTATTATTGTTTGCCTCATGATTCAAGAGGGATAAGATTGATTTCCACTTAGGGTAAAGGTTTTTTCTTATGTAATAATAGAATAATTCATGCTCTAAATGGTAATGAGGCTTAGAAAATTCTAGTGCAATATTTTATTTTTCTGGTCACCCTATTGGGAGATAGTCTTTGAAGGGAATTGATCCTCACAAGTCATTCTTTATATGAGAGAGTCTATTCAAGTTCAGGGACCCTAAATGTGATGAAAATTATTTTGCATTCTTAGGAATCTATGAATCCTTGGTTGCTTTGGAATGAAACTATTTTTTTAAATGGTATTTTCATTAATCAATGTAATATTTGATAGTCCCCTATTCTACAATGTTAAAACAATCCTCTTGCAAAAACTCCTTGGGTCCATTATTTGAGGTTTTTGAAAAAGGAATTAAAGCCCTAATCTTCTTCTAAGGTTACCAATAATCTTTTATCCTAGAATGAATCCAAGAATAAGTTTCACCTTTCTAATCAAGATCATGAAACTTTTAATGTGGTAATGATCTAGTTGTAAGCAATAATTCATAATTAAACTAGGAAGAAAATGTAAAACACAAGATTCATATTCCAAACTACTAAAAACCTCAAATAGATCTCAACAATGAATTAAAACAAGATAATAATATAAAAAATAAATAAAATTTTGGTCATAAACTCTATTGTTGAAAGATTTAAGCCAATGATAGTTGGTATGTGGATGCTCCTGTAGTGTCAAAAAATGTCATTGTGTACATTTTCACACTTAATTTGGGAATAATTAATGATAAACTAGACTTGATATCACCTTGATCTAGTGTTGTGAGGTGTTTTACACATCCACATTAGGTATTGGGCTCTTTTAAAGCTAAATTAACTTAATTTTTCCTTAATTTAATGTTTTAAAGTGTATTTATTGACACCTTCACATTAAATTTAAGAGTCTTGTAAATTAAGTGGACCTAATCTAGTGTTATAATGTGTTCTACACATTCACATTAGATTTAGGGCCCATCTAAGCTAAATAGACCCAATTTTGCCTTAATTTAATGTTGCAAAGTGTATTTATTTACACTTTCATAATGAATTTTGGGCCCTATTGCATTTATAACCTTTATATCATCATTAATAGGTCCCTATGGCCTTATATTGTGCATCCCAAGGCGCATTTCTATAAAAAAACCAACAATATCAACATATAAACTTAATTTACACTCCCTCGACATTTTAGCAAGCAAAATAATCCCTGTGGGACCCATTCACCACTTTGGGTGATGAGTCCCATCTAGGTGGGACCATTTTCCCAACTTGGTGAATGAGTCCCATTTGGCCTATTTTCAAGGTTTTAAGTAGAAAAATTTGATTTTAAGTTCAATTTTTTTCTATGTCGGCCTTTGGGATCAAATAAACAGTCATTTGAGTGCATTGCCTTTATAAAAAAGCTTTCAAATCATTATCTCATCAAGTATTCATGATATCAAGTCAAGCAATTCAAGAGTTAAACAATCCAAGAATTTACAAGATCAACAAGATAGCATTCAAGATCATTTCTAAGGTAGTCAAGGGAAGAATTCTACATCTATTGTTGCAAAACTTCAAGATCCATCATCATGTGAAGAATTCCAAGCATCAAGCATTTTATTGAGCTAGTGTTGTGATGTAGCATTGAAGATCCAAGGTCAAGCATTGTTCTACACCTATTGTCAAGATCAAGATCTACATCCTTCATGGCCATTTCATGTTGAGTTGCAGATTTACAAGACATCATCCAAAGTATTATTTTCCATGATTCATGTTCTTTATTTCATGTTTCATGCCTTTATTTTATTGTCTCATCATTTGGTTTAATTACCTACAAGGGGTTTGACCAAGGCAAACCCCCATTCACTAACAAACAAGTTTTCTCCTCTTTACATGTGTGATTGTAGATCTAGGTTTCTTGGAGCTTGAAAGATCATTGAAGATTAGGTTAAAATCTTGTTGGAGTTGTCTCCCCATTTGAAAGGTTATAATCTTCACTAAAAGGTCATCTACAACCTCGAAATTAGAGTTTCAGATTCAGAAACCTAGAGAAGTAGATTGAGTAGATTGAGAAGAACAGATTTAGACCTTGAAGTTCTAGAAAATCCAAACTAGACTTATTCACCACAGGTGGTGAATGAGTCCCACTGTAGGTTTTTTTCATAAATTCTTGTAGATTCAAATACCCTTTTTTCTGAAACCTACTCCTGTGCAAAAATCCAAAACTGGGACTGATTCGCCTAGAATGAAGAATGAGTCCCACTAGGTCAAAAAGTCAGAATTTCCAACATTCCAGGGCTCCTTTCAATCATCATCAAGTTTCTAGGTGCAGACCTTCCTTTTTGCAGTTTTCTATTTCATTTCATCCACTTTTCTAGGTCATTTAGTGTTACTTTGCATTCAATTAGGTTTTTGCATTGCATCTTGCATTTAATTATCTTTTCCAAGTCTAAACTTGGTTGTAAACCCATTATAAATCTCTAAACATACCCTAGGATACACTATTATCATATCTCTCCTTCCATTCTTCATTGGGTTGAGATCTCTAATGTGTCCTTGAGTGTAGAAAGTGTGAAATAGGAACCCTATCCTTGTGCTCTATTCCACCAAGGTGGGGGGTTACTAATTTTCAGTGACTACAACTCCATTGCTTGAAAGTTACTTGTTTTGATAGCATATACTTAGCTCAAAGTATGATGAATTGGAAATGGATGAGAGATTTCCTTAATTTATAGATTTTTGGGAGAGGCAATGGATGGTTGAGATGTGATGGAGAGATCAATTATGGAGGATGAAAGAAATGATTTCCCTAGGATCAAGGAGAGAATGGAGGGTTGAGATGGAATTTATTGGAATGTGATGGGCTAGGATGCATTTACTAAATTTAGTAAGTAGTTGTAATCATGAGATACATAAGGGGCAAGAGTACCTAGGAGTCCTTTATTCTTTTGTTTGGTGGAAAGAATATTGAAACCATAAGGACAAGAATTCGTATGTGACCTTTATTCTTGGAATTGGTGGAGGGAGTATAGTCATAATTAAATAATACAAACAAATAATTACTTTAGCCATGTGTGAGGTGGAAAATAGGTGTAAATAGTACTAATTTGTATTTTCATGTGAGATGAGATGGAAAAGGGGGATGATTAAATAATAAGATTATTTAATTAAGTGTGGGTTATAAGGTGAAGGGAATCTTCTAGGTATTTGGTCACATAGGATAAGGGTTCAAATATTTAGTTATCTACATTTTCCCCTCTTTAATATAATTTCATGACTAAGTGGTGTGTGAAAGAAGAATAAAAAAATATGATGGGATGGAGCTTTAGTAGTAGGTTTCCCAAGTTGCTTAGGGATGATGATGGAAATGATGCTCCCTCAAGAGAGATATTAGGAAAAATGTAGACCAAAAAATCTCTTGAAAAGATAAAGGATGATAAAAATATGTGACATGATTGATAAAATATAAATTGAGAGAAATCACATTGGGATGATGTACACGCCACCTACATAGATCTCATCATAGATGAGGGTTGGACATATTTATTGATGTTGCTTAGATGATTGAAGGATAGGATTCTAGTTTACATGGTTGTACATGTTGGATGGTGATATCTCATAAGGACGTAGTGCAACTAAATGAAATATGATTGGGGGGTATGGATAAATGATGGATACATGTTGTCAAAGTAAACTCATGTACAAAGAGAAACCTATTCTTTATTGTAGCACTTGGAATTATGCACCATGATATAGTGGATCATGATAAGGATGTGTCATGTGTGCATATAAAATGAGACAAAAATGAAGTTATAATAGCTCACAGTGATCCAAGAGACAAGTTGTCAATGTACATCATCGTATGAAGGATGGGGGAGATTGTGACAATGTGATGGATGGAGCACTAAGACTACAAGCAACAAACAAACATAAAATAAAAAACAAATACATATGAATGAAAATAAGTCAAAAATAGCATAGCAAGCCAAGAAACACACTCTTGTTGGCATGACATCATATGAATGATGAAGACAACCATGAGAGTGTGAAGTATGTAATACTATGACTAAACATAATGTACAAACACAACTTGCATAAATAAGCAATCAAAAACACATGGAAAACACAAGTTGGTATATAATGGCATGTTGAAGCCAAGGGTGTATGGGAGGATGGATGGGTGATGGATTTGTTGGTGAGGATCCAAGCATCAATGATGAGGATGTGATGAAATGACATGATTAGATGGATACATATGGTGTAATGTATGAGACAACTTCCAACCAATTATAAGGTTCACATAGTTAGTTGACTTACACATGATATAAGTATGAATGGGTTTTCATCATAGTACTTGCCCAAGGTGCCACAACAAGTGATTTTCACCATTGGAAAAAATTTCTCTTTACTATTTTTAATTTTTTTTTTAATCTAGACTCTTTGGGCTACTCTTGGTATCTTTTTCTTTAGGTATCAAATACATGAATATCTAATATAGCTAATCTAGATGTTTTGGTCATGACATGCCAATAATATCTTGCCTTATGGAGTTGCTTTTCTAGGATCACTACACTAGTATATAATTCACAACTATGAAGATGATCTTTGATAGTTGGGTTGGCCTTATCCAAATATAACCATATTGATAGTTCCATCATACATCTTGTGGTAAAGTGTTATGGTAAGGATGTTGTGGATTCTAGGTTTTGGGTTGTATTTTGGATGAAGTTATATGGATTTAGATGGTAGATTCGAGGATTGGCATTTGGATTGCTGATTTGATAACTAAAAATTTGGAGGTGTGTGTGTGGATTGATGGATGTTGGATTTAGGGGTCTTGTTTCTTTTTAACTTGCTTCATTCTTATTATTTTATCTAAATGGAGAGATTGACTATGTATCTAGTTTTGTAGGTTCTTGTGGGAATATGTTGTGAGAAACAATTGGACTACTAAACATGATGCTTCATCTCCAATGTCCTTTGATGCTTCATCCCCAATGTCATTTGACTCATTTTGAATCCCTTTGTAGAAATTCGGATCCTTAGGAAGCATTTCTTCCATTGGCTTGCATCTCATAGATTAAGTGTTATTGTCCACCTTGTTCTCCTCACCATTTTTGGTTATTTTAGATTCTTTTTGCCTGTTTCTTGTTTTACAAGGCCTAGAAACAATCATCTATTCAACCTCTAGTTAGGAATACAATGTGCCAAAATAATTTCAATGCAAAAATAGGACTACAACACAAATTATGGACTCTAGTACTAAAGTAAGACTTTAGCACTAAAATTAGACTATAGCACAAAACTAGGACACTTGAGAAATGGCACACTAGTGATCCATCTACATGATAGTGTCTTGTCTATGCACTAGTGTCATGTTTGAACAATATAGTCCTTTGACATATTGTAGTCCTCTATTTCATTAAACAATTAATAGTTCTAAATATTTCTTAAAAAACTTTATATACAATTTTTTTTTTCCCTCAACCTCACGAGTCTTCCCATATTACTACTTTACCAATAAAAACTTGATATGCCATATTTTACAATGTCAAGTGTGTCCTTACACAAAAAATGACTCTTTGTAATTCTAATTAAGAAAGACTTACAATTCTACAATTTTATTTTATTCACTTCACTTTATAAGAATAACTACTATCACACCAAGAAGAAAAGTTCAGTTCAAGCAGTGAAGGGTTCCAATTATTTTGATTATTAAAGACAGCCAGTACCAGAATTTGCCGGTTGCCTCTTTACCAGGTCAGTCAAGGTTCCAAATACGTCATTTTTTTGATGTTATCAAGTCAGTCGGTGTGGGAATCATGCTAATCAGACTATTTCAAACTCTTGACAGCCGGCTCCGTATAGACGGCATATCGTATCCATTTTGTTTTGTTGAATACAACAGTTCATAATACTCAGGAACAGGATACGTCATGGAAGAGGACTAAATATGGAAGCTTGTTACCACATTGTTTATTGAATTGAAAAACTTATTCTGTCAAATATCAATGACCAAAAGTATATCTGTCCATCTAATTTATGTTAAACTAGTCAAATGTTGTTCCATTGTATATGCGCAACAAGGCAATATATAATTTTAGTTGATATTATCTTATCACATACGGAACGGCTCGCTCTAAAATATTCAGAAAAAAGAATTATAATCCCATTTCGTATCTGAGGAGATTTTACATATACAATTTAGTAATACTTGCAATGTGTCAAACAAACAATTGTTTAGATTGTTATTAAACTAGTATATATATATATATTGTTTTAATAATATATATAAAATATGTTGAGAGATATCTTTCTCAAGGATCTATTGCACTTTTATGTGACTAATTCATTATAAAATAGACATCAGCAGTAATAAAAAATGTCTTATTTATGATTTTTTTAAATGTTTATTACATGAAAGATATTTTTTATATGAACATTATCGGCTGATTTTAATGATTGACGGTTGAGAATGTGGTAGAATGATGGTTGACCATTGAAAAAGATCTGACTGTTCGATGAACCCAATATAAAATAAATAAAAATAATATTAAAAAAATAGAACACTTTATATAAAGAAACATTCATATTATAAAGACAAAAAAAAAAAAAAAACCATAATTGACAAAGGGCTGTGTTTCTTATTGTGGGGAGACTTTATTTCTTTAATTGTTATCCTTTCCGTTTCATTAAAAATTTACTCAAGAAAGGAGATTGAGTTCTTAAATATAGCTTTCATGATTTTATTTCAAGATGCTAACCTTGATACACTATAATATATAGAGGTTTAGTTGAATCCATTACCTTTTGGACTATCATTGTATGATGAAAGAAAAATAATTCTTATTGTTGTTTCAAAATTATGAAAAAAGCTTAGATTAGACAATAGCTATGAGTAAATCATATTACTTGTGAAATATCTTTGTTGACTTTAACACCAATGTTTCAGCACGAAGGTTATAACTAAGCTTGTGCATGAATAAAGTAGTATTATGATAGATGATATAATTCAGACTTTCCTGTGAGATCCTTTTACAGATGAGTCAAGTTTGGTATGTCCTTGTATAAAGGAAACTATTCACCCAAGATTTGGATTTTTGCACTATGATGATATTTTTACTTTGAATGAAAATAGGTGCCTCGAGAAGGACAACTCTCGTTGCATTTTATATATATTAATATTTAATATATGTATGCTAGTTATTATATTTTACAAATTAAAATAATAATTGTCGAACCCCAATCCTAATACCTACAAAACAACATGAACAAACACATTAGTAGATGAAATGCAAGCAAGAACAAGGATTCCCCATGAAATCCATTAGCAAAGTTTCAAATAAGAAATAAAACAAGAATGAGATGAAAAAACAATAAAGCAAGCTAAATCCTATTGAAAACAAATGCAAAATCTTGATCCCATGGGGAATTGGTGCCAATTTGATGTGAAAATTGGCCCTTTCCCAACTCCTATGATGCAAGATTTATGTGTGATGAAGAGTGATCCCCTTTGTTGATGCTTGATGAGTGCTCCAATAGAAAAATCTGCATAACCTAGCTATGAACTCAATGATAATGGATGAAAATTGCTAATAATTTGAGCATAGTAAGTTTACTCAAATTGTGAATGATGAAATGAGGAGATTAGCCTCTTATTTATAGAATGAGAAGATGGATGAATGTCCAAAATAGAGCAATGTGGGACTAAGAATTAGCTAATGGCAAAGTGTCACTTGTCCACTTGTGAATGGATGGAGGATGTGCAAGTTTTGAGGATTGTGCCAATAAATGCATATATTTGAATTTTGAAATTGTTGAAATGACATGCAAGAGGGAAAAAAAAATGCATTGAATGCCACTTGGCTCAAGGCAAAGGACATGTAAAAGAGAGTAAATGCCTTGTTGGAAGGACTCATCCCACTTGGATTTTGAATTCAAACTTGGGGAATATATTCCTTAAAAGATGCCTTGTTGAAGGAAAATAGAGATTTAATGAATCAAATAAGTCTATTTTCATGTGCAAGTGGTAAAAGATGGAGGATGGGACATGAGAAGAGATTAAATTAATCCAGGTTAATTAATTTAATGAAGGGATTAAATGATGTGACCTATTTGACTTAAATTTGTGGATTTATTTAAATCAAATATGAGAATAATGTGATAAGGGATTAATTAAATAAATATTTTTATTTATTTAATTAAAAGAGATGATGTTAGATTAAACTAAATAAGTTTTTAATTTATTTAATTTAATAGATAGAATTTAGAGATTTAATCAAATAAAATTAATTATTTAATTAAATCGGATAATTAGATCAAAATGGTCAATTTAATTATCGAGAAAGAATGACTTAATTAGATAACCAATTTATTTAATTAAGAGAGGAATATTGATGAATTTAATCAGATAAAGGTATTTTATTAAATGGTTAGACTGAAGGATGATTCAGGACGAAACAATGTTAGTGGTGAGGATTAGATGTCCAATGTCAATCAGTACATTTTACGTGTCTACAATAATTATTATATTTTACTACACTAAATTTACCTTATCTAATTAATCATTGCACTTTATAATACAAAGAAAAAAAGCAAATAATTAGACATTCTTTCTAATTTTTCACTAACATTCAAAGTGTATAAATCATATTATAAAGGCATCATCGGTTGAAAATGTTAGCATGATGCAAGACTATTGAAAAAGATCTAACCATTCGATGAAATCCAATATAAAATAATCAAAGAAGTAAAGCTAAAAAATTAGATATTATTTCTACATTTCTACTAAAAAATATGCTTCACATTCATATTATAAAGATCAAAAACAAAAAAAATTAAATTATTATATTTTACAAATAATTTTTTTTATTATTACCAAAATAATTATTGTACTTTATAGAAAGAAAAAAGTAAATAATTAAATATTGTTTTTAAATTTCTTCTAATATTCACAGTTTATAAATTATATTATAAACATGAAAAACAATTAATTTAATATTTTGAATGTATAATCAATATTATTTAGTTTCAAACATTATACACACACACACACATTCTTATTCCATCTTACTACACACAACAAATATTTATTTCAAATTGCTTTTATTCTTAGTTCAAACCATTTCACAATTACATATTCTACTCAATGTCAAATACTAAGCTCTATCCATACAAATTCTAAATTAACAAAAAAATCATCGACATACCAATTGCAAACCAAGGTGTGATTACTTTTTATATATTTATTTATTTTTTATTAATTTGTATTTTTATTGACGTCATGCAATCAATTAAAATTTAAATATTTTATTTCATGTTTGGTGTCATTCATATACTGAATATTATTGAGAAATCATAAGAAATTTACAAATTCAATAATTAAAAATAGAGTTAATAGAAAAATGGCTCAATTAAAATAAAAAAAAACCATGTAGCCACACCACATGTTCAATAGACATGTTAATTGTCATGTGACCTAAGATATTGTCTCTATTTTGGTTCTATTCACAGTTAACACTTTCTTGTAGAATTATATTTTCCTAATAGCTTCACCTTTTGCACAATTAACAAAGTCTTATTAGCATACTTTTTTAATCAATGATTACTGCAAAGTCTAAATTGATTATGTACCTCTAAACATGGTTTGGAACTTTGATACAAAAATATATAGTTGAATCCAAAAGCACTCTACGCTAAACTAATAGACTATGGAAAATTCATGCCTACAAGGTTATTTATATTAACATAAGGCCATAATTATTATAAATGAAACCATTAATGAAGTGCACAATCTCGTATTTACTACCTATACTCATCATTTCAATTTATCTCTCTTCCATATTTATCACTCCAAAAAAAAATATTTGCATAAAATGACATAAGTATAATAAGATAACCCAAACTAATTAAAAAATCTAGTTAATTCTACCAAGAACCAAGTTTTAAGAAAGTCATACAACATACATATGCATCAACTAACACCACATTAAGAAATAATAGGTACATGATTATTAAATATTTTTTTTAGATCTATAGTATAAATACACATCACAACTGTAGAAAATTGCATAAAAATATATTAAAGTAATTGATGATATCAAAAAAAATACCTCCAAATCATCCCATCAAACTTCTTGATCTAGCTGAAAAAGACATTTTGTTGAAAAGTGGCTAAAAATAAACTAAATTACAAACCACTTATGTTCATTTAATAATAAGAAAAATATGAACTACTTAAATGTTAATGTAGCTTAATATGTGCCTTATGGTAATTTTCTATCCAAACTAGTCTAGTTAGACCATTAAAAATTAAATTTTGTTATTGTTTTTGTATTTTAAAAAAGAAAATATTATTAACTTAAAAAAATGAGAAATCTAGAAATATACAAAGAGAAAATCTAAAAAATGAGATGAGAAATAGAAACTTGGACTAAGCCTATTAAGGGGCCAAACCTACCCACAAAATTAAACACCTTTTTTTCTTTTCTTTCCTTGGCCTCACTCAACATTAGTGATCTCAACTCATCCTCTATTATAAATTGGACCTTCCAAAAATCCTAACCTACACCATCTCCCCTTGATCATGCTCTTAGAAACTTGAATCACACATACTATGATATCATATGCAAATCCTTCTACTCCCAGCTCTCCAAGCCAATCTTCTAATCTCACTTGTCCCTCAAACCTTGTCCTAAAACCCATTGAAAGGATTTCCCAACATTGACCCTTTTATGTAGGTTCTCATTTTCTTTGGCCACAAGAATCTTTTATTCCTCTTAGCCCAACTTTCTCTCGACTTCTAAAGTTCCCATCTTCAACCTTTGGCTCCTCAACCTTTGGCTACTCAACCTCAACCCAATGTACAACTCTTAATGTACACCACCTCATCAACAAGCACTCCTTGAGTCTTGTCCAATGTGTGATATCCCAACCTAAGTGCCAACTTCTCTCTATTGATTCACTTACCATGACCAATGCATCTCTTAGTACTCCACCATACTAACCATCTTAGAGTTACCTCCAAACTCTCCTCGATCTTCCAATCCACTTCCCTAAAGGCATCCCCTACACTTTTGACTTGGTAACCTCCTTTTGTTATGCAACTCTGATTGTATGTTGCCCCACCACCAAACACTCCCTAAGCCTAGTACAATGTGCAACATCCCAAACCTAGAGCATCACCAACATACCTCAACAAAATTTTCTCTTATTTCTAATGTCCCCTTGTAAATATTTTGTTGACTCACCAGTTTGGCTCATCCTCCATATTTCAAGAGCCTTTTAATTATATTTATTTCTAGAATGCTTCCACTATCTGAGACCCTAACTCTTCCATATTTTTTTCTAGTGTCATGACATAGTCCCTTTTCCTATCCCCTATCACTTTGGTCATAGGTTTCCTTGATACACTCCTCATGTAGTCCATATCCATATGGGTGAGACACTTCTTTTCCCTAACTTCCAATTACTCTATGACCTATAAATATTTTTCATACTTTTGGCCCACCAACCACACTTTCCTATCATGACCTTCCCATGATCTCCTACTATATGGACCTACCATGTGGTTCAACATATGATATCCTACCATGTCCCTTGATTTATCCTTAGATCAATGAATCAACCATTGTCCTACATCCTAAACCTATATCCTCATTATAAGGCTCCACCAAGTTCCCCATAGACTCCTATCTATTTTTCTAGACTACCATAACATAATTTTCAAATCCTTCATTTTCCAAACATGTCTACACCCTTAAGTCCCCTTTTATGGGCTCTCTATAAAACTACAATTCCTCCCCTCCATCTAGATTAACTCCTTAAGCCTTTTGACTTATCTCCCCTAGGATATCCCCTAGCTTCTTCCACAAGCTTCCAAATCCAACATAAATGGATTCTCTTGTATCCACCCTCGTTCTATTGTTCCTTGACTTGTTTTATCCATAAATAAAAACCTAAAGAATAATATAAAAGGTTTTCTATTCATACTATAACATGCTTAAATTTTAAATTAGAGTTTACTTGATATTTAAACAAGGAGTATAATGCTGATTTATTCAAATGACTATAACTTAATCTAATCCCAAACTATAAAGATGAACTAGAGATGTATGATTAAATAAAATAATCACCACTTCGTGCCATTCTAGACTAGTGCCTATTTTCTAGAAAATCAAGTCAAAGCATGCTTGAGAGAAGAGGGATAATTGTATGAAACAACAATGGAACTAGAAATTTAGATATGCACAAATTATAAATATAAGAACACTATATAGAGAGACCTTCTCAAACATCCATTTTTAATAAAAATATCCTACTTGAATAAAGTAAGATACCACTACACAACCTTTGTAGTAATTTATAGTCTTTCCATCAAGTGTTCCTCAATGTAGCAAGTTAAGAAATGTGACTTGAGGAGCCTTGTAGCATACTTATACAACACTTCTAGCTAGTTATGAAGATATCTGATTGTAGAATGGTCCCTACTTGTCTACAATTTTATATTACTCATACAAAAAATTCCTAGCCCTTATAGAATAATGACATATAACAATTACATGCCTAAACTACCTTAAGGACTATCGTACAGTACAAGAAATGGCTTGATGGCCAACAACAATGACATCAAAAAACAAAATTTTATATATAGATCCATAGATTGCTTTGGAGCTTACAAGATGCAACCATTTGTCATACATCAATTATAGAGAAGAGAACCTAGTAGATTATGTACAAATCACTTTTGTGATAGAAAACTACAAAGAAATTATACGAACAAGGAAAATCTACCTTACATTGGTATTTTTTTTTATTGATGTAACATGGTGATTTTACTAAATACTAGAGTGGTGGCCCTAAAACATACTAGCATGGAATTGAGAGCATTTGTACAAGTAGTACTCATATTTGTTCAAGCATAAGTCATTTCCACACTTGACAAACACTTTGCTTAGTCACTTCATTGAAATCACTCTTCTTAGTCACTTGATGGAACAAAATAGATACTAGGTGTCCACCAATTGTCCTTAAGATGTGATTTTGCATTATATTACAACATAAAATAGTTTTCACAGTCATTTATTATTTGATCATAGTACTACCTTGACATAGAGCTCTATAATAGTTGCAATGTCACTATCATCACAACTAAGGGCATTCAAAACTTTATTAGGTCCACTCATTGTGATGCTAAAACTTATAGTTATTTGCCTACACACTTCTATATTGCTTGAACATATTGAATTAAAAATCTCAAACATAAATATGTTCTTTGTCTTTTAAACAATTACGGCCTAATCACCTGCACGACTAGTATTGGTGTTTCTTCTTCCAATAGACTTCAACACATTTCCAAAGCCAAAATTTTATCCACCTATATCTTGCCTTTGTTACCCATCTCTAGTTATACAACAAACCCTAACAAATGTTACATTATCCATTTAAAATCCTTTTGGCAGTGTAATATTTGGTTATCTCATTTGAAAAGAGGTCGTAGATCAACACTTGTCATGAACAAGCCTTAGGATTAGGTGGCCAACATTTAGGAGCTTTATGGATATAACACAAAAATAATTTCTAAGTGATGAATAACAAACTATCATGTCACCCTACTTCCATAAATCATTTTTGTCCTTTGAAAAGTCATTGGGGTATCACGCTATTCGACATACACCTATGTATCCCATTGATCTCGAGCACAGACCAATGCCATAGTAGACATACAAAAAGAAAAAGTGAGGCCTAGATGTCCCCACCACCTACTACATAGGAACACATGGTACCATAATTTTCAACCTACATATGCCTGACCCATCATAGTCATCCACATCACTATGATTGGACGAATAAGAAAACACTACATGCATGCCCCTTAAGTCAAGCACTCATTAAATGTATTTGTGCACATATACAAGTAAGTTAAGTCCTTCACACCTTGCAAAAGATTCAATGGTTGGTTAGTGGCAGCGGATGGCGCAATGTGGTGGACAATGTTTAGTAGACAAAAACAAAACTACGTGGAAATAATTGTTGGTTGAGAGGAAATTACTTGCTAGCAAATAAGAAATAGCCAAACACCCGTTTGCAAATCCTTTCAATATTGTGCCAAACATTTTTACGAGTCAAGCCAATGATTGAATAAATGAGAATTTTAATGATGTCCATGAGACCAAGCGGTCTAAAGGACCAAGAAACATAACATTAACACATTTTCAGATTCCTTTCGATGTCGTCTCTTCTATTGCATATCTTGACCAAGATCATTTTGTGGAGTCTAGTCTCCTCAAAAAGCCCATTCAAACTGCTCTCCAAAATGTTTTCGAAGACACACATAAGGCCCCCACCGATAAGCTACCTTGAAGCTACACACCGAAACCAATTACCACGTGCTCTCGCGAGAGGAACGGTCTAACAGTCAACAACTAGCGGCCAGAATAAAAGGATCTATTTCCATTACTAAGGAAAGTTTATAAATTGGCTTATTAAATTTGGTCACATGTCGCTCCCGCTATAACGCCAACTTATCTAGCGGACTCACCTCGCTGACGTACATACCGTCAACCCATATGAGCTCGACGCTTCAGTGCACACACGGACAAATGCTGGCAGCACTAACATTGCATCCAAATGTACACACATCTGACGTGGACACCATTAATGTCATTCAAGCAGGTCAACTTCTACCATTGTCCAAGCAAGTCAGTTTCTACCATTAGTTAGTTGTCCACGTCAAGGCAATAGATACAGTGAGATTTAAGACTCGTTCGTTATTGGACTCATCCCAACGGTATCTGAATTTCAATTCATTATAATGCATATTTCAGTATAGCATTTGGTTCAGTCGCTTCGAATTCTTTGTACATCTTTCACTAGTCTCTAAATGCTTCCTCCAAGTCTTCTTGTTGGCGTTACTGTCTGCGCCCTTTTCTTTCGATCCTCTCTATGCGTTGATCCGCAGTACGAATATTGCAAAAGTAATCAAACATGTGGCACCACAAACTTTACGTTTCCTTTCGGCGTAGGCAGTGGTTTTTGTGGTCTGCCAAGCTTTCAGATCGACTGTGTGCAGAACGTACGTCCAGTAATTGGAATAGGGAGCACCAACTACACAATATTACAGGTTTTCTATGATAATCAGACCTTTACGGCGACAGATGACAAGAATTTCCAAGATTGCAGATCTACTTTTCTGATCGATTCAACCTGGGATTCGGGCAGTAAAATTTTTAATATCATCGATGTGAACAACGCAAGCCAAGAAGTATACATGTGTGGTGAGAAATGTGTACCTTCTGTATCATATCGACCAGGGTATCTGAATGTGTCATGTTCACCAAGAATGGTGACCGTTCCAGCAGCAACAGTGCAATGGGATTTCCCTCAAGAACGAGAGCAGAGTTGTAGAGATTGTGAAAAAAGTAAGGGCTTTTGTGGCTATAAACCTCCTCAGTTAGGGGACTTCTTTTGTTTTTGCCGGGATGGACCTCATTCAAAGCACTGCTCCCAAGGTATTAGTCTTCATTCAAACATCTAGTAATAACGTTGTTTTCTTTCTCGTCTCATAATTAATGTCTGTAACGATGCACATATTTTAATGTGTGGCATGGCAGGCAAAAGATGAGTTGTAATAGGTGTTGCCAGTGGAACGGTCGGCTTGCTGATAGCTGCAGCAGTGCTTTTAGTTTATTATCAGAACTCAAGGCCTTCTTCCGAGGTGGAGCAATTCCTTCATGATTATGTTGATGAAATGCCCAGCAGATATTCATATTCTCAACTGAAGAAGATCACCAACAATTTTGCAGATAAGTTGGGGGAAGGCGCTTTCGGTGTGGTTTATAAAGGAAAGCTCTCTAGCGGTAGTATGGTGGCCGTGAAAATTCTGGACCAGTCGAGACACAGCGAGATCCAGTTCATGAACGAAGTTGCAACCGTCTGAAGGATCCATCACGTTAATTTGGTTCGATTGATGGGATATTGCTTCGAAGAACTTAGAAGTGCCCTTGTCTACGAGTACGTGGTGAATGGGTCTCTGGAGAAGTTCATATATTCTGGAAACGAAAATCAACAGATTCTCAATTGGGATCAGTTGTATTCAATTGCTTTGGGAGCAGCTCGCGGGATTGCGTATTTACACCAAGACTGCAACATATGCATCATCCATTTCGACATTAAGCCTCACAATATACTGTTGGATGCGGATTTCATACCCAAAGTAGCTGATTTCGGTCTGGCTAAACTTTGTGGGAAGGGGGACAATCACATGTCAATTACGACAACCAGAGGAACGCCAGGATACGTTGCGCCAGAGCTTTGGTACAGAAATTTGGGTCCTGTAACGGATAAATCAGATGTTTACAGTTTTGGAATGGTGTTATTGGAGATGGTTGGGGGAAGGAAGAATATTAATTTGCAGGTAAGCCGCTCGAGTCAATTTTATTTTCCAGAGTGGGCATTCCAATTGATAGAAAACGAGGAGTTAGAGCAGAGGGTGAGAGTAGTAGCAAGAGAGAGAGGGTGCAATGATGATGATAAGTTTATGCGGCTGACAAAAGTGGGGCTATGGTGCATCCAACACAATTCTACACATCGGCCAACGATGAAGAGCGTGGTTCAAATGTTGGAAGGCAATGGCGATGATGTGGCTGTTCCTCCCTTTCCTTTCGACCACTCCCCTTCCCCGCTACCACCGTTCCTGTCATCTGAATCTTTGGTCATAGACTTTAACAGCGCGAATGATTAGAATAAGAGAACCGATGAGGTGTAAAACACATGGTTTGAAACTTCAGCTGCATTTTGATTGCTCTTTCTATTATATCAGCGAAAATCATGTAAGTCAAATGTTTTGAGAAAGAAATACAATAAAAAGTCGCAAATGGACCCATCACCAGAACCGTTGAAAGTTTCTGTCCTTATCTTTCGCGTTATAATTTTGTGCGTGCTTTGGAAGAAATTTGTAGGCCCTATATAAATGCACCAACTCCTCCTATAATGCGCACCATTGAAGTCTTTGTCGTCCATATTTTCCGTTACAATTTAGTGCGTTCTTGGAAGAAATTCAAGGTCCTATAATGGAGCATTTTCAACGTCTGTGTCTGTTGACGTGTGAAACCTACTTCCACTATATTTAGTCAATGCATTGATTTTAGATTTTAGTGTATATATTTTTGCGAGTTTATTATCTAATTACAATTTAAAATCAGTCAGCAGTCAATTGTAAAGAAATTTGTTATTTTAATCGTTATAAAAAAAATCATTTTCAAATAATTTAGAAAATTTAGATATTTAACTTTTAATATTTTATAGGTAATACTTTTTTTTTTCATTAGTTTGAGTCATGTGAGGTCACAAGTAGGCAACCTCATTCTTCACATGAACGTGTTGTATTACTGCGTATGATCTAAATTTGTGAGCTTAATAGTTTAGAAAAGAGCACAAATATGTGAGCACAATGATCCGACCAAGGTTTGGAGCATGAAGTACCCGCATGAATGTCAACAACTTTAATGCAAAGGTTCAAATTGGTGAAGACAATGGATTAGGTAAGACACAATGTCCACAATCATAGTGACCCAATGGAAGTTTGAATCTTGGTGGTTGTAAAAACAATCCCATGATTTAACCATCGTACTATGTCATAAATGACATAAATTTAAATATTCAAATGATTAAAAAATTAAATAAAAAAGTTTGTGAAAGTTTTGAATTATTTAATAAATTTATTATATTTTTATTAATGTTTAGGATGTGATGTTAGCATTAAGAATAGTAATGTGATATTACAAAATATTACAATATTTTAAATTTTTCATAAATAATTAGAACATTGAATCAAACTACAATGAACTATAAAGAAATTTGTCATTATTCCAATTGTTATCACAAAAATAATCTTCAAGTGATTTAGAAAAAAATAGAAATTTAAATATTTAAATGATAACAAAAATTTAATAAAAAGATTGTGGAAGGTTTTAATTGTGTATTATATTTTTATTAATGTTTAGGATGTGCTCTTAGCATTAAGAATAATATTTTTGTAATACTATGTGATATTACAAAAGATTGAAATATTTTTAAAATTTTAATATATAATTAGAATTTAGAATCAATTAGCAATGATTTTTAAAGAAATTTGTCATTATTCCAATTGTTATCACAAAATTGTCTTCAAATGAGTTAGAAAAAATAAAATTTCAAATATTGAAATTATTAAAAATTAAATAAAAACTCTATGAAAGGTTTGAATTATAATAAGTTTATTATGTTTTTATCAATGTTTAAGATGCGATTTTAGCATCAAAAAAAATATTTTTCTAATATTATGATATTAAAAATGATTGAAATATTTATACATTTTCATAATAATTAATTATAAAGTTAATAGTATATTAATATTAAGTATAGATTATATAGTTAAGTTATTCAAAGATAGAAATAGTGGTTGCAAATTCAAAATCCATCTTCAATCATAAAATGCATAAGAATAGCTCATGTAGCCAAAGATTATAAGAGCTAAATCATTAAACCCCACAAAAGAGTTCCAATTAATATTGATTCCTTTGTATCACTTTTTTTAAGTACATACATACATAGTAAGATATTGTTTATTTTATATACAAATATAAATCTTAATAAAAAAAGTAATTACACAAATTTAATATATAAATTATATATATTAGTTTTTTGTTTTGCTTTTAAACATCTTTACAATATAATTAAATATTTTATGGACCTTTTGTTACCATAGATTTCTTATATGATATTTTTTTTTTAGGAATTACAAGTATTTAGCCTTCAACTTTAAGATCTTTAACATTGAAACATTTATTTTACTTATAAATTTTTATAGTTTATTATTGAAAAGAAATTAAACAATTATTTTGTGTTAGATAACATAAATAAATATAAAGAAACTTTAATAATTAAAATTTTTAAATAACAATGTCGAGTCTCAAACTGTTAGATAAGATTAATGATAATGTCCAAGACTACATCACATAGAATTACACTAACTTGAATCAATAGAAAGCAACTCATATAAAATATGAAAATTGAATTGATTACTTAATATGATTATATTTTATATTATCTCAATATTCTTATAGAAAAATATATGAATCGATACATACA
This sequence comes from Sequoia sempervirens, assembly GCA_007258455.2. NCBI lineage: Eukaryota > Viridiplantae > Streptophyta > Pinopsida > Cupressales > Cupressaceae > Sequoia > Sequoia sempervirens. The sequence continues at coordinate 257,321,989 of VDFB02281492.1, forward strand.
AACACAACCCTTAAAAGTATGTGCCCCATAATCACTAAATAGAGTCCCGCTCAACGTGATTTGAACATCAATTTATAGAATGGAACTATAGATTATTTTGGGTTGAGATATTTTTATTCCGTTACAATAAAAAAGTAAAATGTAAATATTAGAATAATTAGAAGCGCCAAGTTAGGGTGCACAACAAATAGATCATCTCCCCTGTATTTGACAAGGAATCTGAAAGGTTCAATACATAAAGTTTTCTACAACAATGTGCTGATTTCCTTCACGGATAAGGGTGTGCCCTTCAAAGTCTCCTCCTTCCCACCCACGCTTTACCCCACAATATATAAATTCAACGTAATCGGCGTGCATACTACGGTGTGACGGTCGACTCTGATTCATTCAAAGATAAACGACACAGTTTATAACAAATATAAGGAGCGATGGCTTACTAAAAGAGATAAATCATAGTGCTATTGTTGACTAATTCCTCTTTGGACTCATCTCAATGGTATCTTATCTCGAATTCCATATAATACTCAGCGGTTGAATCCTCTTTCAGTCCTCTCTGTATTCATCACTGGAGGCTAAATGCTGCTTCTTAGTCTTCAGTTTGTTGTTATTGTCTGCGTCATTCTATTTCGTTTCTCACTATGCGTTGACCCGCAGTATGAATATTGCAAAAGCAACCAAACATGTGGAAACACAAATTTCAGGTTTCCATTCGGGGTAGAAAAATCGTAGTTGTGGTCTGCCAGGCTTCCAGATCGACTGTGTGGAGAAACTACGTCCAGTAATTGAACTAGGGAGTCAGCACTATACAATATTACAGATTTTCTCTGCTAATCAGACATTCACGATGACAAATGACAAAAATTTCCAACATTGTGAATTTAGCAATCTGATCGAATTATCCTGGGAGTCGGGATACAGAGTTTTTACTGTGATCAATTCACACAACGCAACTCTGTTGGTATACCAGTGCGATGAAAAATGCGTGCCTTATGGATCTTATCCAGCAGGGTATCTGAATGTGTCATGTTCTCCAAGCATGGTGACTATTCAAGTAGGAACAGTGCAATGGACTTATGCCAGCGAACTAGAGCAGAGGTGTAGACATTGTGAAAAAACTAGGGGTTTTTGTGGGGTTAAAGCTACCTATTCTGAGGATTTCTTTTGCTTTTGCCACGACGGACATTATTCAAGTCAATGCCCCCCAGGTATTAATCCTCTTTAACATTTCTACTTAGCTAAATAACAGGAAAATTTGGAAAGAGAGTTGTAATGACGGTTTTTCTTTACCAGATTTTAGTCTATTAACTGTAATGATGAACATGTTTCAATGCGTGGCAAATAACAGGCAAAGTTGGAAAGAGAGTTGTAATAGGTAAGAGCCCATCTCACTTATTTTTAATATTTTTGCTTCTGGTTTTGGAAAATATTTATCTCAAACAGATTGTGCCTTCAAAACCAGGTGTGGCCATTGGAACGGTCGGCTTGCTGACAATTACGGCACTGGTTGGGGTTTTTTATAGGAACTCAAGGCCTACTTCCGACGTGGAGCGATTCCTTCATGATTATGTTGATGAAATGCCCAGAAGATATTCATACTCTCAACTCAAGAAGATCACCAATAATTTTACAGATAAACTGGGGGAAGGGGCTTTCGGTGTGGTTTACAAAGGTAAGCTCCCCAGTGGTAATTTGGTGGCTGTTAAAGTTCTTGATCATTCAAGGCACAGCGATAGCCAATTCATGAGCGAAGTGGCAACAATCGGGAGGATCCATCACATTCATTTGGTCCGACTGATGGGGTATTGCTTTGAGAAACCCAGAAGCGCGCTTATGTATGAGTACATGGTCAATGGGTCTCTGGATAAGTTTATATTTGCAGGAAAGGAGAAAACCCAAATGCTCAATTGGGATCAACTGTATTCAATTGCTTTGGGCGCAGCTGGTGGGATCGCCTATTTACACCAAGATTGCAACAGGTGTATCATCCATTTCGACATTAAGCCTCATAATATATTACTGGACGCGGATTTCACACCCAAAGTAGCTGATTTTGGTCTGGCTAAAGTGTGTGTGAAGGGAGACAATCATATATCTATTACGGCAACCAGAGGGACGTTGGGATATGTTGCACCAGAGACGTGGTCCAGAAATATGGGACCTATGAATGACAAGTCTGATGTTTACAGTTTTGGAATAGTGTTGTTGGAGATTGTTGGAGGCAGAAACAATCTTGATGTGCAGTTAGGCCGCTACAGTCAATTTGAGTTTCTGCAGTGGGCATTCAAATTGATAGAGTGTGGGGAATTGGAAAAGAGGTTAAGGGGAGTAAAAACAGAGAGAGGATGTGAAGAGGAGGAGAAGGCAGTGAGGCTGACAAAAGTGGGAGTGTGGTGCATTCAACACGATTCTACTAATCGGCCATCGATGTACAGGGTGGTCCAAATGTTGGAAGGAAATGGTGATGATGTAAGTAATCCGCCATTCCCCTTCGACTTCTTCACCTCGCCGGAACTGCCATTGGTGTCAAAGGAAGAATCTGTAGTCGTGGGAGGAGTTAGTGAAGTGGCGTAATGGTTCTTTGAATTTTAAGGGTTCTTAATGGAAAATGGGTCCATACAAGAACAACTCCGTATGAAAAGCAAGGGCCAAAATTACTGGTCGCCGGGGACCATTTAAGATTTCGTCCCATTTTTTATAGCTTATTATTACTAAGAGTCTTATCTTCTTTTTCTGTTTTTTTGAAAAAATAAATAATGACAAACTCACTTTAAAAAGACTTATGGAGGACAAGCTCAGGAATCAAGCACTTCGAATTTTAGTCTAAAGCATTGATGTTATGTTCAATGATCATTCAGTGATGTCACAGTAGTATCATCAACACTATTCTTCTTATAAGACAATATGAGATATGATTCCCATCTTATCGTGCAAAGAGGTGTTTGACTTGAAATTTGGATCAATTCTTTTTAATTATTAAAGTTAAAACAAGAGTAGAATATGAAGAATTTGTTTGTTTGAAACCACCTCTTTGACATATGGTCTTCCATTTAGATTATCCAAAAGTTCAATATTGACTAAAGACATAACCACTCTTATAAAATTCTAGTCCAAGTGGAGAAAAATATATTCAAAAGAATTCATTAGAACTATCAGAATATCTTAAAAAATTATTTATATAATTTCAAGTGTGTATTTTGTAATGTATTTAATGACAATCTATTATTTCTAACAATATAAATGAAATAATATTATGTTGATGTTCAATGTTAAAGTAGATATCAATATCATGAATCAAAACTTAAGATTGAGGAATATGTACTAAAATTTAAAATATTTGTAAATTGTTTCTAAATACATATAGTAAATTATTAATCATATTATCTTGAATTTAAAATTATAAAATATAGCTTGGAGTTTTTAGATTTGATTGTGTCAATATTTTTCATCAACTTTTTGAATCACACTCCATGATCCATAATCATGATGCATGAAGTTGGAGAAGAGAATAAATGCATCCTAATGAAGGATCATGGAGTATGATCTAAAACATTGATGGAAAAATACTTCTATATTCAGATCCAAAAACTCCAAGCTAATATTATAGACAGTAAATTTTATCTCTAAGATAAAAAAACTTATCTCTCAATCTAATTTTCTTGTGATTTATCATTCCAAACACATAGAATAAAAATATCATTAGGCCTTGCAAGTAGTATCCTATTATGAATCACCATATTTTACCATCATAAAAAAAAGGGCGTGGACAATATAACATAAAAATGTGATAAACACATATCTCTCTCTCTAAATTCTTATGGGTATATCGGCCATAATATTTCATCAAGAATCTCTCAATATAGCATTATCCACCTAGTGAATCATCCATGTTGTACTCAACACCCATGCTCATGCTCAATTATTTTAGATAATATTATGCGATGTATTTCAAGATTGCATTCTAGCATATTATTAGTTAACAATATATGTTTTCCCTTTATATAGAGATAATATTTTAGTTGCAAATATTTACCCAATCATCATTTAATATGGGTACATATTTTTTTATATTTAGAACCATTCTCATCAATAACTAATTGTAAAAGAGCATTATTACTAAAAAACATTAATGATTCTTGTGTCTTCAAATATATTTCCAAACTACAATTTATATGGAATTTAACATGATTTAAGAGATTGGTGTTGTCTTAGAGTGAGATTCTATTTGAAATTTGAGGTGTACTTACACACAAAGATATTATTCTTTAGATATTGATGTATGAAAGTTCATTTCTTGTCCATCATGTAGATTCCATGCATTTATTAAATTTTCATTAGATTCAATTTTTCTTTAGCAAGCTCATCTAATATATTCTAATATAATCTATTAACGTTAGGTGTGTCATCTACCTAAATAGAAAAATTCTCACACATATGATGCAAGAGCATCCATGGCATAGTGGTAATCCCGTGTCAACAAAAGAGGTTCAAATTTTGTTGCATTTTTTTTTTGTGAATTAAATTTCATGTTTTATCTTTATGAAATTCACTTTTTTTTTTTTTTGAATTTCATGACATATTGGAATTTGAAAATTACAATTTGGACTAAATTTGGGTCAAAAGAGGATAAGGTCGCATAGTGGAGAATATGTTTAAAATGAAAAATCCTTAAAAAGTTAAAGAAAGCGTGGGTTTTTTGGAGACAATTAATTTGAAATGTAACTCCAAATTTGAAATTCCCCAACTCCTAAAAACTAGGGAATCAGGAGGTGGATGCCCAAGTTGGGAAAATCTAATTTTTGCTTTCATGGAAAAATCTAGAAAGCCATTAAAGCATTGTTGACCATTCATAGCATGTTTTTTGAGTTTTTAAAGCATATTTTTATTAAATTTGATTAGTGAAAATTAATTTAATGGAGAGTTACAAGAGATGGGTGTGAGTTTTTGAAGTGGGGTTTGAAATGACAAGAAATCCAAATGAAATGCACACATTTCATTTCAAGGTGGTTTGAAGTTGTTTAATGAAAAATAATTTCATTTTTTGAAACAAGCTTTCTAGAATATAGGAAGAGAGGAGAGAAGGGCATGCATACTATTGGTTAATTTTAACGAACCAATCAGGGCTTAGCAAATACCTATGAGTCTACCAAACCCACTTCTCAAATACCTGCCAGACAAGTGGCCAACAAATGAGATAAAGCATATATTACTTTATCTCCTACACTTCAGGATCTACTAGACCCAAGAGGGTATTCCCACAATACCAAATTTACAACTCATTTCAACAATTTACATGTACATTGTAAATCAAGGCAGACAAATTCTCATTAATAGTAGATAAGATGAAATCACTCACAAAGGTGGCAATTCTTTGGGTTAATTATACATCTTAAGTTGAGACTGTAAAACAACAACAAACAATAGGCGGGTCAATGATTATTTTAAAAGATTGCTCTCAAGTTGGATGACTAAAACCACAAGAAAGGTTTAATGGGTTAAAGATCAGTGCCATTATCTATGGGCTAGGAGTCTGCGTAAATTGAAATGTAAGACATGTTTAATTTTGAGCAATTATGATCTAGTGATATCACCTTGTAATTTACAAATCAATGATTGAGCGCTAAAGACTACTTATCAAATCCAAATGACTTCATATATGAACCCATGATCTAATTCAAGCATTTTAACTCATTCCATGAACAACAACCACAACAAGATCACAAATCAAAGTGTGACACCATGAAAATTAATGAAATGATCATTGATCAATATTTTCGTTAATGACTCTAATACAAAACTAGAATGGAGAGACTATAGACTCAAAAAATCTCCATTATCATTCAAATATACTCAAAAACCATACATTTGACTAAATTTACTGTCTAGACTCAAAGCATTAGACAAAGACTAACATATCTACTATGTGTTCTTCAATTCTCTCAATGTAGCTCTAGAATTTCAACAAAAGATCCACATAAATGGCCCTGAATTCCCTTTTATAGAATAAGGAAGCAAAAAAAGGCCTTAGGCCAAGTGTGCACATGTCAATATTAGATTGGACCACTGGAAGGTATATCCCAAATTCAGTTATATTTGCAATCGTCAAAAATGGAGGGAATTTACACATAAGACAAAGAATATTTACATTTGCAATAAGGAGCAACCTTGCATTTTCAAAAACACATGTCAAAAGGAACGTGCCCAATTTATTGAGCAAGATGAAAAAATAATGTGGACCATAGGTGAGTCAGCATCTCAATCAGCATCCTATATCATCAACAACCAATACTTTTATGTGAAACATATGTTTTAACTTTGTAATATTTGAGGCTAGACCTGTATAATACATGACCCAGTATATGTTTCACAAACCAAATTTTCCAACATATAAACTTCACCATTCTTCATACTCTTCCTCATATGGCCAATCAAAATCCATAATTTTGTCCATGGCTTTCCTGTAAGGGGAATAATTGTTTACAACTACATTGCATTTCCTATCAAAATCCTCTAGAAAGCTGATAAGAAATGTTAACCTCCCTAGGGTGTTATTGAAGACATCAATATTAACCTCCTTGTAAATTTTATCCACCTAGGAATCAATAAGTTCATCCAGTTACCTCCTCCATGTTTGCAATGGTTTCAGTTCATAATTAGCCACCTCAATATTTGGTAGTGGTGCTAAATCAGTGTGGTTATATTGAGTTATCGATTCTATTATCTTCTGTTCCAAGGGAGTTGCATACCCCTGAAGTTTTTGCTTGCTTAACTCACACACAAAGTCATAGATTAGAAGCACTATAGGGTACTTATCTTCATGTTGGCTGACTCCCACTAAAATCAACTTCAATCTCTCAACTCTTGGGACCCATTTATTCAAGGTTGGTATGGCCAACATCTTATCTTTTTGAGACAACCTCATTGCATGCACCATCAAATCATAGTTGTCATGCACACTATTGAGCCTATCTCGAATCTTCTCATTTAAATGTTTTAAGGTAGTGCAGACAACCTTTGATATATTCTCATACATTGTATCCTAAGCTTTCTCTAGCCACTTCTTATATGTCTCAATTTGTAGAAGCAATTGATCTTTGTCAGGTGAGCTAGAGCTTGGTCTATTTATGTCTTCCTTTGCAATTGATTGTTGTTCCTGACTAGATACAGTACTATTGCTAGAGCTTGGATTTGAATTGAATGCTGCATAGATGTCATTAGAGAAGCTGAAGATAGGTGACTTGAGCTAGAATGACCCTGCTCTCTCTATACTTCCTCTCTTTGTTTATAGAGGGCCATTTCAGTTTCTAATGTAGCCACTTTATGTTCGCTACTATCATAGTCATCCAAGAGCTCTCTATATTTAACTCTGAGATTATCTCTTTCTAAGGTGAGACCCTCTATAGTTGACTGGGTAAAGCTGGCAACATTAACAAACATGTCTGTAGCTTCCAAAGTTGGAGTATCAATTCTTTTTACAAGTAGTTGTCCACTGAGCTCTGACAGCTCTGCTGTGACTGGTTTCCTAGATGTTGAAGATAGTGACCATATCGCCAATGCTTCCCAATACTTACTAAAAGCTAAACCTTGAAGTGCTATCTCAAGTTCTTCTTTTATCTATACATGAGTCCTTTCAACCCTTCTTATGGCATCCAAAATAATAGCATTAACAATATTCCACTCTGGCAACAACAACACACCACTCTTCTTTACTAGTTCTCTACCCTCTTGGGCATTAATCATTTTAAACTCATTCCTCATAATGCTTCTTACATTTTCCTGAATAACATTTTCAGGCAAGTTAGGGTGCAAGCTTCTCTCAATGGCAACCTTCTCTACATATTCTGCAGTCTTGGATTTCCACCAGAAATCTTGGAATGACAAGGTCTCAATGAATCATGAACTCCATAAACTCTTTATTGGCCTCTACCCTCAAGTCATCTGCAGTATTGAATCCACAAATATCAAGCTTCCATAGTTTGAAAATACTCTATACTAAACTTGAAGCGATCACTCCCTCATGAGGAGGCATTCCTATTTGCATCTCCTTAGGGGTGACAAAGATATCATCTTCATCTGTGTCTTAATAATCAACCACTCCCTTTGATTCAGTCTTTTGCTTCTTTTGAGTTGGTTGCTCAGGAGGGGCAGAACTTTTAGGAGGTGAATCAAGATCAATTACAAGTAGATAGGCTTGTACAGGAGGATTTGGCACTATAGAATTGAGAGATTCTGCTTTTGGCTCTTCAGAGGTGACAGGGGCTATTGAGTTGCTTTCCTCACTTGCTACTTTCTTCCTCCTAGAATAAATCCTCAACTGTTTGGGTGGTTGATATGGAGGTCTTTCTTCCAATGTCACTTCAACACTCTCTTCAACCACCATTGCCTTTCCTTTATTTGGAACCTCCCACCAGCGTTCTCTCAAAACACCAACAAAATTCTCAAAACTATCCATAACATGCATAAATTTATTGAAATCACCATGTATATTTGGTAGAGGGTCATATTCAGGATGATTCTTCTTCTTGGCTTCTACCATCTTTCTATAAGCCAAGTATTTCTCCTTTCTCTCATCCTGCTCCTCAAAATCGAAAAGATTCCTAATGACATCCTCAGGGTAATCAAAAGCATGCGCAAAGGTAACCATTTTCTCATCTACCTTGAGTTTACTAATGAAGCCTTTAGGATCATGATTCCTGAAGCTCATATTAGTCATCATTTTATTGGGAACTGGCCGATGTTCTAATTCATTCATTGTCCCTTTTGCCACAATATAATATGCAAATACTGTCCACTTTGGGAAGAATGACCCCTTCCTTGCTGATTCAGGTAGATGTGCTTCTTGTGCAACTCCCAACTGCCTCATGATCTCAAGGAAACCTATTCTCAAAGGAACATCTAGAGGCAAAAAATATGGGCCCAAGCCACTACCATATATCTTGAAAATTGTCTTATCACGATACAAAATCAAATCTCCCCAATTATGGCTCAATTTTAAATCTGGCCTTAGCTCCCTAGGTCTTAGGAACTCATGAATTTCTTTAGGGATCCTAGGTGGTTCATTTATCAAGGCTCTCCTTATCTTGGATGCAAAAGCATTTCTAAAAATTACAAAGGTGTACCTCTTGTCATATTTATCCAAGATATGGTTTCAACATTGAACAGGTAGTTCAACATCATCCCTCTTCCTTTCTAATGTAATCTCCTTCTCAAAGGATTTCTGTGTTTTTACAAGAACATATGTATCAACAATGAGTACCACCAGAACTTCACCCATTGTTTTCCCTCTTGCAACTCAACCAAGCCCTTATGGATGTGTTCAACTAGATAAGTTCCATAGCCATAAACCATACTATATGGTGGGTGTTGTAGATGTGTGGCCAAGTAGCTATACTCCTTTTGTAGTGTGTGAGGCAGATTAGCACTAATAATTTGGTATAAAGAGTACACAGTCTTTTTGAAGTAACTGGAAAAATAGTTCATTGGGAAAGGTTCAAGCTCTCTATCATCAATCCTAACCTTCATAGTTCCAATCACTATAGTATGTAGAGGCAACATCTTTGACCTAATGAACACCTTGGTATTTTTATACTCTATTATGATAGTATCCATTTCCAAGGAATGCATATATGGATTCTTTTGATGTAGGTCAATAACCTTTTCAATTTCTTCCCTATTATTTTTACCATAACCACCCCATCATATGCTTTGATTTCCCTAGAAGCTGGGTCATATTTTTATGTGATGCCTTTCAAGAGGTCAACATCCATGTACACATTGGGAACAACTAGTTTCCCCATGTCTAATTTCCATGGGTTACTAAAAAGAGACTCTAGGTTTCTATTTCCAAACCAATGTTGAAACATCTTCCATCCTATGTAAGGTGCCTCAACATCTTTGATGAAGCAAGCTTTATCTATCAATCCTTCCTTTATAGTGGGACCATGAAACAAAACCCTTCCCTATGGTTTCTTACATGTAGACTGGGGTAGTAAATCAATCACATCTTGAGAAAGGGTTCTAGACTAGGTAGAAGAAGAAGCACCTTGGATATTGGGAGCCATGGGCTTGAGTATACAAGAGTCCTTACGGAAGGTTTTTAATTACTCAACTTCCAATTACAATTTATGACTTAGGATGGGAGCTAATTTTAGGCAATTTACAGGGCTACAAATTTTAAAAGCAAAGGTTAACTCTAAATTAAAGGACCAAAAGTAGAACAATGAAACAAATTCATTTTAAAATAGATTAAAAGCAAACCCTAACTCAAAAAATTGAAAAGGAATAGAATTTCATTTATTATACTTACTGGTTTCAATTGTGACAAACCCTAATGCCAGCTAGGAAAACTTCTGCAATTCACTTCTCAACTCTTCAAATTGCCTTGGACATTTCTTCAAATCTCAAATGAGCAAGAGTTAGCCGCATATACAATTTTTGAAGGGAATTGAATGGGTTTATAGGTCACCTCCACCATTAATTCCCATTCGTGCAAAGAAAAACAATTACAATGGGTGTACTTTGCATTTTTGAATACATGCCATTGATCCATAACCGAGTTGGGCATCTTGAACGACTTAGATTGAGTCAAACTTATTTGAATTCATTATTTGCTCTAGCTTAGATGAACAACCAATAGAAATATGTTGACAGGACTCTCCCCATGTACGAGAGGGTCCCACCCACTGGTAGCCATAGAGCGCATGTGGCAAATCTCACGAGTCTCACTATTTTTAAAGAAAGTTTGCACTTTTCCTTTGCAAGCTAGCAGGGAATGACTGTGATCATCCTTCTTTGCTCACTTAGCACCGTCAATCTCAAAGTTATGGGCATTGAGATGGGACATATCAGCTGGGCCCACATACACATGGCATTGTTTTGCTAACTCTGCAATGATTAAACTACATTTATTTCAGATGGACAAGCCAGCGGGGAGTGACCTAGATTGAATCCTGTTATTTCGTGATCATCAGACCTGCACAAACACAAAATAGTTAGTCTTAAAAGGGGCCTTGACTAGTCCGAAAAGAACTTTCCCCTTGGGATTTATGACTTATACATAATTCATTTATATGTGAAATATTGAAGGTCGACTTTGGGAATATTTAAGACACCTTGCGACCGGGGATGACCAAACAGTTCTAAATGAAGGGGCCGGTAAGAAACGTTAAATGGTGACTCAAGAGGCAACTTATATCACTGGTAATTGGACAAACAAGTCAATGTAGAAATAAGACATTCGAGGATTATATATGGGAATTTTGGATGACAAGGCTATTCAAAGAAAACCCTAAACCCTATGTGAAATCAACATACAATGTTGATATTGAAGATAAAAGACCTCAAAATATCAAGGATTTTTTGGGGTCTAACACATACCTCCAAGAAGGGTTTTTTGAAGGTGTTGTACATTGGAGTTGTTTCACAAAGTTACAAGCATCGTTAATAGTTGTAGATTGAAGGGTGTGATTGTTGAGAGTGGTTTATTGTTGCAGGTGTTGGAGAGAAGCTTGTTCTAGAGATTTGATTTGCTAGTTGCAAATCATTTTTATTGCATTCTCCTAGAGTTTTGTAAGAGTTTTATTGCAGCCCATTATCCTTTTGGATTGATTGTAATCCATTGTAAAATTTTAATAAAATTTGATAGAGCTTCATTCTTGTGCAAGAAAATTATTTTCTTTTTGAAAGGGTTTATTTGTTCCCATATTATGTGAGCTTTTAGAATTAATTTATAGTGAAATATTTAATTTTAATTAGCTCCATACATTAACATATAAGTTTTATACTTTCACTTCTTTCTACTTGAAAGAAAATTCATATTAAACATATCACTAAATTGTTTATTTGCCAAATAAAGGTAGTCTCTTTACAATTATATAGTGTTAGATTTCATATCTTGATCATATTTCCTTCACTCCAAAATTCTTAAGTATAACCTCATGATGGAGGATTTAGAATATATGTTGATAACCTTGATAAACAATTTGAGCATTTTTTCCATCTATAACTACTAGTTGAATTCATTATAGTTTATGACATAAAGTTTTAATTAGATTAAGACCAAAGGGGCTAGTACCCATTACAAAAAAAAAAAAGAGGTGAATGAGGGGCTCTTGATAAGTGAGATGCCTAGCCAAAATTAAAACATAAACATAAAATTAAATCATTCGACCAACGAAAAGGAAAAAAGAAAACACATAGAATAGAGACCAACACAAGACCACACAACACCTATAGGTCTCCTAGCAAATTGAGGTCACTATTAGTATTCCATTCCTGAGATAGGGGTTGGAGCTTCTCTTCAAAATTCAAGGGGCATTTTTCAACAACTGAAGTACTTGTCTTAGTGTCTTGGGTCAAAGTATTTTCCATTTTACCTTTCTTCTTCTCTATGTGGGTATGTGCGGGATCATCGCAAAAAGAGGCCCTTAAGTGGCAAAATTCAAAAATCGTGTTAGGCAACTTGGCGTAAATATTTGAATAAGTTATCTATATTATTTCAAAATATGTAAGAATAGAATTTGTAGAAAATTGAATGTAGTTTCTAAAATACTAGGTTTATTTAAAAATAAATAAAATCTATTTGGTGAAAATTTGAAATTTCAATGCATGGTACTTAAATTTCAAGGAAAAATAAAAGTAGGTGTCGTCAATACCCTAACCATAATAGAATTATAATATTTTTTGTAAGATTTTATATATAGTAGAGGACTCATGTCGGATGTGATACATATTTTTGTAATTTTTCCCAAGTAAATAATTAATTATGAATTTTTATTACAACTTTTAGAAAATATAAAAACTCATGGACCACCTTAACTTGGTCAAAACTTCATGAAATTTAATTTTTCTTTTTTTAATCCTATAGTATGTGAAGCATAGAATGTGACACATGTTTTGGATTCAAAAATATGATACCGTTGAAAGTTATAGATATTTTTCAATTAGCCTTGATTAGGACTTTAGTCATAATTCTAATAGAAAATGAATAATAATTACTTATTAAATTCAAATTAAATCATAATTTATATTTTTGGAAAGCTAAGAATCTCCTCTAAAACCCTTTTCGTTTCATTAATTTTGGGTGAAAAAAATGTCATCACCACATACCCTACAAATATTGCCACTTTTGGCGCACCATGATCTTGCACATACCCATGTGATTATCATCCTTGCCATCATCAACCACACTTTTAACCTGGTTCTTCCTTAATTCCTGCTAAAACATTTGAATGGTGAGGGAAATGTTCTTCACAGTCTCTTTGCTGTAGTTTATGACATAAAGTTGTGTAGATTAGTTTACATTAATATCTTTTGTGCTTATTTTTATAGTAAAAATAAGACATCTTAGCTTTATAATCATATTAATTATACTTCTATTTGTTCCTATAAACCTTAAGTTCTATTAATCAAGCTCCATAACACATGACATGCTCAAGTAGTCTATCATCAAAGGATTCCTACAAATTTTGTAAATATACTACTATAACTAGTGCACTATTTGTTGTACTTTTCTTTACAAATATTAATACAATTTCCTAAATGTGTTGTTGCATTCTAAGGCTCAAAAAAGGTAAGGAAACTTAGGATGACTAAAATATATTTTCATGATACTATTAATTAGGTGAAGGAGACCTATATAATTTGAATAGTCTATAAGTTGAACATATTATTCCCTTGAGGTCTAGCCAACCTTTAGAGTAGGTTGGATCCTCCTCTTTAACATATTATAAACCATATAATAGCTAAAAGGGAAAGGATAAAATCTAATTTGAGATAAAAACACAAGGAAGCAATGTATAAATATAGTCAAATTGAATTGATTTAGATGTATTTAAAGCATAAAACATTGTTAATTGATAGATTTCTCACTTCAAGTTTATACTCCTTTACCCACATGAATGACAACTTGGCCAATAGTTGAGTCACTTACAATGGTATGTGTAAGTGCTCTCTGCTTGTTTTACAAGGTGCAACTACCTTTAGATAATTTTAAATGAATGGAAACCAAGTATGCTTTTAACCAGAAAGTAGAAAAGGAACACTACCATCTACTCATAGTTAGGAAATAGATACAAAAGATTAAATTTAGAATTAAGTGAATGTAGAAAAATGACACAAAGTTCACCTCCCCCACACCCACGGATAATACCCAGGAAAAGAATAAACAAAAAATCCCTTCTTAATAGATGAGTCAATCTGAATTCAAAGTTTCAAAATTTAACACATACACAGTTCCAAATAACAAAAATAAACACTGAATAGTAATTAAAAAGACACAAAGTTCATTTAAAATTAAAGAAAACACGAACAAATGCACATATTGGAAATATCTCCTTTATTATCCAATGCCAAAAAGAGAGTTCATAGACTCAACACTCATGTACAATAAAACTATGTGAAAAGAAAAATTGAACTGCTCTCCCTTCCTTGAATAACTAGAAAAGATGACAAAAGCCCCCTTTTTACAATGAGAAAAGTGAAATTTATATTCCACCCCCTGATCAGACTCTTTCATTTCCCTAACCGCTTCTTGAAAAGAAAAGAAAATTTTCTTTTTCCATCTTTCAGGAAGTAACTGTTTCTTGGTAGCTTTTCATATTTCTTTTGGAACATAGTGACTTTGGCATTTCAATTTTTTTAATTTTAACATGGCTTCCACTAGTTGCCTTGTAAATTGCAACCACTAAGAGAAAATATCTACCAATGGTTAAAAATGAAATACCTTTCCTTCACCGACATAAGATTGCAAAATTATAATAATAAGTTGTTGTGACATGACTTCTGGATGAGCAAATAGTAACTAATGATTGTATAGTCCTGATATACACTCTTTATATTGATTGGCCAATTGCAGTTTTCTCTAGTTAACCACTCATTCATATCAATTATCTAGTCATCACATTGCTCAAGGGTTATTGATGAACACTTGACATCCCTAAACTTAGAAATTTTGTCATGCTGTAGGTACACTTCTTGACTCAACTTCATTTGTAAGGTATTAAGAGAAAATCCAACACTCATTCCTCAGTGGTTCCATTCTATTTGTAACTAACATTATTGTGTAGGAATAGTATACAACTCAAAGATTATCATAAAATTTATAGGTATCTATAGCTACAAGCTAACCCTAGGTTCTAAACATTATGTGAGTTATTGAAAACCCATATTTTTAGAATAATCATCAATATATTATGTCTTGTGCAGAAGACATGGAGTTACACTGTAGCCTCCCAAGGAATTTGACTTTGCACGTGCACCGCATTTGACTAAAAGTTTCTAAAGTATTTTTCAACAATTCCATTTTGCCAATTGTCTTGTGACAAGGGTGTTATACTAGATGATGTTCCTTAGAGGCATTTTTCCAAACAATTTTTTTCCTTTCTAATGAATCCATTTCACGCATACATGTTGATAATAGTAGATAGGGTTTTCTATTTTACCATGTCTCTATGAATTCCCATAATCTCCCATAATGAAGGTTGCAAACTAGAGGATCATGGAAAAGGCTATAGAATTTGATTCTTGCATATGCCGATTACATTTTCTCATAAGTTTATAATGCCATCAACAAATCTATGTTGTGTTTATCTTGCAATCAATGCATATAACCATGAGTTGCATTTGATATCAAAGAATAATAACATCATTTATGTGTGAAGGATTCTCTGAGACTTGAGTTGGATTGTTTCACCACATAAATACTTCACATATTCACTTCAAATCGAGCCATGGCTTTGGTGACATGATCATTGTGTTTCAACCTGTTTATGAATTTCTTCATGGGAGGAACTGCATTTGCACTATCTTGCAAAATACTTCCATATTTCCAACAAACTCTAAACAAGTATCTGAGCTTTGTCAGGTTGTCAAGCCATTTAATAACTTTTGAACCTCATAGTTAGGTGCTTTGGGAGTTCTAGAACCTTTAAAAACTTTGAATATTAAGAGAGTTAGTGAGTTGGGAAATTTTAGAACTTTGGAACTAGAAAACATTTGGTTCGAGTTTTACACCAACTCCTGACAATAAAGAATCTTATATTTATAAAGTTTAAAAATCAATGAGACTCTTGACATCCATATGCCAAAAATATTTTAATAATTATTTTCTTAAAGGTTTAAAGCCATGATGAGTATTTGACTTTTAATAAAGTTATTTACTTTTTGAGACAAAGGGCTTTATAGCACATCATCATGAAAAAAATTACTCCCAATATCTATATTTACCCACTTTTCAACCTTCAAAAATATTAACTTTATAACATCATGGAAAAATCATCCTTGTGAGAATTCAACTTGGAACTAAGATAAAAACTTCATAACTTTCATCGAGCAATTTGGATTTGCATGAAATTCAGACTGTAGAGTAAATACACCCTCCTGAGTAGAACCCAGAAAACAATTTTGCTCCAACAACCAGGAAACTAGATTTTAGCTCTATTTGTGAGGCATGGACCAAAAAATGTGTAGCTTGATAACTTGCAAATGGTTAAGTATTTTGGCATAGATTTTGAAAAATAATTATTTTTTGTGATCTGGCAGTTTCAGAGGCATGTATAGGAGAATGCACTAAAATGTGAAAAATCTTTAGGTTCAAATTTTGGGGTAACAAACATATAACTATATTGTGAAGAAAATATAAAACAAAACTAGTTAACATGGAAAAAATGAGAATCAATACTATAGAATCAAGTTAAGCACTTACGATTTAGGTTTGACCAAGAGTAGAAAATCATAGGATCCTTCTTATTTGCTTCTTGTAGAATTGAAAAAAGTAACCCTTTTTCACACTTAATTGGTAATGAATAATTAATGAGAAAATGGACTTAATGGTGCCTTATTTATGGTGTTATAAAGTGTTTCCTGACACTTTCACATCAATCTAGGGCTTTATTAATTAATTTAGGTTAATTTGAGCTTAATTGCCACCTTTAATTCAAATTCAAGCCTTATTTATTGTGTTTTCCAAGGGATAAAACCTGATACTCATTAATAATGTTACAAAACACTTAATTTTGTAAGGTTTGTGTCCTAGGATAGTGGCCTATGACCCATTTTCCACCTAGTGAATGAGTCCCCACTATGTCCTAGTACCTCCTTTTGGCATGTTATTTCATAAACCCTAAAATTGGTCCTAGTTAAGTATGCTAGGACTCATTCACCCTATGGAAAATGGTTCCTACTTAACTTAGGACACCCCCCTTGGGATGTGTTTTAGGTGATATTTTAATTATTTCAAATCCTCAATCTAATTTTGGCTTGTGTTATTTGAATTTTGAGGTTTAATCTTAAGTTATGTTTAAATATAAGGTTATTTTACATAGTTTCATAATTAGATCTTCATAGGAAATCAAGAGTACCTTCACAAGAGCATTATAGAGCATTCAAGAGCATTCAAGAACGAATTCAAGGGTAGACTATTGAAGTTTTATTGCAGCAATCAAAGATCCATTATCATGTCAAAGGTCATGCATGTTGTTTGAGATTACATGTTGGTGTAGTGTTCAAGATCAATTCAAGTGTCCAAAGGTATTATATTTTACCAAGTTTCATGATCAAGGTCCACATCCATGGAGGCCTCTTCATGCTGAAATTTAGATTTGCAATCCAAGAATTCATCCAAGGTATTATTGTTTCATGTTCATGTTTCATTGTTTCATCATAAGGTTTAATTACCAAAATGGGGTTTGACTGAGGTAAACATAGGAATTTCATAACAAAACAATATTTTTCTTCTCCTTTGATGTGTTATTGTGGGTTTTTAGATTGGAGATCAAGGGGAGAGAAAAATTGGAAAAATTTGTCAAAGTTGCAAAGTTTTAAGATTTTCCATCTTTCTTGCGAGATCATAAAGCTAAACACCTAGGATCTAGGAGTGTAGAGATTGAAGAATAGAACCCAAAAAACACTTTTCCAGAACCCTAGCAGGGACCCATTTTCCACTGGGCGAATGAGTCCTTAGTGAGGCCCAAAAAGCACTTTTTGCAATAGGTACACATCATTTCAACATCTTAAAACACACCTTTTTTACTATTATATTAGTGTAACATACAAAAAAGGACCTCTTTCTTGACATGGGATTAATTCATTATAAGTTGGACTTAATGAGGCCTTGATTTAGGTGTTGTGAGGCATTTTATGCATCGACACTAGGTCTGGAACCTTGCAAATTGAATAAAATGCTTTTATTGATGTCTTGTAAAGGTGTTGTAAAGGACTTTCACACTTTTCTAGACTTAATAAACCCATTTATCCCTAATACAACATTATAAAATGTATTTAATTGCATATTCACATCAATCTAGAAGGTTTTTGAATTAAACTTAACTTTAAACTATTGTTGTAATGTGATTGATTTATTCACATTAATTTTTGTGCCTTCCTAGGCTATGTGGACCTATTTTATTGTTGTAAAGTGTATTTAATCACACTTTCACATTGAATTCTATGTCCCAAGACCTAATTTACCTTTACATCATCATTAATATTCCCCTATTAACCCATATTATGTATCCTAAGGCCTAATTTGATAAAATACCTGATAAAGTTGCAATTTAAACCTTATTTCCCTATCCCCTGGCATCTTAACTGTCAAAATGGCCCTTGTGGGACCCATTCACCATCCATGGTGAATTATTACCACCTAGGTGGGACCCATTCTTCATGGGTGGCAAATGAGTTCCATTTGGCCCAATTTTGACCTTTGAGTAGGAAAAAAGTGAAATTTAAGTTTAATCTTACTTCATGTCAGCCTATGATGAGGTATTAATGGGTAAAATAGGTTAATTTCCTATAAATTCAAATCTCTCAACCCTAAATCACAACCATTATTCATTATTCATCCATTGTTCTTCCATCTCAAGTCAAGCAACTTAGGGTTTCATCATTGCATGCCATCAAGATATCAATTTTCAAACATTCAAGGGAAGATTCTTCATGTTTTGTTGCAAAAATTTAAGATCAATCATCATGGAAAGGTAATAAAATCCATTATTGCATGTTTCATTCCATTCTTTCATCATTTTGATTTAATTACCTAAAAGGGGTTTGACCAAGGCAAACCCCCATGCCCTAACATTCAACATTTCTCCCTCTTGTCTTGTGTGTTTCTAGATTTAGGTCTCTTGGGAGCTTGGAAATAATTAAGAATCAAGTTGAAAAGTTTCTCAAGTATTCTCCTCATTGATCAAATCAAAATATCAACAAAAACTCATTTTTAGGTTCAGAAATCAGAATTTCAGAAGTGAACACCTGTAGAGAATCAAAGTGTAGAATGAAAGCTCTAGATTCCACCTTTGAATGTTCAAAAATTAAAAAGTGGACTCACTCACCATGGGTGGTTAATGAGTCCCACTCTAAGGTCAGTTTTGAGTTTTCTACATTTTTAGATACCCTTTTGTCAAAAACAAGTTCTGACATAGTTTTGTAGAATTGGGTCTGATTTGCCCAGAATGGCGAATGAGTCCCACCAGGTCTAAAAATCAACATCAACAACATTACCAAACGTATTTTCAGCCTCCTTCAATACATCAGGTGCACACTTTCAGTTTGGTTCATTTCTGTTAAGTTTTGCATTCATTTTTAGGTGTTTTTGCATTACATAATGTGTTTTCAAACATTCACTATTTCCTTAGTTTCCATTCATTAATCAATTAATCTTATTATTTTCTTCCATTGAAACATTGTATCTAGGTATGTTGCATCTACATTACTTCCATATTGCATTGAATTTGAGTGTAGCATTGTCCATTTTGGCCCTTCTTTCTCCTTTTAGGTGAAAAACCCTAGAAGTGTTAGAAAGTATTAGGGTGCCAAAATCTATGTTACATTTTGGTGAACCTACTTTTAGAATGCTTTATTTTCTAATTTTGGAGTCCATTATCATCCTAGGAATAACTTGCATGCATTAGATTTTGCATTGTTTTGCATGCTAGGGTTTCAAAACACTTGCATTCATAAAAAGTGCATCATAGAACTCAAAAAACATAAAAATAACTCAAAATTTTCTGACAATTCTGAAAAAAGCCCATACTAGGACTCATTCACCACCTTGGGAAAATCAGTCCCTTTTGACCCCTACAAATTCCTTTTATAGAGCTAAAAACCCTATTTTTATGCTTCTGTTTGCTAACATTGGTTATTTGTATCAATTGGCTAAGTTTATGTAGATCATCCATTTCATTAGATCTAGCCTAAATTAGCTCATTTCATGCATGGTTTCAATTTCAAGTTTGCATTCTCATCTTGCTATATATCATTGTCATCTTTAAAATTTGAAAAATTACATTCCTCTTTTGCATCTTTGCTTTAGCATTATTACATTTCAAGTGTGTAGCATAATCATTCCTTCATGTTTTCATTATAAAATTGTATAGTTATCATCTTGCATGTTCTCTTTTTAGATCTTATTGCATGTTGTAGGAGTATTTTGTTAAAAGCATATGAATATGAGGTCCTTTCCCCTCTCTTTTTGTTTGTCATAGGTCCCTATCGTAGTTCCCCTTTTGTGGATGAGGTTAGTTTAGTGGAAGAAACCTTGGATAATCATAACACTTAAATTTTTTCTTCTCCTATTATCTCTCACACTTGTGAAGTAGATATTTTAGTGCTAGAAGAACCAATTGCTGAGAATTTTGACAATCTGAGTTGTTTCTCTCCTCTTACCTCTCCTATTAGACATAACATTCCTAAAGCAAAGGACATCACACTTAGTAATCATGATGATCACACAACACAACATGAAGATGACATCATAGACACATTTCTAGACAATAACTTACCTAGTCTCCATTATCATGATAATCAAACTTGTTCTTCTCCTAATATTCCTCTTCAATGCAAAGAAGATAGGATGATATTAGAAGATGTACCTATTCAAGATCATGAGAATATTTATCATACCTTCCTTGAAGTCCCTATCCTATGGGAAGATCTAAATGAAAATCATAATGATTCTTCTCTTGATGCCTCTCCCACTTGTGATGAAGTTACTTTGCAAATTATGCCATAGAAAAAAAGGAACCTTTGCTTGGCATGGGATTAATTCATGATAAATTGGACTTAATGAGGTTTTAATCTAGTGTTGTGAGGAATTTTATGCATCCACACTAGGTCTTAGACCCTTTCAAATTGAATAACATGCTTTTAATGACATCTTGTGAAGGTGTTGTGAAGTGTTGTATGGCATTTCTACATTCTTCTAGACTCTATTTATTACAATTCACCTAAAAAACACTGTTTCATCATTAAACAAGTCCTATTTTGAATTTTTGTAAAGTCTTGTAACAAGATTTCACACTTTTCTAGGAACAACTTCACTATTTATCCCTTTTTCATGCTTTATTTGGTCCCTTTATGCCCTCATATTCTTTAATTAAGTGTATTTTTGAATGTAAGCCAGATAAACAACATTAAATACAACTTAATTCCTGACACCCATATTTAGGTCCTAGGTGGGACCCCTTCACCATGGGTGGCGAATGAGTCCCCCTTGGCTCCAAATTCATTTTTAAAAAAAATTCCTTTTGGTTTTTTATTCAAAAACACTTGATGTTGGCCTATGATGAGGTATGAATGGGTAACTAAGGCACAAGGTTGTATAAGTAAGTGTTTTTCTTCTCATTTCACATCTCTCCCCCACAATCTCCTAATCTCTCATTCATCTCTTAATCTCACAACTCAATCACATCATCAAGTCAAGCAAGTTAGGGCTTTCACATTGCAAGTCATCAATTTAGTTTCCTAAGACATCTAGGGGTAGATTCTACATGTTTTATTGCAGACTTTCAAGATCAATCATCATGGCAAGGTAATCTATTCAATTATTGCATCTTTCATTCTATTCTTTCATCATTTTGGTTTAATTACCTAAACAAGGTTTGACCAAGGCTAAACCCCATGCCCTAACATTCAACATTTCTTCTTCTCTTCTTGTGTGTTTACAAATTTAGGTCCTTTGGAAGCTTGGAAATTATTGTAGATCAAGTTTCAAAGTTTTTAAAGTCCTCCCTTCATTCAACAAGTCAAAGAATCAACAAAATCTCATTTGTAGACTCGTGAATCAAAGTTTTGGAAGTGGACACCTATAGGGCATCAAAGTGTAGATCGGAAGCTCCAGAATCCACTCTTGAATATTTAGAAATTAAAAGTGGACTCATTCACCATGGGTGGTGAATGATTCCAATTTACAAGTAAGTTTTATATTTTTTGCATTTTTTGACACCCTTTTGATAGAAATAGATTCTGGCTCAATTTACCAAAACTAGGATTGATTCACCTAGAATGGTAAATGAGTCCCTCTAGGCCTAAAACATCATCAACATGATTTCAAAAGTAATTTCCAGTCTTCATCAAAGTTCAAGGTGCACACTTTCAGTCTGATTCATTTCTATTGCAATTTTCCATTCATTTGTAGGTGATTTTGTATTACACAATGTGTTTTCAAGCAAGTCATTTTCCTTTAGTTTATATTCATTAATCAATCAATATTATTAGTTTCTTGCATTTAAACATTGTACCTAAGAATTTTACATCCTTTTTCATCCATATCACACTAATCTTTGAATGTAAACATAAGCATTTTGGACCCATCTTTCTCCTTTAAGGTGAAAAACCCTAGAAGTGCTAGAAAGAAAGTAGGTCCCAAAAATATATGTTTCATTTTGGTGAACCTTCTATTTGAATCCCCTCTTTTCTAATTTTGGAGTCCATTAATCATTCTAGAGTTGCTTGCATTAGTTAGCTTGCATTCTAGAGTTTCATTTTTGCATGCGTAAAAGTGCATAATAGGTTGCCTTTTTGCTTCTTTCATCATTGAACATTTTTGAAATTCTACATTTTTCACTTAATTTTGCATCTTAGCACTTAGAAAGCATCCAAATCAATCCCAAATTTCTAAAAATTATGAAAAAGTCCATACTGGGACTCATTTTCCACTTTGGGTGAATCAGTCCCTTTTGACCCTTGAAACAACATTTTACAGAACTTAGAAATTTGTTTTTAGGCTTTTGTTTGGTTCCTTAACTTCTATATATCAGTTAGTTGCACTTCTATAGCATGCATTTTGTCAAATATTGCTTCAATTAACTCATTCCATGCATTTTTTACTTCCACTTTTTCCATCACAACATATCATTTTCAGATTGTTGCATTGTGTAAAACACTTCCAAACTAAAAATTGCATTGCATTGTACTTTCTTTCATTTTAGCATGTTTTCTTTCAAAAGATATGCTCTGGATTTGGTTAAATGTGGATTTTATAAACATCATATCCCATTTTATGAGTTTTCTTTTGACTACCATAATAAGGACTTTAAGAAACAATCCATTAATACAATCTTTAATCTTACATTACCCATTGGTGAGAAAGGAAATATAGACAATCATAACACACATTCTTGTTCTTCTTCCGATACCTCTCCTATTAGTGACAGAGGTATTTTGGTGCAAGAAGTCATAAGCCTTGAAAGTCTTGATTTTCCATCTCCTTATTCCCCTTTGGATGACCTTACACAACAAGAGCATGAGATCATAGACACATTCCTCAACATCACCTTACCAAGTCTCCATGCTCATGATACTCAATCTTGTCCATCTCCTAATATCCCTCCTCAATGTAAAGAGGATAGGTTGGTGTTAGAATATATCCCTATCAAGAATCATGACACCATTGATCCTCCCTTCCCTAATGTCCCTATCCTATGGGAAGATCTATTTGTAGACCATAATGGTTCTTCTCTTGATACCTCCTCCACTTGTGATGAAGCTACTTTACAAACCCCAAAATTGGATGAACATATTACAAGCTCACCTTGTAGGGTAGATAATATGGAACAAGAGAATGAGCCTTTAATGGCAATGGAAATTCACCTACAATCCTCTCATAATCATCATTCCCCTCCTCATAATCCCATCATTTATCAAACTCCCCTATTGGAAACAAAGTTATTGTGGAAGAACAAAGCCTTACTTGTCAAGAACATGTGCCTTGTTGTTCTCCTAAAAACTCTCCTCCTAGGGAGAATATCATGGCATTGGATTGTGGCAAACAAGTGGTTCTTGATTTCCCTCACTTAGAGATACATCAAAACAAGATTGCTGAGGATATGAATGCACAAGTGTTCATTCGATCCCCTTTGATCAATGAACCACATACATATCCCATAGGACATCTTCATAACCCTCTCATCCTTTACTCACCTTCATTTAGTCTCACACAACAAACCCCTAACTCCTCCTTCACAATTAATGACTTCGAACATCATCCTTCCTACAACATTCAAATTGTCATCTTGCAAAACACTCATGATTTGAATTCATTAGATTTTGTATCCTCCTATAATTAAGAAGATAAAATCTCACAATCTACAAAGTCTTGTGTAGGTATGACAACTACAAAAGATATATCTTTGACCCCAATCACAAAATCACTTTGTCCTCTTAATCAAGAAGGTATCTTGTCATGACTTCTCCACGATAACTTGATCAACCTCCCTCCTAGAATTTGCAATAAATGTTATTCCAATACTTCATTTTGTGCATATCATAGAGTTCATGGTCACACCACTAATGAATGTAATGCTTTGAGTCATAAAATCCAACATTTTTTAGGAGTTTGGTATGCTTCCCTCTGTGGGGGCACCCACATCCTCTAATTTCTATTGATTTTCACTCTAGCATGCATTTCGTCAATCATTTTGGCTTACCTTTGTCCTCCACTTAGTGGGGGAAGGGGTTTAGTAGCTTTTCCTTCGTATGTCACGTGTCGTTTCCTTCTTTGCCTAGTCATTAACCTTTCATGAACACATAAGAGCAAGCTTGGGATGTGGATGACATGCCTTACGTTGGCTTGCATATGACATAATTCTCTTTTTCATGATGTAGCTTATTGGAAACATATGAATTGGCATAGGGATTTTTGAGTAAGCTCTCATGTCTTCCTCTTTCTCTTCTACTTTAAAGCAATTGCTCATAGTATGGGTACTCACAACTACTTTAAAGTGGGGGCATACATCACCACTCACATTTCATTATGTGATTTTATTTTTCTTGTGATTCTCTGTCTTAGAAGCATTAGTTACAATGTTTCCCACGATGATATTGTTTGCATTTATCCTCTCTTGGAGACATTGAGCGTGATGTTCCCTAAGATGAGACCTTGCACGAATTAAGAAAAATCCTTTAAACAATCTTTATGTTATTTTTCATTAACAATGTCTATAAGTATCAAAATTATTGTTTTTCCTTTGTGGCACCTTGTTAAAGTTATCAGGAGGTATAACTTTGATATGGTTGAGCGGGAAGCCCACCTAGTGGCAGACTTTCCCCATAGCCACCTTTGTGTTTGTAAGTGCATACCAACTAGTGTATGTATCTTGTTGTGTTTTTTTTGGGATTTCTTACCCCGTGAACAATCAAAAGTTCCATAGCCCTAGAGTGAGTATGTTGTGGCCTTCTAACCCCACAGATGACCTAAAATTTTGTGGCCCCAAAGTGAGTACATATTTTCCATCCCATCTTTCTTTCCATCTTGCCTTTGCATGATATTGTATCTTGGGGGCTTGACCTACATGTAGATCTCTCTTGAATGTCTACTTTAGTGTGAGTTTGAAGCAAGTTCATCCTCTCACTAAAGTGGGGGCTAAATGTGCTGTAGAAAAAAATGACCCTTTGCTTGGCATGGGATTAATTCATGATAAATTGGACTTAATGAGGTGTTAATCTAGTGTTATGGGGCATTTTATGCATCCAAACTAGGTCTTGGACCCTTGCAAATTGAATAACATGATTTTAATGACATCTTGTGAAGGTGTTGTGAAGTGTTGTAAGGCATTTCTACATTCTTCTAGACTCTATTTATTAAAATTCACCTAAAAATCATCATTTCATCATTAAACAAGTCCTATTTTGAAGTGTTGTAAAGTCTTGTAACAAGATTTCATGCTTTTCTAGGAACAAATTCACTATTTACCCCTTTCTCATGCTTTATTTGACCCATTTATGCCCTCATATGCTTTAATTAAGTGTATTTTTGAATATAATCCTGACAAACAACATTAAATACAACTTAATTCTTGACACCTGGGTGAAGCCACAATAGTGGCTTACAATTTGATGGAGGAAGGAAAACTGAAAAAAATGACCCCATGGCAAAAAAAAATGGTTTTAGGGGTTCAAATAAACCTACAAGTTCGGTCGAACCCAAAATGGGTTCGACCAAACTAGGGTTCAAACAAACCCCTTAATTATTGGGCCCACATTTCCCGCCCAAAAAATAAAATAAAAATGTATATTGAAGGGGGTTCAAATGAACCCTGGTTTGAACGAACTCCTAGGGGTTCAAATGAACCCCCCTAATTCCTCATTTACCCCTTGAAACACCAAAAAGACCTAAATTTTTACTCTTCGATGCTCGCTTTGAACATGAAAATGGAGGAGTCTTCACAAACCCAATTGTAATCAGGTAGTCCTTGGAACAAGCTATCCAATGAATATAATTTTAATATGTTTTGGTTTTATTATGTATTTGTTTTTTTAGTTTTATTAAACATAGGTTTTTCATTGAAAATGAAGGTCTCTGTTCTGCACATGTGGAGAAATAGTAGATTATCAATTTTTTTTTTGAAAAATATGAGCGCACCAGATATTGAAGTCCTTGATCCAAAAAAATAAAAATAAAATTTGATATATACAAAAAAAGTTACACATTATACAGTCGCACTATGTCTAAATTGTAATTGGTTTGACTTCAAAACTTGATTAAAGAAAAAATATTCAATACAAAACTATCTAACCAAGTGGAAGCATTAGATATTAGAGTTACATATCTAAAATTGAAAGAATTAGAATTTTATCCTTCATGGAAAAAGGGTTATGTGTTATACAATGTGCGTCACTTTTTTACAATGTTTTATGAAAAAAACTGGTTTTCATGGGAGATGGAAAAAGAAGTACAATCTAATTCCAAATTTTTTGAAAAGAATATTTTTAGAATCTAAAAAAAAAATGTGATGAGACTCTAGTTTTCATCATCTTCAAATTCCTCATGGTTTAGCTGCTATAGGTGCCCGAATGTGAAAATTTAGTTAAAAATAATAATTTCAGTGTCCAGTTTGGAAAAAAATTGTAAACCACTATTGTGGGATCACCCACCCATTTTTAGGTTCTAGGTGGGACCCATTCATTGTGGGTAGCAAATGAGTCCCCCTTGGCTCCAAATTCAAAATTTTTAAAATTTCCTTTTGAGTTTTTGTTCAAAAACACTTGATGTCAGCTTGTGATGAGGTATGAATTGGTAACTAAGGCACAAGGTTGTATAAATAAGTGTTTTTATCCTCATTTCATATCTCTCTCCCAAAATCTCCTAATCTCTCATTCATATCTTAATCTCATAACTCAATCACATCATCAAGTCAAGCAAGTTAGAGCTTTCACATTGCAAGTCATCAATTTAGTTTCCTAAGACATCCAAGGAAAGATTCTACATGTTTTTTTTCAGAATTTCAAGATCAATCATCATGAAAAGGTAATATATTCCATTTTTTCATATTTCATTATATTCTTCATCATTTGGGTTTAATTACCTAAATAGGGTTTGACCAAGGCAAACCCCCATACCCTAACATTAAACATTTCTTCTTCTCTTCTTGTGTGTTTGCAAATTTAGGTCCTTTGGAAGCTTGGAAATCATTATAGATCAAGTTGCAAATTTTTTAAAGTCCTCTCTTCATTCAACAAGTCAAAGAATCAACAAAATCTCATTTTTAGACCCGTGAATTAGAGTTTTGGAAGTGGACACCTATAGGGCATTAAAGTGTAGATTGGAAGATTCAAAATTCACTCTTGAATATTCAAAAATTCAAAAGTGAAATCATTGACCATGGGTGGTGAATGAGTCCCATTTCTAGGTAAGTTTTATGTTTTATGCATTTTCTGACACCCTTTTGATAGAAATAGATTCTGGCTCAATTTACTAGAATTGAGACTAATTCACCCGAAATGGCGAATGAGTCCCTCTAGGCATAAAAAAACATCATCAGTAGCATTTCAAAAATAATTTCTAGCCTTCATCAAAGTTATAGGTGCACAAATTCAGTCTGATTCATTTCTACTGCAATTTTCTATTCATTTGTAGGTGATTTTGCATTACACAATGTGTTTTCAAGCAAGCCATTTTCCTTTAGTTTCTATTCATTAATCAATCAATCTTATTAGTTTCTTGTATTTAAACATTGCATCTAGGAATTTTTCATCCTTTTTATCCATATCAAACTGATCTATGAATGTAAACATAAGCATTTTTGGACCCCATCTTTCTCCTTTTAGGTGAAAAACCCTAGAAGTGCTAGAAAGAAAGTAGGTCCCAAAAATCTATGTTTCACAAATTTAAACCTTAGATGAATATATTACAAGCTCTCCTAGTAGGGTAGTTAATATGGAACAAGAGAATGAGACATTAAAAACAATGAATGATTGCATAAAGTCTTCTCCTAATATCCCCATATCAATAATCAAACACATTCAACCATTAATAACTACTGTTGGAGCTTTCAAATTTTGTTCCTTGTTAGTCACACATGACCTCCCTTATATCGCTAGTCTTTCATGGTGTTGAAAATTTTAAAGGGATAGGGTTTTAGCCTTGTCTTCATCTTAAACCCTAGTGTGTTTTTTCTGCCCTAGTTGAGGTTCTATTTGGACGCTACCTTTTTGAAGGGTCTTAAAATGACTTGTACCCCATCGTTTAGTCTAGACGTTGGCCCCTTCGGTTTCTAATTTTTGCAGCCTTCCGTAAGTTTTATTTTTTCCTAAGTCTAGGCTAACCCCATGCTTTTTCATTTTAAAACAACTTATGTTGTTTACCATCCACCTAGTGGTGTCCCCTTGCCTTTTTAATAAATGTTTTATTTTGCAGAAGGTTAAACTTAGCGCTACCATTGATCCATTTGTTGCAGATATCAATGGTGCTCACCATCCCATGATCAAGATTTAAGGGATCGCGATATCACAGGGGGGTGCCACATGCCCTTTCCAAAGGATGAAATCTGTGTGACCATGGATGTGCTATCTCTTCAAGATCAACTTTGCCTGCCATCCCATGATCAGGGATTCTGGGATCACAATATCGCGGGTGACTGCCACGTGTCTCATCCAATGAAGCCTAAGGAATGAAGGGAACATTTGCTGGTTTTAAATGTATTAAGGGGTGGATTACTAACACATTTGTAAGATGCACATGTTTTATTTCAATGCAGATGTTATGATTTTAAGGGAAAAGCTTCTCGACAGTTAAAGGAAATGATGATGACCGTTTTGAAGGAGTAGGATTTCTGACAAGAAAGATCAATGGTGCCCACCATCCCGAAATGGTAGATCAAAGGATTGTGATATCGCAGGCAACTGCCACATGGAATTCCTTCATGACATATGACATGGTGGGCCCCTTATTGCCATGTTGGTGATTATGTTAGCCTATTTTGAAGATGACCATCGATGGTTTGATCAAACTGGAGGATCAACGACTCAAATTTAAATATGGATCAAATATGGTTGGAGCCATTTGTGCAGCCCGTGAGTGAGCTTTAATGGCAGATGAGACATCTACTAGCAAGATTTGATAGACATAAAATCAATTTACTTGTCTCACTTGTATCACAAGATATCCAAGTATTTCGTGAAAACAGTTTCAGAGCTAAAGGTGAAATTGTGAGCAGTTGTAGCTAGAATTTGGAGTTTGTGTGAGAAGAGCCGTAAGTTGATTTTCTCTACTTCCCAGTCATTTTGCACTTAAATTTGGGACGGGGGTTTGATGTGTTTGTTACTGAGCTTGTCAAAATCTTTACTTGGGGCTATAGTTTAATCATAAATTGAGAGGAATTGTAGTATTTACTTTGTAATTTTCTATCTTTTCTTAGTCATAGCCACTTGAAGTATAACATTGTAGCAAAACCATAGTCTGTCTAAGATGGCGCCACCCAAGTAGCATTCTAGCCACATTGAATATTTGAAAAGAAACTTGTACGATGATTTCTTGGATCAATTTTCGTTATCAACAAATGACAAAAGAAAAGGTGTAGTGTTGATGCAAGGGAAAATCCTAGGGGAGGGCTTGGTTTTTAATAATTCCAACATTGCTGATGCTAGGGTTCCACTCACCAGCTTAGAGATGTTCAGATTATGGTATGGATAGAGGAATTTACCTCACCCTTTCTCAAATGGATGGATGTAGGACATGGGAAAGATGGTTGTACCAAATGTGTTCCCTGATGTGGACTTACTTAGGGTAGTGGCCATGAGATATGATCCCATCACATGGGTAATTAGAGATAATGATGGAGGGGTGCTGTTAGAAATTAACAAAGATGTTATCCAACAGACTTTTGATTTGAGTGAGTTGAGTGATGACTTGGTTCCTATTAATTTTGAGGAAATGAAGCAGGAGTATACAAAACTAAAATCTCTTTTTAGGGTTAATTTGCTTCCCCTCATTTGGTTAAGGTAGGAGGTTCACAATTTCACATCAACCCGAGTGACCAGGAACCCTTCAAATTGAATTGTTTTTCAAAGTCTTTTCTGGCTACTTTCTATTCATTGTGTCAAATTTTGGGTTTCAATCTTGGTGTGGTAATGCCAATTGCATACATGTTTATGGGGGTGCAAATACAACACCCTAATTTCTCTGTAACATATGAATTTGCTTCTTTCCTAGCTGAGAGGATAGATGAGGGGTTGTTGAAGCTATAGAAGGGTGATATTGGTACTCAATTCTTTTGGTATTCCATTCTGATGCATATGTTTCTATTTAAAAATGTTGATTTCTTTGCTGAGAAGATGAACTTAAGGTAATTAGTTGATGGAGAAAGGTTGCTGGTACAGATATGGGCTGCAGATTTGTCCTATAATAAGGAAAACACCAGTTATGTATAATTTTATAATTGTTTTGCTTCTAGACTAAGGGTTAGATTGATGGTAAATGTACCTAGGGTCCTTGAGGCAGTGCATGATTTCCTCAGGCTGAAAGAGAGGAAGCCAAAATTGAGAGTTTTACTTAACTGGGGTGACATTATCTCATATCTAGTTAGCACTATTTTGAGATTATAGGTATTTTAGGGAACCCCTCACATACTGCCATACAATGTGCCACCAAGAAAAGGGTTTTCTGAAGTTGTGGCAAATGGGTTGTATTC
The DNA here is from genome assembly GCA_007258455.2 of Sequoia sempervirens. Lineage (NCBI taxonomy): Eukaryota > Viridiplantae > Streptophyta > Pinopsida > Cupressales > Cupressaceae > Sequoia > Sequoia sempervirens. Next base: position 257,353,167 of record VDFB02281492.1, read on the forward strand.
ATGAAGACAACCTTACTGGAAAGGGGAAGGGAACATTATTCCCTGATTATACAGTAGTGTCTGACTTACATTTTCAAAGGGAGGTTGGACACATTTTGATAAATTCTTTGTTGATTATCATTTCAGATCTGGTCCAAGGCGACATCATGATCCTAAAGGTTTCTTTGCTCTCTTTAGACAAAAAATAAAAGGTGGAAAATTTGCACATGAGTTCAATTTCCCTGAGGACCTGATCAGAAATGAATTTGATTTAAAGAAGTAGGAATTGAACAAGGAAAAATGGATAGCTTATAGTAAGCTATTGGCTATTATGCATGAAATGGATCTAAAGTATGATCCACTGATGGAATTCACTCCATACCATAAGAAAATTGATTTTCTTAGGAAGAATTTTAAAGAGATTATAGACACCTTGACAAACAAAAATATAAATTTAAGGCTAAGCCTGGATATGCAAGGACAAAGTGATAGGCCAATTGAAACAAGGTTAGTATATCAGCCAACAGAAAGGCAACCTCTCTATAGGAGGAAAAGGGATACTAGCAGTGATGAGGAAGAAGTAGACAAAAAGGGGAAGAAAATAATGAAGGCACCTCCACGACCAGGTCCAAAATTCAAAGTACCTGGGGTAGTCAAAATCATTGAATTAACATCTTCACCAGAGTGCAGTCCCCCATTGCCACCATCTAAGCCGAGCCCAAAGAGGCAAAGAACTGATTACCCACTTGAGGATTTGATAGATGAAATTATTGTTACTGATCAAGATATGCAGGTTGGTATGCTTTTCCCTCCCAGGTTAGCTGAGTTGGTTCTATCCAATTTGGATATGAAGGGAAAAAGTGTGCAAGATGCAAGAATGAAAGCTTGCAAGGAGTTATTAGATGATAATGCATTTGTAAAGACTCCTGTATTCTTGCAATTGGAATGGAAAATGAAATTTGAAGAGTATCAAAACAAATGCAAGGAGAGAAGAGAACTACGGCCTGACAAGTCAAATTAGGAGAATGATGAAGAAGTAAAGGATGAACTAATGGAAGAGTTCAAGAACATCGCTCCTAAAGAAGGAAGACAACTAGTGAGTCAGGCTGGTGTTTTGATTTTTCCTGAATGGGACATCATAGATGTGGTGGATTTTAATGCCATTATGAAGTCCAAGAATCTTTGTCAAGATTCTAAAGAAGTTAAGGAAGCATTGCAAAATTCTGCCTTCAGTGAAGAATATGAGACCTTGGAAATTTGGGCATTGGCTCCACAGGGGAGAAAGCCAGATATTGTTGATATTAATCCAAATTTTAGAGGAGGATTAATAATAAAGAGGGCTTCAGAGACTTCAACCACCGAGGAAACTAATTTAACTGTGAACATGGCCAAGTTGGCCCAAAAAACTGCTAAAAGAGAGGAGGCTGAAAAGAAGAGCCTAATGGAAAAGTATAACACTTTGATTGAAGAATATAGTAAAATGCAACAGAGGAATGTTGAGCTACAAACTGAAGTAGAAATGTTCAAGTATGGACATATTGGGGAATCATCCAGTGCTCTAGGAACCAACACATTACCTCCCATAGCAGGGTCAATGCCTCCTCCTTCTCCAAATGTTTCTACACCTAGGTCTCCCATTCAAAATCCCATTCTCACCCCTCCTCTAGAACAAATTGATGAAGAAACAAAGTGCTCTGTTGATCCAACAAAGAGACAGCTCATACAAAAAATTGATGAATTACATACATTATTAAAGGTAAAAGAGGAGGGTTTCCTTTCAAAAGAAAAAGAGATAGTTACTACTATTTTAGAGCATTTAAATGAAAGGGTAGATAATAAATTTCCCACTATACATTCTTTGTATTCTTTGCTATTGGAAGCAATAAAGAGTATTGATAGGGATCAAGAGATAGCGATTCCAATAATTGAAAATTGGATCCCTAGGGCCAATGATTTGGATATTATGAATAAAGCCTCAAGGTTTGATATAAATAACAGACCCCAATCATTGAAGCCTACTCATATATTAGTAAAATCATTGCAAGGTTTTCAGACCTTACCAAATGATTTAAGTAGGAAGATTAGGGAGTTGGTAAAGAGTTTTAATGATTGGGGTAACACACTATTACCTGATATAATTAATGAGTAGGGGGAAGTTAGAACACTCCAACAATGGCAGGATCAAGCTAGTAAAGTCATCAATAATCAAATTAAAATAATTTGTGATGACTTAGATTATGATTTGTTGGTAAATTGTATGGATAAGATTATTGGTACTGGCTCATTTTTGGATTCCTTTGAAAGAGATGCTAATCAAGTAGTAGTAAAGTATATGCCTTATAGTACAAAGGTAAGTGAGGTGATTAATTTTTATTGGCCAACTGATGAAGAATACCAGAGGTGGGTAGCTAAATATTTGAATGATGATGAGTAAAGGGAGTGGACTACCAATAGGTGGCAAATTAGATGCTGCAGTTACAACGAATCTAGTTTTGTGTTGATGGTTTTCTTGGCATGCATTTTACATGGTTTTTTGTTATTACATCAACCTTCCTCCATTAGAATGATGAATGAGAATATGCTCCAGAATGATTGTTGTTGTAACAATTTTTGGAATATCATCAGGTGTCACAATTGGCTGGTGACAGGTGTACTTTCTGGTCTGAAGCTTGTTTTCTCCTTCATTTTCTATAAGAAGGATTTCAAGGCTAGAAGTATGGGTTAGCAAGTTAGAGAATTTTGATTGAGTCTAGGCGAAGTTGCAGAGCAGATTGTAAAGTCATATGTTTATAGAGATAAATGCAATTTAGGATTTTGAGTCATTTTGTAATAGGTTTTGAGTTCATGAGGATTAAATGTTGTATAACAGTACTACCATTTGAATTGAAATGATAAATTCAAGTTCATATCTCTCCATTGTATGCACATATCTGAACTTTGAATACAATAACTAAGGGTTGTTTCATTCATCTCACTGTTGTGGTGTGTATGATTCTATTGTAGCTTTAATTCAAGGAATTAATTAAAATGCTTAAATAGGATTATAGGAAGATATGTTTTGTATAAGAATTTGATAAGTAGTATTGGGTTAGAATACATACTGATGAAATTGTAATGCAATATTGTCAAGGACCTTATATGTCATGTATTTCATCTGTTATAAACCTTTCAATGCTTATAAATTCAACTCCCCAATGGATATATGGTACTGATCTAGGTTGCATTCATTCATGTGATTCAATATTAGTTTGTCTTTTCCTGGAGCTTGCAACAGATTGAAAATCAATGACTATTTTATATATTATGGATTGTGTTGTAGTCATCCCATGCTTCATACAATTGATATTGTTGAAGAATAGCCGATTCTTTTCAATATTATCTTATTGTTTTGAGCTACTAAGTGGGATTATTTGTTATTATTAATGTTGTTTATGATAATGGTGTAGAGGTTGTAAACACATTAAGGGATTCCCCTCCTAGGTCTTGCAGAGCCCGAAGTGTAGGAGGTTATTTTAAAGTGCTCATCAGTTGGTCTAAGTCCTTCGAGCTTCCCTTGATTGGAATTGGAAATTCCATGGGTAGATTAAAAGACCAACCTGGTTAACAGTGCAAAAATTAACCAACAACTCCCTTAGTTGCGATGAAGTTATTTTGAATGAACCAAACATTAATTGTCATGAAAATATGGTTTGTTGTTCTCCTAAGAACTCTCCTTCTAGGGAGGATATTATGACCCAAGACAAATATAACATAGGCACTAATGATATTATTCCCTTCAAAGACAATGATGACACTCACAAGTGTTACGGGATGTTAACATTACTTAACCTCAACTCATCCTTGATCCTTCTTCACACAAACAACCTCAATGTAAACTTGAATTCACCCTCTACCCACTTGAAACTAATGTGTCATAGCAACTGAGTTATAATACTATTGCTCATACATATAAGACTAAAAATAATCCACAACCATCATAACCAACCCCACCACCTTTACCTTTGCCTAATCCTATTCCCTCTAGACCTATCTTACCAAGTCTTTATAGTGGAAAGGAGTACAATCTTGTTTAACAAATAAAGAATACTCCTAAAATATTATTATGGGACCTTGTTCAAGCCTCCCCTCACTATCACAACATGATCCAATCAGCCTTGCAACAAGTTCCTATCCCTTCTAATACACAACCAATGAACATTGCTATCATGATCCAAGGAATAAATGCTGACATTTTTTTCCACCAAAGTGAACTCCCCCCTTTGGAAGTGCAAAAACAAAATGAATCTTTCATGATCATTTCTCAATACAATCGAATAGGGATAAAGTAAACCCTTATTGATAATGGTTCTTCCCTTAATGTGTGTAGTGTGAATCTCCTTGATCGAATGTGTGTTGAAAAGTCACAAATAATACCTAATTCTATATCTATTCAAGGATTTGATAATACAACAAAGCAATCCCTTGGTGTAATCACTTTTTCTATTACAATTGGGGTGGTTACTTTTCAAACTCCTATTCATGTCATGCCTTATGATATTTTGTATAATCTTCTTTTAGGAAGACCATGGATTCATGAGATGAATGTAGTGCCTTCAACCCTTTATCATATAATGAAATATGTCTATAAAAAATCACATTTATCAAGTTGAAATAGATCTTGAGCCTAAAAGTTTCTTTCACCTTGAGAAAGGGGCTACAAGTCCTTTGAAAACATTGATTCCAACATCTAATATAGACCCTCTTGAAATTGAACAAAACAATGAGGAATCAATTTTTAAATTATTTGGTGATGATTGGTGATCCTTAGAATTCACACCATCATTTATGGGGGAATACATAATCACACAAAAGAAAGATGAGAAACAAGAACAATAGACCATCATGTGAACACAAAATTTGGAAGACCTTTCAAAAGCATCTACCTCCACTACTTTAGACAAAGAAGAAAGCTACACAGTCACCTTTGATGCTGCTTATGATCAACCACCACCCGATCCAAAAGCAATGAAGAATATTTATGGAAAAGGTTATGAGCTCATGAAAAAATAGGGATATGGTGGAAAAGGATGTGTTGCTCAAGAACAAGGTATCCGTAACCCTATAGAGCTTAACACACAACAAACGACTCATGGTATTGTTTATTGTCCTTTATCTGAGATCACCAAACCTTCACTCAACATCAACAATATCACACAACATAGTCCTAAATAATCCTTAACAACTAGTGGTCTTGAATATCATCCTTTACACAATATGACACAAACAATGAACTCTTCACTTAATGTTAATGTCAATGTCATCTCACAAGATACCAATGATTTGCATTTGATAGATTTTCCCTCCTCCAGTAAGAGTGAGAACAAAATATCACAATCTAGAGAAACTTGTGTAAGTATGACATCCAATACTAAGAAAGATGTATCTTTGACGCCAGCCATATGACCACCTTCTACCATTGATCAAGAAGGTATCTTGTTGAGACTTCTCCAAGATTACTTGATCACCCTCCCTCCTAGAACTCGAAAGCAATGTTATTACAAGACTTCATTCTATGCATATCATAGAGTTCATGGTCACTCCTCTAATGACTGTAAAGCTTTGAGTCATAAAATCCAACATTTTCAGGAGTTTGGTATGCTTCCCTCTATGGGGAAACCTATTTCCTCTAATTGATATTGATTTTCACTCTAGCATGCATTTCATCAATCATTTCAACTCACTCTTGTCCTGCACTTAGTGAGGGAAAAAGGTTATGTCATCTTTTCCTCGTATGTCACTTGTGGTTGCCTCCTTTGGCTAGTTGTTAACCTTTCATGAATACATAAGAGAAAGCGTGGAATGTGGAAAACATGGCTTAAGTTGGCTTGCATATGACATACTTCTTTTTTTCATGATGTAGCTTCTCAAAAACATATGACTGGGCATAGGGCTTTCTGAGTAAGCTCTCATGTTCTCCTTCTTCTACTTTAAAGAAATTGCTCACAATATTGGTGTTCGCAACCGCTTTAAAGTGGGGGCATACATCACAACTCACATTTAATTGTGCAATTTCTTTCTTCTTGCGACACATCCTTTTCTTGGTGGAGTCATTGAGCTTGATTCCCTCCAAGAGTGTGATACTTCTTTCACACTTATCCTCTCTTGGAGACATTTGGCATGATTTTCCCTAAGATGAGACCTTGCACATTCCTTACACTATTTTGCATTAACAATATCTATGAGTGTCAAGCATATGAAGTTTTTCTTATGTCATAGAGCTCAAAAATCATTTTCCTTTGTGGCACCTTATTAAAGTTATCAAGAGGTATAACTTTAATATGGTTGAGCGGGAAGCCCATTCCAAGGCACAACTTTCCCCATAGCCACCTATGTGTTTGTGAGTTCTACCAACTAGTGTATGTTTCTCACCTTTTTGGGATTTCTCACCTGGCGGACAACCAAGAGTTCTGTCACCCCAGAGTGAGTATGCATTTTCTTTTGGACAAACAACCTAGATTTGATCCACAACTAGCTGGACAAACAATCAAAGCTTGATCCACCCTTTCATTTTCATATTTCTCTTTCTTTCCATTGCATGATTTTGTTTCTTGATGGTTTGACTTAGGATCTTTGACCATAGGGGCTTGCACAACCTCCTTTTATCTTTTTCATTCTTTTTCATCTGCATGATCTATACACTCAAATCTCTCTTGAATGTCTACTTTAGTGTGAATTTGGAGCAAGTTCATCCTCTCACTAAAGTGGGGGCTAAATGTAACGTAGAAAAAATGACCTCTTGCTTGAAATGGGATTAATTCATGATAAATTGGACTTAATGAGGCCTTGATTCAGGTGTTGCGAGGCATTTTATGCATCCACACTAGGTCTTGGACCCTTCCAAATTGAATAACATGATTTTATTGATGTCTTGTAAAGGTGTTCTAAAAGAATTTCACAATTTTCTAGACTTAATAAACTCATATCTCCCTAATTCAATATTATAAGGGTATGTGCAGGATCATCATGGAAAAAATAGGCCCTAAAGTGGCAATGAAAATTCAAAAAAATCAGAGTTAGGCAACTTGACATAAAAAATTGAATAAGTTATCTATATTATTTTGAAAATATGTAAGAATAGAATCTATGGAAAATTGAATGTAGTTTCTAAACTACTAAGTTTATTTTATTTTTTAAAAGTCTATTTGGTGAAAATTTGAAATTTCAATGCAGTATTACTTAAATTTTAGGGAAAAAGAAGAAGTAGGTGTCTATCTAACCACCATAACCATAATAAAATGATAATATGTGTTTATAAGATTTTAGATATAAGTAGAGGACTCATGTCCAGATGTGAATATTTTTTGTAATTTTTTCTAAGTAAATAATTAATTATGAATTTTTTATTACAACTTTAAAAATATAAAACTCATATGTCTGACCACCTTAACTTGGTCAAAACCTCATGAAATTCATTTTAAATCCTATAGTATAAAACATAGAATGTGATGTGTTTTGATTCAAAAAATGTGATACCGTTTGAAAGTTATAGATGTTTTTAATCAACCTATCAATTAGGACTTTAGTCGTAATTCAACTAATAGAAAATGAATAATAATTATTTATTAAATTCAAAGTAAATTAATAATTTATATTGCGGAAAGATGAGAGTATCCCCTCACAAACCCTTTTCATTTCATCAATTTTGGCTAAAAGAGTCAAGCCATCCTCACATGGGGCTGTCTGAAAAAGGAAAGTTGTTAAACACATTTTTTGTGTTGACTTCTTAGGATTGGCATGTCCAAGCCAAATTCCAAAGCAAGCCCGAGGCTAATCCCTAGGCAATAAATTTTGTGTTAGAAATATCAAATATCTGTTTCAAATCAGATATCCGATTT
>VDFB02281492.1:257362758-257483884 GCA_007258455.2 Sequoia sempervirens
TCTTCCCCTCTTCCCCTCTCCCTCCACCCTCCTAATGAACTCTTTCTCTCTCTCTCTCCTATTCTTCCTCTCTTTCCCTCTCCCTCCCCCCTCCTAATGAACTCTATCTCTCTCTCATTCTTCCCCTCTCCCTTCCCCCTCCTAATTCTCTCTCCCTCACTCTCCCCTTCTTCCCCTCTACCCTACACACACTCTCTCTCTCTTGCCCAACCTCCACCTCCTAATTACTATTAGGTCTATATATGCACAAATCACATATCTAATTTATAGCACTAAAATCCTACCATTCGATAGCATTATAAAATTATTTTATTTTAAATTTTTTTCATATTAGATATCAGATTTATTTAGATATCTGACTTGTGGGCCATACCAAAACCCTATATGGCCCATTTTTTGCATTCCAATGGACCCTACATTCTTTTTGCAGGCTTTGCAGGTGACAAATGTGCGGTTTTAGATAGGAAGAGACAAAGTTCAACTTTTTGGAGCATCTTGTACTCAAATTTGTCATAAAAAATGATTTTTCAGCATCTTTTATGAGGTATAATGGGGAGCAACAGTTGTCGGAAGCATAAATGTAAGAGAAATCTTACAAAAGAACAAATTGATGCATATAGACAAAAAGATAAAGAAGATCATAGGAAGAGAAGACAAGGTATGTTAAATATTGGTGAATCTAAGCCCTATGGTCTTTCAAGTGAAGAGGAAATTGAATATGTACAAGGTGAAAATGTTGAACATGATATTGAAATTGGGAATGAAAATGTTCAAATTGATACTCAAAATGTTCAAGTTAAAAATGTTGGAATTGAATATGTTGAACATGATATTCAAATTGGGAATGAAAATATTGAAATTGATATTGAAAATGTTGAAGGTGAAAATGTTGGATTTGAAGATGTTGAATATGATACTGAAATTGAGAATGAAATTATTCAAATTGAAGGTGAAAATGTTGGAATTGAAGATGTTGAACATAATATTGAACTAAGTGTAAATTATGTTTCACCAAATTACATGAGAAATGAAGAACCTTGTGTGGAAGAAAGAAAAGATTAGAAAGAATGACATACCTGCATTTGAAGACTACAAGAAACACAAAACCATTCTCATGTATTGCACCTTGTTATAGCAACAAATGTTAAGTTGTTAAAGCATCATGCCAGACCAAAGACAAAACAACTATGGACACTTAGTAATGTTGATCATGAAGCAATATTAGATACTCTTAAGCAAAGAGATGACCCTTCAAGCACACTTGAATAGCATTTTCAAGAATGGAAGGTAGAATGCTTATGTTCATTATGATTAAGTTCATTAGTGTTCTTTATTTAATACTGATATTTTATATACTATTGCAATGCAGGTGTCTTTAATAGTGATATTTTGTATGCACTTTTGATATTTTTGGCAAGATTGATCATGGACCTGCTGCAACAATAGCTAGCTCTAATCCTTTTGAAGAGGTATGCAAAATTAGAACAATATAGATTGGTTATTCTAAAGCGTCTTTTATAGTTTGCATCACCAACTCATCATCATTCAGGTTGTTTAGATTAATATAGATATGTTAGTCTAAGCATCTTTTCTATTGTGACAATATAGATTTCTCATTTTCCCACTTTTGTGATATTCTTGGCATGATTGATCATGGACCTGCTGCAACAATAGCCAACTCTAATCCTTTTGAGAGGTATCGACATATTACAACAATATAGATTGGTTATTTTAAGCATCTTTTATAGTTTGCATTACCATCTCATCATATTTTGTGTCATTTAGAATAATATAGATTGGTTATTCTAAGCATCTTTTATAGTTTGCATCACCAATTCATCATCATTCAAGTTGTTTAGATTAATATAGATTTGTTAGTCTAAGCATCTTTTCTATGGTGACAATATAGATTTCTCATTTTCCCACTTTTGTGATATTCTTAGTACAATTGATCATGGACCTACTACAACAATAGCCAACTTTGATCCTTTCGAAGAGGTATGCAATAGATTACAACAATATAGATTGGTTATTCTAAGTGTCTTTTATAGTTTGCATTACCATCTCATCATATTTTGTGTCATTTAGAATAATATAGATTGGTTATTCTAAGCTACCTTGATGGTTTGTACAAGTACTTGTCAATCTAGAATGTGAACATACTACTATTGTTGAAGACTATGCCTTGAATGTCTCTAATAGGAAAATTTTGTAAAATTTGAATTCTCAAATTGGAAACAATGTAAAATGGTCATAATTGTGTATGGGCATAATCTATACCCAGTGATGCTTTTTGAAATATGGGTAAAATGTTTGGCATTGTATAAAGGGTATGTTTAAAATGTAAAGGACGTATTTTGGAAACTCATAGGTTTTGTAAAGGGGTCTGTTTTTGTACTTAATCAAGCTACAACCAAAGGTTTTCTTCCTGGTTCTTTCCTATCGGTATGCTTGTTTGAACCAGGTTTTGCAATATCTCCCATTTATATATAATAAATTATAGTGGCTTGCAACTTTTTTTCCTCAAATCCAACTTGGGTGCAACTTCATTTTTAACAACTTTCATGAGGCTTTTTAAGGAAATCAATGTTTCCAACATTTCCACACCTTATAAATTCATCAAACACATTTATTAGGACCTGCACAAGCTTGATCCAAATTTAAATCTTGTTGCCCCCATGTTTCATTGACATTAGCAAGTTGTAACCTCCATTTTTGGTGCAAGAGCACCTACACCACAATATCATTGTGGATCATTTCAATGATTAAAGTGTTAATATTTTGAGTTTTTGTCTTTAATGAGATCTAATAGTCCTAATGGTCATGTATTAGGAGGATTGTTTAGGTTTTAGGGTCAAAAAAACATGGAGATCCCAACTTGTCCTAGTTGTTGCTTTGTAGCCTTTGAAGAAAAAATTAGTAAATTTGTTTAGGGACAAGAAAGATTAGAGTTTTGAACATGTAATGATTCTATTTCAATTCATTAAGTGAGGTCTTAGTAAAGTTAGAAGTGGAAAAGTGCAACATTTCATTATGAGTCATATTAATGTGAAAAATGTTTGTATTTTGGCCTTCAATGGTCATTAAGGTTTCAAAAGTCAATTAATATTGGTGGTTAAAGGCATTGGGAGTTGGATTCCAAGGCATAGAAATGTACTTAAGGCCTTCAAGGGCTTGAGATAGGTTTGGTTGAAGTATTTTTTTTCTTTGAATCAATAAAGTTTCAATTGCTTAGTTTATATTTTACTATTTTTCTTGTGTTTTTTGCCTGTGCACAAGCCATTCAAGAATTTTTGTATCAAAAATTTATGTAGAAATGTTATTAAATTTCTTAAATTTATTCTTAATTCTTAATAGAGGGTTTCTTTATTCATTTTGTGCCTTAAAACTCAGACTTTCTTTAGACGGGTTCCTGAATAGGGGAATAAGAGTTTTGCAATTTTAATGGCTTGAATCTCATCCCACCTACTATGTGCCAATGTGAACTAGTGATATGATTTGGTAGGGATTAGGAAATGATATTTCAAGAGTGTAAGGCATGGAGAACTAGGTTTTGAAATAAAATGAAGAGTTAAAGATCTAAAAATGGTGGTTTTTTTCACTTGAAAATAGAGTTTTTACCCTAGGGTTTGCAAAAATCTCTAAGATACCATAATTTTCTTTGTTTTCTAAGCATATTGGGGCCTAAATAAAGGTTTCTAAGGTGGTGTCAGAGTCTGAAAGGTTGTGTAAGTGCTACATCCAATAAACCCTCAAGAATTACAATAAAAATAAGGGTTTTTTGATTTGATGGTTATAGGTCTGTAAAGATGGAATCAAATTGTAGAATCTTTGTTTTCTTGGAAATTTATTTTCTTTCCCAAAGTTTTAGGGGTCTATGTGGTGTTTGAAGGTATGTTGCTTTGTATTTTTGGGCTAATTGAGTAGCCTTTTCAAGGGTGAATGTATAGGAAGTCAACACTGGTCCAAAGGAGTCTATGTTGTTTCTCATATATGTTGTGTAACTTGGATATGGGTGTTTGAATCAGTCATGTTTTGGTTTGGAGTTTTGGAAAATTGTGGAGTAATTGGACAAAAACTAGTTTCTCACTATTACAAGGGTTTAAGGGGGTTAAAGAGGGAAATGTGTATTTAGTTTCTTGTCAAGTTGTAAGGGAGTTTTGGACTTTCCAAAGAGGTCAAAATAATCTTGTTAGATGCCTCAAATAGGCAAGTTGCAAAGAGTTTGTGATTGTACCCTTGTGTTTGGATCAAATTTTCACCTAATTTCACTCGGTCCAATGTAGCTCAAAGTGATTCGGTGTATTTGGTTGCAAATGAGGACCATCCCTAGCATAAAAATACCCATATAGATGTGTTGGAATGGTCTATTTGGTCATAAGAGTTGTGGAATGAAAGTTGCACCACTTTGCAACTTTACACTGCTTGCATCTGGCAACTTTTCCCTCCATTGAAAAGTCATCACCATAGGAAAACAAATTTGAGATAGAAAAAAATAAGAGGTTTTTTAAGATGGTCCCAAGATGATCCCATAGCCTCAAACAAAGAGTCTGTAAGCCTCACGGTCTTCGAGAAATAGCCCTTCAAAGATTGCTACCTTTTAGCACTTTGGACTCTTAAGGGAAATCATTAGTCCAATGTAGCTTAGAGTGGTTTGGCATATTTGGGTGCAAAAGAGGACCATCCATAGCATAAAAGTACCCATCCAGACATGTTGGAACAATTTGTTTGGTCGTACAAGTTGCGGAATGAAAGTTCCACCACTTTGCAACTTTACACTGCTTGCATCTGGCAACTTTTCCCTCCACTGAAAAGTCATTACCATAGGAAAACGCCTCCGAGATAGCAAAAATTGAGAGAGGTTTTTGTAGATGGTCCCAAAAAAATCCCATGTCCACAAACGAAGAGTCTGTAAGCCTCACGGTCTCTAAGAAAAATCCCTTCAAAGATTGATTCCTTTTAGCACTTTGGACTCTTAAGGGAAATTGTCGGTGCAATGTAGCTCAGAGTGATTCGGCATATTTGGGTGCAAAAGAGGACCATCCCTACCATAAAAGTACCCATCTGGATATGCTGTAATATTCCATTTGGTTGTACGAGTTGTAGAATGAAAGTTGCACCACTTTGCAACTTTACATTGCTTGCATCTGACAACTTTTCCCTCTACTGAAAAGTCATCACCACAGGAAAATGCCTCTGAGATAGAGAAAACTGAGAGAGGTTTTTTAATATGGTCTGAACACAATTCCATAGCCTCAAATGGAGAGTTTGTAAGCTTCAGTCTTTGAGCAATAACCCTTCAAAGATTACTACCTTTTAGCACTTTGGACTCTTAAGGGAAATCATCTATCCAATGTAGCTCAGAGTGATTTGGCGCATTTGGGTGCAAAAGAGGACCATACCTAGTGTAAACGTACCCATCTGGATGTGTTGGAATTGTCTGTTTGGTCATACGAGTTGCAGAATGAAAGTTGCACCACTTTGCAACTTTACACTACTTGCATCTGGCAACTTTTCCCTCCATTGAAAAGTCATCAGTGCCATAGGAAAACACCTCTAAGATAGCAAAAACCAAGAGAGGTTTTTGTAGATGGTATTAACACAATCCCATAGCCTCAAATAAAGAGTCTATAAGCATCATGGTCTCTGAGAAATAGCCCTTCAAAGATTGCTGCCTTTTAGCACTTTAGACTCTTAAGGGAAATCGTTGGTCCAATGTAGCTTGGAGTGATTCAGTGTATTTGGGTGCAAAAGAGGACCATCCATAGCATAAAATTACCCATCCAGATGTGTTGGAACAATCCATTTGGTCGTACAAGTTGCGGAATGAAAGTTGCACCACTTTGTAACTTTACACTGCTTGCATCTAGCAACTTTTCCCTCCACTGAAAAGTCATCACCGCAGGAAAATGCCTCCGAGATAGAAAAAACTGAGAGAGGTTTTTGTAGATGGTCCAAAAAAAATGCCATATCCTCCAACAGAGAGTCTATAAGTCTCACGGTCTCTGAGAAATAGCCCTTCAAAGATTGTTGTCTTTTAGCACTTTGGACTCTTAAGGGAAATTGTTAGTCCAATGTAGCTCAGAGTGATTCGGCATATTTGGGTGCAAAAGAGGACCATACCTAGTGTAAACATACCCATATAGACATGTTGGAATAGTTTTTTTGGTCATATGAGTTGCGAAATGAAAGTTGTACTACTTTGCAACTTTACACTGCTTGCATTTGGCAACTTTTCCCTCCACTGAAAAGTCATCACCATAGGAAAAAACCTCCGAGATAGCAAAAATTGAGAGATTTTTTATAGATGGTCCCAACACGATCCCATAGCTTTAGATAGAGAGTCTGTAAGCATCACAGTCTCTGAGAAATAGCCCTTCAAAGATTGCTACCTTTTAGCACTTTGGACTCTTAAGGGAAATCGCTGGTCCAATGTAGTTTGAAGTGATTTAGTGTATTTGGGTGAAAAAGAGGACCATCCCTAGCATAAAAATACCCATCTAGACATGTTGGAATAGTTCATTTGGTCATACGAGTTGTAGAATGAAAGTTGCACCACTTTGCAACTTTACACTACTTGCATCTGGCAACTTTTCCCTCCACTAAAAGTCATCACCATAGGAAAATGCCTCCGAGATAGAAAAAACTAAAAGAGATTTTTGTAGATGGTCCCAACATATTCCCATAGCCTTGGTTGAAGAGTCTATAAGCATCACGGTGTCTGAGAAATAGCCCTTCAAAGATTGCTTCCTTTTAGCACTTTGGACTCTTAAGGGAAAGTAGTGGGAAACATAGTTAACTTCTTCACAAACTTGGTTTGAAGTAATTTCCTTCTTTTGTGCATTTAAAATGGAGTTTTAAGCCTTCCACCCTAAAAGTGACCTCTAAATAACTTCAAACACTCTAACTACCTCATTCATATTCATTTTTTTTTGCCAACAAGCATTTTCATTCCAAGAGGCTGAGCTTTATTTTTGCTTGTTGGATTGAAAGCGGACCGTGACACAACTTTCTTTTTTCAAAAAATTTTCAGCATCATTGAACTAAGAATTTATCACACATCTGCAGAGAAATAGAGGAGTACTACAAACTTAAACAAATTACACTTTGGTTCTCACTTACTTGATGTACTCTCCAACATATCTCTTCTCTAAAAGTGACCTCTAAATCACTTCAAACACCTTAACTACCCTAAAAGCGACCTTTAAATCACTTCATAAACCTTAACTACCTCATTCTTATTCATTTTTTTTTTGAAACAAGCATTTTCATTCGAAGAGGCTGAGCTTTCATTTTTGCTTTCAAAGAAAAATCTTCCTATGCCACTGTTACACTGCACAGGTAAACCAGGTTTTGTATTGTGGAGCTATATTAAGCTACCACTCTCAAGACCAATGTAATAATGATACAAAATAACATTTGAGATTACAAGAAGACATCAAAATGGGTAGTGTACTAAAAAAATTCTTATGATTTTTGAAGAATGCTGATAACTCTACTCAGTTGTCTTCTTTTTTCAATATCATACAAATTGAACCTTGGCATCAATAGACTCTGTATATCAAGCTACCACAATTCAAGTTTCAATGATGAATATTTATCATGCATGTTTTAAATGACATTCAATTTTATGGTATTTTTTTTTATATGATTTTATGTGATATTCTAATCATAATTCATGCTTCTAGGCTACACACACACACACACACACACACATATATACATTTTTTCTCCATTGTTCAGCCCCTACACTGCAAGTAAATTGCTGCATAGTGTGTGGAATGAGGGGGAAGTAGGCCTGAAACCCCTTTAAATTTTGTTTGAGTGCATTTAAAATGAAGTTTTAAGCCTTGCACCCTAAAAGTGACCTCTAAATAACTTCAAACACCTTAACTACCTCATTCTTATTCATTTGTTTATCAAACAAGAATTTTCAATCCAAGAGGCTGAGATTTCATTTTTTCTTGTTGGATTGAATGTGGATCATGACACAACTTTCTTTTTTCAAAAATTGTTCAGCATCATTGAACTAAGAATTTATCACACATCTGTAGAGAAACAGAGTACTACAAACTAAAACATATTACACTTCTGTTCTCACTGACTTGATGTACTCTCCAACATCCCTCTTCTCTCATATGGAGAGTTAGAACTGCTTGGCCATGCCTTTGCATCTTTAGGGAAGTTTTGATCTTTTTGACAATGTCAAAGGCATGGTTGCATAAAGATTAGGAAAAAAACCTTTGCTTTTAGATTAGCAATGCATGGAAGATTCAAAAAGTATCCTTGATATTACAAAAAGGTATGTGCTTATAAACTTCAAATGTGCAATCACTCTCAAGACCAATGTAACAATGATACAAAATAACATTTGAGACTGTAAGAAGACATCAAAATGGCTAGTGTACTAAAATAATTCTTATGATTTCTAAAGAATGCTGATAACTCTACTCAGTTGGCTTCTTTTTTCAATATCATACAAATTGAACTAGCATCAATTGATTCTGTATATCAAGCTACCACAATTCAAGTTTCAACAATGAATATTTATCATGTATGTTTTAAATGAAAGTCAAGTTTATAGTGGTTTTTTTGTTTATATGATCTTATGTGATATTCTAATCATAATTCATGCTTCTAGGCTGTATATATATATATATATAAATAATTTTTACATGTTTTCTCCATTTTTCGGCCCCTACATTGCAAGTAAATGGCTACATAATGTGTGGAATGAGGGGGCAGTAGGCCTGAGACCCATTTATAGTTTGTTTGAGTTCTTTCTTTTCATTTTTTGTGAGTTTTGTGCCAAGTTTCCTCAAAGAAATGTGGTCTCATAGAATTCCATGACAAGCTAATGCAATTGATAGTTGCTGGACTAGTTATTAGTTATGTAGTGTGAAGTAATTGCATAACTGCTTAGGTTGACTTTGTAAAAACTATATTCTTATTGAATTTTTTTCATCTATCAGCATCTAGTTGTTACTTATGCAATGTGAAGTAATGCTTTGAGTTTGAAAGATGTGCAATGCAATGCAATCAACAATATGAATATAAACTACATAATATTTAACCATTCTTTTTATGCTATTGTACATTGATATTTAACCATTGATCACTTGATTAAATTTTCAAAGAGTTTAATCATGCACATGAGGAGGAACTTAAATTTCGATTGTCAACTTCTATATATCAAATTATCCAATAATCAAGTGTATGTCCATATACAAAAATAACATCAATGCCAACTCAAACAAAGTTTTACAATATGTGGCATATGCCATCTTGTTATCTATTCAAAATTTACATGCCAAAATATCTATCTCATCCTAAACTACTGGTGGATCATCAAAATGGAGCCTTTTTGAAGCACTCATTGGCTTTGAAGATAGCTGCACAAGAAAAAGTCAAACCACAATTGAGATTAGTTATACTATATAATTTAAAATTGAATAATTAACATAAAAATTAATATACATTGAATTATAATTGAACTCTAAAATTGAAATCTTGATTACCTGAAATATATGTCTCTTCAAAGGGTCAAGAGTCCTAGAATATATCCCTCTCAAAGAACCAACCAAACCAACTTTTGTAACGTCAATCTATATATGCGAACAAAAACATAAAATTGATCCAAGTTAGCATAGAATTGTCAGTAATAAGAACATATTTACCAAGCAAAAAATAAAATAAACACATACCTCTTTAGGCTAATCTTTTTCTTTATCTCCTTTAGGTGTTTCGACACCTCCTCCTTGAGGTGTTTCAACACCTCCTCCTTCAGGTATTCAAATACGTACTCCTTCAAGTGTTGTGACACTTGTCAACAATGATGTATAGCTCACAACCGCTTGTACATAAAAATGAGAAGTACATGTGAAACTACAAATCTATGTCAATTGATGCATAATTAGTAAAAGATCTTATAAATCTTAATTCAATCAAATTTGAGTTCAATTACCTTTCCCTTTTCTAACATTACACCTGCATAGTCTAGAGAGCATCTCAACTCACTCGCACTAGGTGTTTCCTACAAGCAGAGAATAAGATAAACATATAAGTTAATATATAATTTCATTAATGACAGTTCAAATCACAAGCAAGTATATAGTAAAAAAATGTAAATGAGTGAGTGCGAAAATACATACTGTGTGCGTGTCAAGGCTAAAGATATGGCCCTAAGGGTGCTATTAGCCACCTGTGTGAGCTCCTCCTTAGACATTAACTATTAAATAGACCATGTAAATAAATATTAGTACTTGATACTATCTCTTATTAATATTCAATTTAAAAAAAATGCAAGTTATGAATTTACACCTTAAATGTTACCTGTGTAACTATTCCAATGTCCACCTCTCTAGCAGGAGAGGACTCTGTAGGGTGTGCTCCACTCCTCTATGTGTGATTTGCTATAATCTCCACATCTTGGATGTCATAATCAAAAGTGTCTAATGGATGCTCAACAGGATGTACAATAGGACCCAAGCATATTTGTTGGCACATATTGCAAATATGTGGCACACAAATATGTGGACCTGAGGAAGATGATGCAACGACATTGGATCCATCGCCAACATCACTAGAATGTGGCTGAGTTACTGAAGAAGCATGGGAAACCAAAAGAACACTCAAAGAGTGAATGGCGTGGATAGTCTCTGTGGTTGCATCCTTCATAATATCTAAATGTTGTACTAGAGGTGGTAGAGGAAGGGGAACATGTGGGTGCCTGAGTACTCTAATTGCCCCTAGCCTATCTTGGGGCATACCTCCACGAACACCTTGGAAGTGTTTAATGTCAAAGTAATTGACATGATGCCCTAACAAAAACTCAACATATAATTTTTTAATAAAGTAAAAGGGTACATCAAGACTATTTTTGGGTGGTTTATCAAAAACCATACACCAATGATCCCAAATGTTATCTACTATGCCCCTATGCGTGCACCATTTTATAGAAAGTTTTGGTTTGTTAACATTAACTAGTAAACTAGAGCTGGGGCTAATAATAAAGAGGCTATTTGGGCTTTTGTTATTTGGATATTTTTCACATCATCATAAGACAATCCACATGCATATTATTCCCTCATGGTTTCTTTCCATGAATGAAAGGCATTATGTTGGGTGGAGAGGGTTTCTACATTTGTAATTATTTCTGTCAATGTGGTTGACATACAGGATAATCAAAGGATTTTCTTATAAACATCACAAATGCCCCTCAATTGCTTCAATTTTTCACCAATTAAGTCTTTAATTGATGGCTATGGAGGTGGTGGAGCATTTGGCATTTCTGCATTTTGATTCTCAATTGGTGGATTTTCATTCTGAATAGGTGGAATTTGTGCATTCTCATTCTCAGCAGCCATAATGCCTGATTAAAGTTAAAAAATAATTAATCTAATTAAAATTAGACAATATAAATGAAAATATTATAAAAATACCCTAGTTTTTAAAAAAAATCCAAAAAAACCTACTTTTTAACAAAAATCTATAAAATTCTCTAATTTTTAATATAAATACATAAGCAACACTATTTTTAAATCAAAATCCATAAAACATTCATTTTTTTATCAAAATCCATTCTAAACTCATTTTTTTCATAAAAATTCAATCAAAAACCCTATTTTGAAAAAAATCCACAAAAAACTAATTGAAATTATCCAAATCTAATTCAAAATTGAATCAAAGCAAATAAAAATCTAAAATCTTATAGTTTCAAATCAGATATTGGCGAAATTGGATATCCGTTATGCGAAGAACCTCCTCACTGTGCACCTGCAGGTTGTTTGACTATCAAATGATTTTAAAACAACCATAAATTTGTATATATATACTTTTTACAAATTGGATATCCGCTATGGAAAACTAGGATTGGTGTTTTCTTTGGTGGTGTGTATTGACACCCAAGCCTAAAACAAGTCAACACCATATTTTTGTGTTTTTGGGTTGATGAAAGACGCATTTTTTCCTCATTGCCACTTTTTGGCCCACCATGATCCCACACATACCCATAAAATGTATTTGATTGCATCTTCACATCAATCTAGAAGGTTTTTGAATTAAACTTAACTTTAAACTAGTGTTGTAATGTGATTGACACATTCACATTGATTTTTGTGAAGGCTACGTGGACCTCATTTTAATGTTGTAAAGTGTATTTAATCACACTTTCACATTGAATTTTGTGTCCCAAGCCCTAATTTACCTTTACGTCATCATTAATAGGCCACTATTAGCCCATATTATGCATCTCGAGGTCTAATTTGATAAAATACCTAACAAAGTTACAATTTAAACCTTATTTCCTTATCCCTTGTCAACTTAGCTATCAAAATGGCCCTTGTGGGACCCATTTTCCATCTGCAGTGAATCAGTCCACCTAGGTGGGACCCATTAACCATGGGTGGTGAATGAGACCCATTTGGACCAATTTTGACCTTTGAGTGGGAAAAAAGTGAAATTTAAGTTTAATCTTACTTCATGTTGGTCTTTGATGAGGTATTAATAGGTAAAATAGGTGAATTTCCTATAAAATCAACTCTCTCAACCCTAAATCACAACCATTCTTCATTATTGATCCATCGTTCTTCCATCTCAAGTCAAGAAACTTAAGGTTTCATCATTGCAAGTCATTAAGATATCAATTTTCAGATAGTCAAGGGTAGATTCTTCATGTTTTGTTGCAGAAATTCAAGATCAATCATCATGGAAAGGTAATTAAATCCATTATTGCATGTTTCATTCCATTCTTTCATCATTTTGGTTTAATTACCTAAAAGAGGTTTGACCAAGGCAAACCCCCATACCTTAATATTCAACATTTCTCCCTCTTGTCTTGTGTGTTTGTAGATTTAGGTCTCTTGGAAGCTTGGAAATAATTAAGAATCAAGTCGCAAAGTTTCTTAAGTCTTCTCCTCATTTATCAAGTCAAAACATCAACTAAAACTCATTTTTATGTTAAAAAATTAGAGTTTTAGAAGCAAACACCTATAGAGAATCAAAGTGTAGATTGAAAGTTATGGATTCCACCTTTGAATATTTAGAAATTAAAAAGTGAAATAATTCACCATGGGTGGTTAATGAGTCCCACTCCAAGGTTAGTTTTGAGTTTTATGTATTTGTAGATGCCCTTTTGTCAGAAAAGGGTTATGGCACAGTTTTGTAGAATTAGGAGTTATTCACCTAGAATGATGAATGAGTCCCACTGGGCCTGAAAATTAGCATTATCAACATTCCAAAACCTATTTCCAGCATCCTTTAATACCTCAAGTGAACACTTTTAGTTTAACTCATTTCTGTTCAATTTTGCATTCATTTCTAGGTGTTTTTGCATTACACAATGTGTTTTCAAACATTCTTTGTTTCCTTAGTTTCCATTCATTAATAAATTAATCTTATTAGTTTCTTTCATTCAAACATTTCATCTAGTTATGTTGCATCTATATTCCTTCCATATTGCATTGAATTTGAGTGTAGCATTGTCCATTTTGGCCCTTCTTTCTTCTTTTAGGTGAAAAACCCTAGAAGCGTTAGAAAGGATTAGGGTTCCAAAATATATGTTACAATTAGTTAGGTTTTTTATTTTTTCTTTTTGTTTATGCTTTACACCTCTCATAATTGAGTGAAACAACAACACAAAAAGTAGGGGTAACCATTTGATTAAACTCATTTGTGATACATCCCTTCCTTTTCTATGCTTCATTTTGGTGAACCTGATGTCTTGAGCATTGTAGTTTTCTGATTCTAGGAGTCTCTTGAATCTTAGATTGGATCTTGCATTCATTTTCAATGAATTATATCTCATTTAGAGTGTCTTATTGTACATTCAAATTTGCATCTCATGTAGGGTTTTCAAATTGCATTAATTGCATTCTTTAAATTTGAAAAATGAAAAAAAAATAGTCATCTTGCATATCATTTAGGTCACATAAACTTTCATTTGAAAATTAAAAAAAAATTCATATCAAACTAGGTCTTTTAATTCATCATTTTTTCACATTTTCAATTTGCATTTCACATTGCATTTACAAAATCTGAACTTGAAACTTATTGTAGTAGACCTAAATTTGAAAATAATTAGAAAAGGATTAAAATTATATAGAAATCATTTTCAAAACCCTAATCTAGGACCCATTCACCCTAGGGTGAATGAGTCCCTGATTAGACATAAATTTGAATATTTGGAAATTGAAATCTTTTGTTCTTGCTTCTGTTTGCTACTATCAGATCTTTGTTTTAGTTTGTTGAATTTCTATTTCATTCAATTTAGTAAATCTAGCTTAGTTTGGTTTATTTAGTGCATTTTCTAAATTCAAAATTTTAGTTACAACATTTCATTTTTAGATTGTTGAATAGTATAATCAACAAATTTCCTTGGTTAGAATCTAAAAATTGTATTTCTATCTAGGTCATTGCATTGTATTTTAAGCCTCTTTCCATTTTGGGTTTGCACACTAAGTTTCTAAAACTTTCATGAGATGTACAACTTGGTGTCCTATTAGCAATACTATTATGAGACATAGTTTGAGGCTCATGTCATCCCATGATATACCATTTTTTGTGGCTATTGGGTTTTCTAGCTCTCTTCCTAATAGTGTTGATAATCAACCCTCTATGGATCATAGTATGCATATTTCATTTCCCATGACTTCCATGCCTACAACCAATGTGCATGTTGTTCATTTCTTCCAAGAAGATACAAAGAGACTAGATGAAGGTCTAGCAAACTTACAAGACTACATGGACATTAGCATGATTCCTACTTTAAAATTTTTAAGAAAATTTCTTAAAACTGGAAATAGAACACAAATTGTCAGTAGCCTTAGTTGCTTCCTAAATGAGAACTTAAATAGATAAGAGAATGATAAAATCTATGCCTCGGTCAACTTTATTGAAGCTAAACCTCATAAGGGCTCACCCAAAATTCTTCTTGATATTGCTTTCTCAGAAAAAGACATACTTAAACATGCACTTGATGGTCCTCTTTACATAGCTTGAAGAATCAATAACAAGCATACTAATGGGATATTAATTGATCTCGTCTATGGAAAGAATGTGATCATTGAAGAATTCCTATTTGTGCACAAACTCTATCAAGATACATATGACAAACTAAAAGCATGGATCAAGAAACATAATGGTTTTTCTTGTCTTATGATTGACTTGATAGAACTCCCTTTAAAATTTGGATCAAAAACATTAAATGTCTCATTCACCACCATCTCACAATTGGACTAATTTCACATGAAGCTAGGATATCCATGGATTCACTCCATGAATGTCGTCCTATCAGTTGTGCATAAATGTTTAAAGTCTCCCTTTGGCAATGGAATATTTATTTTGCATCATAGTGGCTTTAGTCCTATGTCTTCTTGAGGGAACTTTTGGTTCGAGCCTATTGAACCTATTAGACCTTGTGAATATTACTTTTTCAAATCATATCAAAAGTTTAAGGTGAAGTGCATAGTAGAATTATCCCTTAGAAACATGCCTCACTCCACGATTGAGGAATAATATGATGGTGATTAAAGTAAGGGTTCAAACAAGATTCAACTAATAGGGAAAGAGAGAAAATTTGGTTCAAATAGAGTCTAAGGGGGTGAAGTAGGAAAAAATTGAGAGGAATTTACAGGTTGATGCAAAAAGTTGGGTCCATAAAAAGCTCAAAAAGTGGAAGTGTTTTTGTTGTTTTTTAGAATTTGTCACACTTGGACTGAAAATTTGAGGTACTTACACAATGAATGCTTAAAAAGGTTAGTAATATAAAATTTATCATTTTGAATCTAGTTTCCAAATATATAATTTATTCAAATAACCAAATGATAGAAATTAAATTTTGATAGAGATGTATAAAAACCACTTTTTAAAAGTCATTTTTTAAACCATACCATGCACATGTACAAACACCACTTTTTGACCCAAATAAAATTATTTTGCTAATTCCTTTTGGGGAAAGAGAGATAACAACATGAAGATTGATGAGGATTTTTTTTTGTATATTTTTTTTAATATATTTTTTTTATTAAATTTTTATTGGCCTTAATTGTTGTTTTTAAAAACCAATGTGTACAGACAACATAATTGGACCTAAACTAAACATTTTTTAAATATTTTTTTCATTATGTAGAGAATTTTATGAAGATTGATGGCATATGATTTTTTTTACAAGAAACTTAACCAAAAAAAAGTTATTAAAAAACAAAAAAGCCTAATATTTCAAGTTTATGGACTAGTTTTCTTAGAAATTAATAAAAAATAAAAAATTTATAATCCAAACTTACTAAAAATTATATATTTGGAAATTAGACATCATTTTCTCTAATGGGTTTTAATTTCATAGATTGATTTAGAAAAAAATTTCATCAACCATATTGCTAAAGTTGGACATTCCTCTTGAACCTACCTTAGTTTTTTAGTTGCATGACAAAGGCTAAGGGTTGGGTTTCCAAGCCTTTCTCAAGCCTAAAATTGAGGCTACATGTGGGTTGGAGTTTCAAAATTTTAATAACCTGTATGTGTTATTAAAATGCATACACATTATTTAAATAGAACACATACATGTTATATAACTCGTACACATTACCTATCTACCCGTTTGGTAAAGGTAAACATATATGCATTATATGATGCATAAGCTTTCCTAAAATAGAATGTGTACATGTTTTATAATGTGTACACGTTTCTTATTTAGCTATTATTTCCCAATTTAGAAAAAATTGAGAGATCAAATGTTTTTTGCAACGTTCCTTTTTTGTAGTATGGTCTGAAAACACCATTTTTTGCTTTTTTATTCTAATGTTGTCTTGTGCAATCTCTTAACTGGGCATATTCTATTCAAATTTTTGGAAGAGACAAGTGAAGATTGAATTTTATGAAGTGGAATCAAGTACAAGAACATTTTACAAGAAGATTTGGAAAAAGAGAA
The DNA here is from genome assembly GCA_007258455.2 of Sequoia sempervirens. Classification (NCBI taxonomy): domain Eukaryota; kingdom Viridiplantae; phylum Streptophyta; class Pinopsida; order Cupressales; family Cupressaceae; genus Sequoia; species Sequoia sempervirens. The sequence goes on from VDFB02281492.1 coordinate 257,379,683, forward strand.
CTTTTGGATGTATTCATGATGTTTTTGTACTTCAAAGTTTATAGAAGAAAGGATTTTCATACTATATATAGTTTTAATTGAATATTTGAAAGAGGTAGAAATTTGAAAATAGGTTAAGAATCATTTGTTTTGTTATCAAAGAGGGTTTGGTAACCATGGGATCAAAGCAAAAGAAAAGAAAAAAATGTAGAAAGTTAATGACACCCAAAGAAATTCAAGGAAATAGAGAAATGGAGGCAAAAAGACAAAGGGATAGAAGAGAAAGGATTCATCAAATGAAAAATTTGGAAGCATCTAGTTCCATGAATGTTGAAGAGGAAACCATGAAGGATGAGGTGAATGTAGATGATGCATTTATGTGGAGATGGCGAATATGGAAGAAAATGCAATTATGGAGACAAACCCAACTATGCCTTCAACTTCAACTTTGAATGATATGGAAATAACACCTATGAAAACAACTTTAGTCAGGTCTTCAAATCCACCTCCCAATGATATGAAAAATTCACCTAATCAAAAAAGTTATCCATGTGTGTCTTCAAACCCAAGTCTTGATTTAATATTGATCTTAGTTATTTAGAGGAAGCTAAATACACCATTGATGGTATCAATAATTCTAGGTTTGAAACAATGCAAAGATAAAAAATGATGAAAAATATTATATGAATACAAATGAGAATGAAATCCCTCATATTGCTAAAAATGAAAATGAAATCCCTTTTATGTTTGTAAATAAAAATGAAACCCCTTGGGTGAATGAAAATGAAATGCCTTGTATGAATGAAAATGAAAATATTTTTTTTACAATTGAAAAAGATGTGCTAGATAACCTTCTTGGTAAAGTTTCTTGGAGACAAATGAGAACTTATGGAAATATAATATATTGAATTTTTTTTATAGAAATAAATTAGGATTTCAATGTCAACTCATGATGCAATTGATGAAAATATCAAAAATGAGAAAAGTGATGAAAAGATTAGGCATTTATGTAAAACCAAAAAAGAAAGATGATTTAGTAGAAAAAGTCATATCTAGTGTTGCTAATGCTATTGATTTTATAGGTAAGAAAAGTTGATCTAAATATAAGAATACAACTCATCGTGCAATAACAACTACTCTAGTTAATAAAGCAACTTCTAATAAAATAATGTTAAGTAAGATTAGTAAATGTATAAAAGTAAATCCTAAGACTTTGATAAGAGCTAATAAAAGAAGAGAAAGTATTGAAAAGGATCCAATTAATCAATGTTGGAGTTTTAGTGGTAGACTCCCAAGGTTAGACATGAAATTAACTAATGAAATCAAATCTTTAATCAAAAAATATTGGCATGATAATACAAGAGTGTCACCTAACATTAGAGATGTTTTAAAATTAAGGATGGGTTCCAAAATTCATGAACCTCATCCAAAGCATCTCTTAGATATGACTCAAACTAAATTATATAATTTTTTTTAGATGATTCAATCTTACCATTTAATATTAGAATAAGTCAAAGATCATTCAAAAAATGTAAACCTTGGTATGTTAGAATTAATAAACAACGAATCTCTTGTTGTTGTAAGACTCATGTACAATTTCATTATTATTATGATATTTTTTAATATATACATTGTACTTCAAATGATAACCAAATTATGTAGGATATTTGTGGTATTAATATGCCACCTAAAACAATCAAAGATTTTATAGTAGGTTTGTTTTGTGAACCCTCTAATGGAAACTTATTTTATTTAAAAGCATGTATTTTTGGAGAATGCAATAGATGTTGTAACTTTTCATTGTTAGGAGAATGTATGCATGAAATTAGTTTAGATGAATTTGGACAACAATTAGTGGATTAAAGTAAGGAAAATTTGGAAAATGTTGTGAGCTAATTGTGGAAAACTTTAGTGTGCATGCATTTATTAAATAATTTAAAGATAATATTGTACCTAAATATGTTAAACACTCTCAATATGCTCATTGGCTTGATAATCAATTTTTTTTTATGTAAAAACACATTCCCAATTGGAACTATATTGTTAGTTGTTGATTTGTTAAAAATTATACTCTTGCTTTGCAAGAAGAAATTCAATCACAATATTATAATTCATTGCAAGTAGCTATATTTGTTCATATTGTATATAGACATGTAGATGATAGTAGAGAAGATAATACAATTTTTTTGAGAGAGTACCATTTTTATGTAAGTGGTAATCGATTACATTCATCTAAGTTTGTTCAATATTGTTTTGATATATTTTATAAAAATTTAAAAGAGAGAGGAATTCAAATGAGAGAACATCTCATATAGTTAGATAATTGCACATGTCAATTGAAGAATGCTAGAATGTTTAATTGGTTATGTAGATTTCATAAGGAAAATATTATTTGGAGCACATGTGGGATTTTTTTCAAGCTAGACATGGTAAAGGAGAACATGATGGAGCAGGTGCATGTGTGAAAAGAGGTCTTGCTAGAGAGCAACTAAAATTTGAGGATGATACAAAATTCAAAGATGCACGTGTAATTGTAGATTGGTGCAATACCAAATTATCTACAAGAACAAGTGAGAGCTCAATAATTCAATGCTTCTTTTAGTAAGTTGAAGAAAATGATATTCTTACTCGACAAGATTGTGAAACAATTAATGGATCTACAAAAGAGAATTTGTTTAAGGGTTTGAATGCAAATGTATGGACAATATGGACAAGGGAGCTTGCATGCTTTTGTCACATTTTTATTGTAGGTGATTGGGAGGTGTGTGAAAATACAGAATGGATCAAAGAATGGAAACAAAGAGCCTTAACACCTACATTGACACATGTTCAACCTAAAATGACAATTGAAGATAATCAAGTGTTCACATTAGATGATTATGATTGTGTTTCAGACCTTGCACAATAAGGTACATTAAATTTAATTGAAGTTTATATGTATGCATGTTTATATGTGAGTTAAATATAAGTCATGCTCTTTATTGAATTTTTTATTTATTTTTTAGGACATGTGTATGTTGTTGTTGCACCAAAGGGGAATGGAGAGGAGATAGAGTATTGGTTGGCTAGATGTGTTGAGAGAAAACAATTTGGTACATCCTAGAGTGGATGATGAAAAATTTGAGTATCCAATTTCTTTTTTGTTGGCACCTGGCTTCAAAAATATTTTATAAGAAAGAATTTATTGCTCGCATTTGAAGATTATGAAAGACACAAGAAGATTATACATTATTCACATTTGATTTTGGAAACCAATATAAAACTAGTTAGATATCATGGGAGGCCTGCTAATAAGTGTTATGGAAAATTTCAATGGATGATCATGAGACAATCATATATGCGTTACAAAAAAGAGAGGATACAGATGGTACAACATAGTAAATAAATATAGGTAAGTATATAGTTGTATATATATTTAATTGATAATTGATATATAGTTAAAAATTTATCAAATATACATGTCTATATATATATTTTTTCCTTTAGTCATTTCCTAATTAAAGTTTTATATTATTTTTGTTTTAGGTCTCCCAAAACTAGATGCATTACAAAAAATAGGACATGCATATATATTACAATGGAATTCAAATCTAGAGACAGGTAAATATATATAGTTCTAGATACATTTAATTGATAGTATAAATATAAAACTAAATAAATCATTGTCATTTTATAAAAATTTTATAGTTGATTTCATATCCCCTTAAGCCATTCTCTTAGGAGCCCTTATGCCATCCTCTTATGTACCCTTAATCCATCCTCTTGCATCCCCTTAATTCTCTCTATTAATTCCCATTAAGCCATCCTCTTAGGACCCCTTAAGCCATATCCTCGTACATCTATCCTTAATCCATCCTCTTGCATCCCCTTAATTCTCTCTATTAATTCCCCTTAATCCATCCTCTTAGGACCCCTTAATATATCATTGTATATCCACCCTTAATCCATCCTCTTGCATCCCATTAAGTCACTCTCTCAACACCCCTTAAGCCATCCTCTGAGGACCCATTAAACCATATCCTCATATATCACCCTTAATCCATCCTCTTGAATCCCCTTAAGTCACTCTCTTAAATTTCCTTAAGTCATCCTCTTAACACCCATTCATCTGGATATCCTCGTATATCTACCCTTAATCCATCATCATGCATCCCCTTAAGTCACTCTCTCAACTCTCTTTAATCCATCCTCTTAGGACCTCTTAAGTGATATCCTCTTATCCACCCTTAATCCATCATCTTGAATCCCCTTAAGTTACTCTCTTGACTTTAGGGTTAAGGATTTAGGGTTCATCAACTAGACATTAGGTCATAGGGTTAAGGATTTAGGATCTTCATATCCCAGGGTTCATGAGATGCTTAGAATAACAATTATACATAGGTTAAGGATTTAGGGTTCATTTCCTAGGATTTAGGTCCTATGGTTTAGGGTTTAAGGTTTATAGGGTTCATGAAATACTTAGAATAACAAATCTATATGGGTTAAGGGTTTAGGGATCATCTCCTAGGCCTTTGGTCCCATGGTTTAGGGTTTAGGGTTTCTAGGGTTTACAAGATTATTAGAATAACAAATATATATGGGTTAAGGGTTTAGTGATCATCTCCCAGCCTTAGATCCTAGGGTTAATGGTTTAGGAACTTCATATTCATGAGATGCTTAGAATAACAAATCTATATGGGTTAAGGGTTTAGGGTTCATCTCTAGGCCTTAGGTCCTATGGTTTAGGGTTTAGGGTTTCTAGGGTTCATGAGATGCTTAGAATAATAAATCTATATGGGTTAAGGGTTTAGGGCTCATCTCCTAGTCCTAGATCCTAGGATTAAGGGTTTAAGATATTCATATCTTAGGGTTCATGAGATGATTAGAATAACAAACTATATTGGTTAAGGTTTAAGGATCATATCTTAGGCCTTTGGTCCTATGGTTTAGGGTTTAATATTTCTATGGTTCATGAGATTCTTATAATAACAAAATCTTATATGGGTTAAGGGTTTAAAGTTAATCTCCTAAGATTTAGGTCTTAGGGTTAAGGGTTTAGGTTTCATATCTTAGGGAACTTCATGAGATGCTTAGAATAACAAATCTATATATGGGTTAAGGTTTTGGGGTTCATATCCTAAGCTTTAGTGTTTAGGGTTTCTAGGATTCATGAGATGCTTAGAATAATAAATCTATATGGGTTAAGGGTTTAGGATCTTAATATTGTAGGGTTCATGAGATGCTTAGAATAACAAATTTGTATGGGTCAGGGGTTTAGGATCTTCATAATTTTGGGTTCATGAGATGCTTAGAATAAAAAATCTATATGGGTTAAGGGTTTAGGGTTCATATCCTATGCCTTAGGTCCTAGGGTTTAGGGTTTAGGGTTTCTAGGGTTCACAAGATCCTTAGAATAACAAATCTATATGGGTTAAGGGTTTAGGGCTTATCTCCTAGGCCTTAGATCCTAGGGTTTAGGGTTTAAGATCTTCATATCCTAGGGTTCATGATATTCTTAGAATAACAAATCTATATGGGTTTAGGGTTTAGGATCTTCATATCGCAGGGTTCATGAGATGCTTAGAATAATAGATCTATATAGGTTAATGGTTTAGGGTTTGTCTCCTAGGATTTAGGTCTTATGGTTGAGTGTTTAGGATTCATATCTTAGGTAACTTCATGAGATGCTTAGAATAACAAATCTAAATATGGGTTAAGGTTTTAGGGTTCATCTCCTAGGCTTTAGGGTTTATGATTTCTAGGGTTCACAAGATAATTAGAATAAAACATCTATATGGTTTAAGGGTTTAGGGATAATCTCCTAGGCCTTAGGTCCTATAGTTTAGGGTTTATAGGGTTCACAATATGCTTAGAACCTTAGAATAAAAAATATAATATGGGTTTAGGTCCTATGGTTTAGGGTTTAGGATTTCTAGGGTTCATTATATGCTTAGGGATCATCTCCTAGGATTTATATCCTAGGGAACTTCATGGGATTATTAGAATAAAAAATCTATATGGGTTAAGGGTTTAGGGTTCATCTCCTGGTATTTAGGTCTTAGGGTTAAGGGTTTAGGATCTTCATATCCCAGGGCTCATGAGATTCTTAGAATAACAAATATATATGGTTTAAGGGTTTAGGGTTCATATCCTAGGTTTTAGGTCATATGGTTTAGGGTTTAGGGTTTTTAGGGTTCATGATATGCTTATAATAATAGATCTAAGGGTTCATGAGATGCATCCCCTTAATCCACTTTCTTGCATCCCTTTAAGTCATTCTCTCAACTCCCATTAATCCACCATCTTGCATTCCTTTAAGTCATTCTATCAACTCCCATTAATCTTCCCTCTTGCATCCCCTTAAGCCATCCTAATAAAGGACCTTTAAGTCATATCCTCTTACATCCCCTTAATCCACCCTCTTTCATCCCTTAGGTCACTCTATATGGGTTAAGGGTTTAGGGTTCATCTACTAGGCTTTAGGTCATATGGTTTAGGGTTTAGGGTTTCTAGGGTTCATGAGATGCTTAGAATAAAAAATCTAAGGGTTTGTGAGATGCATACCCTTAATCCACTTTCTTGCATCCATTTAAGTCATTCTCTCAACTTTGCCTAATCCATGCTCTTGCATCCCTTAATTCATTCTATCAAATCCCTTTGATCCACCCTCTTGCGTCCCCTTAAGCCACCCTCTTAAAGGACCCTTAATTCCTATCCTATTACATCCCCTTAATCCACCCTCTTGTATCCCTTAAGTAACTCTCATAATTCCCCTTAATCCACCCTATTAGGATCTGTTAAGCCATATCCTAGTGTTCATGACATGCATCCCCTTAATCCACCCTATTAGGACCTGTTAAGCCATATCCTAGTGTTCATGACATGCATCCCCTTAATCCACCCTATTGCATCCCTTTAAGTCATTCTCTCAACTCCCCTTAATCCACCCTCTTACATCCCTTTAAGTCTCTCTACTAACTCCCCTTAATCCACCCTCTTGCATCCCCTTAAGTCATTCTCTTGACTCTCCTTAAGGCATTCTCTTAGGACCCCTTATGCTATATCCTCTTAAGTCCCCTTAATCCATCCTATAGAAAACATCACATGAATTTGTAAGGAATTTATAAGATCCAATTTTCTAACTTTTACTGTATATTGTTCTTTTCTCGCATGAATTATTTAGTTAAATAACTCATAAAAAATATAGTTACTTACATTAATTATTTTTGAAGGTTCTCATCAAGTCGGTCTACCATGTGATTGTCATTGTAATTTTTTTTTATCAAGAGACTATGTAAATATCAATTTGTGGTTTGAGCTAAAAGTTGATAAACTTTAATTGTATCTACATGTACATATGTTTAATCATGTTATATAGCTGTATTAAACATCAATATACATTATATATGTTTGTTTGATGTATGAAATTCAATGAACTTAGTCACTTTTTAAATATCTTGTTCCAATTTTATATTATACAAATCATGTCTTATATTTACCACATTTTAGATAATTTTTCAATTGTATAGATTATTCATTTTATACATACAAGGAGATAGATTTTTGTTTAGTGATTCAAATATTTGCTAGAATTGGAAAATAGTTAAAATTACTTGCCCCTTAATTTATTATGAATATGATCTAAACTATTTAAGGAATGTTTTAATTTGTCACCTAACCATGTGATAAATTATTTAAATTTAAGAGTTAATCATTTTAAGACATGTCTAAACTTAATTCAACAATGACATGTAAATATATATGAAATTTGATTCTAGATAAGAATTTATATAGTGCATATTACTTGAAAATTAGATAAAATATATACATACATGAGTGCATATAATCATCAAAATGAACATAACATAATCATAATTGAGTACAAATATAATCATCATATTAAAGTCAATTGATATAAATAAACACAAACATGATCATATTAATCTATATAATGTATGTGAAATGGTCCATTCAAAATAACATGTTTGAAATATTTATGTCAAGTCCAATGCATATATTTAAATAAAAATAGATCTATAGTTCATAAAATTTAAAACCATGGATCTAGTACATCAAATAAATGTACCCCTATCATGTTGTAGAAGAGTACAAGAAACTTTTAATTAGATTTAAAGTTATTCAAAAATTTTGATTTAATTTAATATATAAACTTGAAAATATAAACTTGATAAAAATAAATTTAATTAAATATCTAGTAAATACAGTAAAAATGATTTTTAGTATGCATAAATTACCATATGATCATGTGTATCTATTGGCACATTTTGTTCAATGGGTAACATAACTATCAATTGAGAAGGTCCAAATGCTTGATCAACTATTTCCTACATATTCAAATAAAGAAAACAATATGTTAGAACCTAATATATATATATATATATAAAAGGTCCCTAAAAATTGTATAGGATATTTAGTAAAGTTTACAACCTCAAATGATATGACCTCATGATCATGCATCTGATATTTCCCATGCATAAAAGTTGTTGATATCTCAAGTGCACTCGCCATTTGTATCACATGAAATCCCTGCATATAGATAAAAAAATGTATAGATAATTCACACATGTGTACAAATTCAAATTAAATTAGATCTATGATGTGTATTTATTTTAAACTTAATTTTTTTTTGAAAGAATGCACCTGAGCTTATGATGACTTAGGATCACTCACCACAACTTGTGGTTGATCGGTACTTGGTATCGCATGACCTCCTTGCATCAAGATATAATATATCATTTCAAACATAGTTAAAATATTAATTCAAACATATATATTAGTATGCATAAATTACCATATGATCATGTGTATCTACTGGAACATTTTGTTCAATGGGTAACATAACTATCAATTGAGAAGGTCCAAATGCTTGATCAACTATTTCCTACATATTCAAATAAAGCAAACAATATGTTAGAACCTCAAATATATATATTTAAAAGGTCCCTAAAAATTGTGTAGGATATTTAGCAAAGTTTACAACCTCAAATGATATGACCTCATGATCACACATCTAATATTTCACATGCATAAAAGTTGTTGATGTCTTAGGTGCACTCACCATTTGTATCACATGAAATCCCTACATATAGATACAACAATGTATAGATAATTCACACATGTACAAATTCAAATTAAATTAGATCTATGAGGTGTATTTATTTTAAACTTAACAAAATTTTGAAAGAACACACCTGAGCTTATGATGACTTAGGATCGCTCACCACAACTTGTGGTTGATTGGTACTCAGTATCACATGACCTCCCTGCATCAAGATATAATATATCATTTCAAACATAGTGATTCAAATATTTGCTAGAATTGGAAAATAGTTAAAATTACTTTCCCCTTAATTTATTATGAATATGATCTAAACTATTTAAGGAATGTTTTAATTTGTCACCTAACCATGTGATAAATTATTGAAATTTAAGAGTTAATCATTTTAAGACATGTCTAAACTTAATTCAACAATAACATGTAAATATATATGAAATTTGATTCTAGATAAGAATTTATAGTGCATATTACTTGAAAATTAGATAAAATGTATACATACATGAGTGCATATAATCATCAAAATGAACATAACACAATCATAATTGAGTACAAATATAATCATCATATTAAAGTCAATTGATATAATAAACACAAACAAGATCATATTAATCTATATAATGTATGTGAAATGGTCCATTCAAAATAACATGTTCAAAACATATATGTCAAGTCCAACACATATATTTAAATAAAAATAGATCTATAGTCCATAAAATTTAAAACCATAGATCTAGTACATCAAATAAATGTACCCCTATCATGCTGTAGAAGAGTACAAGAAACTTGAAATTAGATTTAAAGTTATTCAAAATTTTTGATTTAATTTAATATATAAACTTGAAAATATAAACTTGATAAAAATAAATTTAATTAAATATCTAGTAAATACAATAAAAATGATTTTTAGTATGCATAAATTACCATATGATCATGTGTATCTACTGACACATTTTGTTCAATGGGTAACATAACTATCAATTGAGAAGGTCCAAATACTTGATCGACTATTTCCTACATATTCAAATAAAGCAAACGATATGTTAGAACCTCAAATATATATATTTAAAAGGTCCCTAAAAATTGTATAGGATATTTAGTAAAGTTTACAACCTCAAATGATATATGATCTCATGATCACGTATCTGACATTTCCCATGGATAAAAGTTGTTGATGTCTTAGGTGCACTTGCCATTTGTATCACATCAAATCCCTGCATATAGATACAACAATGTATAGATAATTCACACATGTGTACAAATTCAAATTAAATTAGATCTATGATGTGTATTTATTTTAAAATTAACAAACTTTTGAAAGAATGCACCTGAGCTTATGGTGACTTAGGATCATTCACCACAACTTGTGGTTGATCAGTACTTGGTATCACATGACCCCCTTGCATCAAGATATAATATATCATTTCAAACATGTATACAAATTCAAATTAAATTAGATATGTCCACATAAATTAAAAAATATATATTTTTGTACTTGACTAAAAGGTGATCCCAATTCTACAGTACTCAAAATACAAACACGATAATATTGAGATTCAAGCATCACGTGATCATGCATCTACATCAAAAACTTGTTCAAATTAATATTATATGTATAATTTAATGTTAATGTTTACATGAATTTTGTACATTTCAAAAAAATTATTTAAATGTGCTTAAGTTCAAAAGATGTACATACTTGTGTAGGATGATCCTTAGAATATAGTAAATCCATATATGACTCCATCCTAGATGCATGTGGGTCACCTAAAGTGAATGCTTTCAAGTATGCCCATAGCCCGAGCCTCCATGCTCTCTATTGACCACTTTAGTCACCGTGTGTGTAGTCTGATGAGTGAGATGTATTAAAAGAGAACTCAATTATCATAATGTTGAAAACATAATATGCTACTGAAATGTAGCGGGAACACTGGGAGAAGGAGGAGAAAAAATAGGAGCAATCAGAGCATGTCATTGAGGATCAATGCATGCTCCTAATCTTTGTTGGGGAATGCCATGCCCAACTTCTTGAAATGACCTCATATCAGAATAGCTAGGTTTTAAACCCAGCTCAAACTCAACAAATAAATTTATCAAAAAGTAAAGGGGCACCTCACAATTTCCACGTGGTGGAGTATCAAACACCATCCACCATCTATCCCAAAAATTTGTAGCTATTTGTAGGGGCCTACAACATTTAATTGAAATTCATTTTTTGATGGGTAGAATTGGTTCATTTGTTTGGGGTCTAAAAAAATGTTGGCAAATGGATTGTTTGGTAATTTTAAGGTCATGGATTTCTTTATAAGATAATCCATCTACATAGAATTGTCTCCTCTCTTCTCTCCATTTATGAAACCTATCTAGGTTAACATCAATAGATCAAACATAATTGACAACGATTGACATTGAAGATGCAAACTGTGCAAGATGGGGGGAATGTTAGGCTCATTTTTTATTAACTCTATATTTTCCTGAATCACATTAAGGTTTTCTCTAATGATCTCTCTTAACTAAGCTTAATCTACTATAAGGTGTGGGGGGTTAGGATGTGGAGAGGGTGGAGGTGTGGGATTTTTTTGTGGTGGTGGATGTGGATGTATGGTATCTTCAAGTTGTTCATTAGGTATAAAATCCTCTAAGTTAAATTTAGGCTCCATGTTCAATGAAATGGCAACTACATGTTAAACAATTAAAAAATATATATCAACAAACTAATTAAATAATATACACAATTAGAAAGTTATAAATCATATTGAACATGCACAATGTAACATACTAACCCTTTAATGAAGAAAAAATATCTAATTTTACAATTTATGAGTAAATAAACAAGTAATATGCCATTGCAATAATTTTTTTTATTGATTATTTCCAATCAAGATGCATATCTTATTACAACATGAATTCCTTTTCATTTCTTAAAATACATCAATGAAAGAAAGCATACAATTACATGCATAGTGAATAATACAAAAATGTATGAATGGGATGGAATCCCACCTATTTTCCTATTGTCACTCAATAATGTCCTAGGAGTCCTAATTGGATTGACTATTAACCTCACAAGGTGAGTCAATTCTCAATAAGGAATACCTATGAGGGGTTTCTTTAAAAGCTTAAGGGGTTCACCACCTAGAAAATGCTTGGAAAATACAAGTAAAATTTCAAATCACAAAACCTAATAATGTAAGCCAAATGATGAGTGCAAATGATGAAATAATGTGACGTCAAGTTAGGATGTTTGTACCTGGGAAATTTGGAAATGCAGTGAGGATTCTAGAAATGTAAAGAAACTATCAAAAAGTGTTATGGAGGACAAATACACCCTTACTACCTTATTATTCTTGCTACTATTTTTGGGGCAGATGTGAAATCTTCAGATGCCAGAATAGGATCTAAAAGAATGTCTACAAAATTCCACGTGGAGGAATAAGACACCCTTGCTACCATCTTAGTCTTAATCAAAATTTCTAAAATATTTTAAAGTGATCCTAAGGCTTGATGTCTGCACTTCCTTCTTCTCTAATATGAGATTCTAAAACTTTTAGATTTGGCTTGTAGGTGAGTTTCACTAAAAATGACAACTTTGCAATGCAACTTTGAAACTTTGCAACTTTGCACTTCAAATTATCTTCAAGTCTTCAACCTAAATCTGCAATCACAAACACACAAGGGAGGGAAAACTTGTTTATTGTTAGTAGATGGGGGTTTTCCTTGGTCAAACCCCTTGTTCGTAATTAAACCTTGAAATGAAATAAAATGGAGGGAAATGATGAATGAAAAACTCATCAAACCCTTTCTATAAAGTTTGCAAACTTCTGTGAAATGGCTAACTTGGATATAGATCTTGAATCAAAGAAATTCTTTATAGATATGAACATTAATTGCTTGCTTAAATCAAAACCCTACATCACAAATGTTAGCACAAAAACACACATGATGCAAGAAGATCTTTATTATGATGCTTGAATCTTGATGTGGATCCAAATGCTTGAAAAATTTCTCTTGAATACTTGAATACTTAGATGCTTAGATTGGTTGTTAGGAGAAAATGAGAGAAGGAACCTTGTATTTATACTTATCCATGCTTAATATCTCAAAATTACACCACAACAAGACAATATATGAATTCATTAATTAAAGGAGGCTAAATCCCACTAGAATTTGAAATTAAATCTTGAAATTTTCCCTAGGTGGTGTCTTAGTCCTAAGGCATGAAACTTGAGGCACAAATTCCAAAAAGGGACCTCTTTAAGGTACACTTGAAATTAGGGTTCTGAAGACCTCTGGGGGACAAAGATGGCATCTTAGTCCCAACCCAACAATTAGGGACACTCAGAAAAAATCATTAAATTATCAATTATCCATTGATGTTTGTTAGGATTATCCACAAAAGGATATAATGCATAAGGATTGTGGATGCAAAATAGGACCAATTAAGACATAATAAGAATAAAAAAAGCAAGGTAGGCCCAAAAAAGTGTGAAAATGAAAGGGTATGCATTTTTCTGCACTACACATAGCTCAAAGAGCTTTAGAACAAATAATTGTAAGAAGGTCTAGGATCCTTCCTTTCAAATATTGGTTCTTATTTCACCTTCTATGAAGGAGAAGCATCACTCAAGAACTTTTTCATCAACCAAAAACTCATAATGTGGTCCCCTACACTCTATCATTCAATAGATGGCCCTTCCCTTTGATGAAGAGATTGGTAGAGTAACTGGTAATGACAACCAAATGTGCATAGTGTTGTGTCCTACATAACTAGAACTTGTAATCCCACAATCTATATCTAGCATGTAATACTAAATCACGGTGAACTAATAGTGTTAGTCTCAGTAGTCACACAATCTAGAGTGGAGTCTCGAATATTCAGACTAATTTGGCCAAAGTGTTACATTCATTATTCCTACTGAGAGTCATCTATCACATACACTACTTAGGGTCGATTTGACTTAAGGCTATCTTAAACTATGAATAGGTATTTCCTTCGATAGATAGTCCATCATCTTAGATAACCTACAACCATATTAATCTACTTGGAATAAACCTACTAAACTAGTAAGTACACAAGTTAGGAATTTCCTTCAATGGATACTCCATCATTCCAATGGTAACCTATATACTTGGATAACCCTACTTACATGTAAGTGCTTACACTATCTCACATACTGGATTGTCTATCCTAGGAGTAAACACAAACTTTCCTATTTAAATCAATAACTTAGCTAAATGCACCATATGTGCTTTTCATGTTCAATCATACCTAGTAAATAATACCTAAGATAAACACCCATCTCCTACTATGGAGTATATAAAAACACATAATGAAAATAACATAATAACTTCACTTTCCTTTTCATAGTAATCTAAACTCTCTAATACATGTATACAAGAAAGACATCTGAAACATGTATGTAAAACACACCATTCAAAGTAAAATAACAAAGAAGAAGAGATCCTCATACCTGTTATTGCTTTATCCAAACTAATAACAACAATGTAGCCTTCTCCAAAAACAAATGGATTGATAAATAGCTTCTCAAGAATATCTCACTATCTCTATCTCACTTGTTGATGAATTACTTCTCTCAAAATATAATCTCCTCTCAACTATATGAGCTCACTCCTTTCTCTCTCACAATACAAAACAAAGTGTTGTTGGAAATATATAGAATATAAAATGCAAAAGATGTGTAATCTCTTGAAAGAATGCATCCCTCACAATGAAATGGTTCAGCTATTTATAGAGCAACCAAGCAACCTCAAAGCCTACAGTGTAGGCATGCAAAAAGACAACAAGATCCATGCAAGTCAAATCATCAATAAGGTGGTGATCAAATAAGCTCAGACTCAGCAAAAAATCCTACAGATCGACTAGTTTCCATGAAAACAATTCAAAGAATTATTCCAAATGCACATGGAGAATTTGAATTGCCACAAGAGAAGACATCTATATCAATTCAAACTCAAAGGTGGCACCATTTGCTATTTTATTTCCTTCATATTTGGTGTAGTTGAACTCAATAAAATTCCATTATATGACAACATATTTTGATTGACCCATTAGGTAAATGAATTGACATAACTAGTTTAATACATAAGACAAAGTCAAGCATGGTCTCATTAAAGTTGTTGGAGTAAAAAAATACACATTGGTTATTCTACACATTTCCATTTTTATCCATCTTCTCACACTCACCATATGTTCCATCTCCATTTTATAATAGCTGACATTAATATAAACTACCAAATAAGGCCCTTGATCATTACAATGAAGTGATTTCCTTGCCTGAAATGTTCCCATAGCAACACATGGCATTCCATCAAGGTAATGCTATATTGAAGAGAGTCTCACCATAGTCTCTTTGACATGAGCAACAAAGGCTGATGTGAAATGTAGATGAGACTCCTGAATGTCTAAGAGACATATTCAAATGTCTTCCTACTAGCCTAAGGAATGATATGTCTAAGAGACTTGGACATGTAGAGGAGAAAATCTAACATGTCTCATTGACAAATTATATGGAGTATTCAACATTTAGGAAACAAAAAAGCATCTCTCAGACATCGAGAGATCATCATAAGATAAATGATAAGTCACTGGAAGGACAACATAGATGAATGACAATGTCGAAGAGGCATCGGTATATCAAGGAGGGAAGTAGGAAAGTCTCTTTGAAATTCAAGGAGAAAAATATCAGCAAGACATAAAGATATCAAACTGACATTAGACAAGGTCTCATTGACATCCTAACAATGACATGTCAAGGAGACATAGGAGTATTGAGAATATATTATCAAAAGTCTCCCACACATTCTAGCACAAGTTATCAATAGGACTAAGAGACATTGGAGAGAGGTGACCATGGGTCTACTAGACATAACAAAGTCACATAGAAATCATCATCAAATAATACCACTAAAGAAAAAGATAAAGACATGTCAAGGAAATATAGGCTTGTCAGCAAGAGAAATCCACTAGTCTCATCAATAGAGGAAGGACAATAAGGGAAGAAACTAAAAAGTAAATATTGAAGATACCTTGTAATATCGATGAGAGAAGTCTAAATGTCTCTTAGAAATTTCTCAAAAGATGGTCAAGGATATATTGAAGAGAGATATAGACATTGTGATTAAAATCTCATTGAAAAAATATGAAATAATTATCATTGGATTGATTTGACAGATGAAGTCATCAAAGAGACAATTTCCATTAATGTGCAAGTTGATAGGAAGGGTGGCACAAGCACCATTTATGAACCAAACTTGGCTCAAGCATGCTGAATTTTGATAAATATAGCCTCTAAAGAATCAAAATTCACTGTGAATCATGGCTAGGCATCTAGAGGATGGAGTTGGATGAAAGCAAGCAGCTCAAAATTTTAGGCATTCGTTCAAGTACACCTTGGCTCAGTTGAACGTAATTTTTCAAAGATAGCTTGAATTACAACATAGTTAGTGTTAAAATGGATAAAACCCTAGAAAAAAAAGAGAAAAGAGGCAAAAAATTGAAATTAGGCTACTTAATCAAGACTTAATACACCAATGTCTTAGGTTTGGGCCAAAAGCAAGAAGAATAGCCCAATTAAACCCATCATGTGGGACCCTTGAGGACAAGAAAAAGAATTTGGGAGATGTGTGGACTCAATATAGAGGTTATGATTTGTTTATCTATCACTATAGGAAGAAGTATAGATATAGCCCAGTTTCAAACCCATGGAATTTCAATCTAGGAAAACTCATGATACCAAATGTTTTTGTGAATGTAAAACTAATTAAAGAACTAGCAAAGAATTAAATTCCCAAAACAAGGGATATTCATTTACACAATGGGTCACCATTTAAGATTATAACATGGGATTATATTTGTATGGTTTTCTAATTGGACACTTCCCTAAAGATGAAATTGTGGATGAGATACTTGTTAGAAGAGTATTGCTCTATGGATACAAGCTATAAGTGATAGAATCTACCTCTGCACAAGCCCAAAGCTCAAGGAAATCAACCTATGAGGTTTTCTAGTAATGAAAAGCCCCCATTTTCTGTAGATTTGTTTGAAGAATACTATCAGTACACATAATATTTAGCTAGACAAGTCTTGGGAGTTGAGGCCCCTGCTAAGATGACTATAGCTCCCATGGTTCTAGCTGCAAACATTCAAAACCAAGATGCTAGGCCCTATAACTATGCAGAGTATCTATTTGAGGCCATTAATAGTGCTCTTAATGCTGTTAAGAACAATAGTGAAGCTATAAACTTCAAACACTATTCACTTCTTATGCATATGACAGTGTATGAAGGGAAAGTGATGGGAATATGGGGAGAAGAATTGAGAATAAAAGATCTAGATAGTGATGGTAATTCTGGACCAATACAAATGTGTACATCATTCTGGGATAGTAGATGTGGGAGATCCCACTACTTTTACTTTTAAGAGCATTTTTTCAAACCCTTGTATAAATTTCTTGGCCATAAATGTGACTATAATTTATCCCTAGAAGTATAGAGGTTTCTCTAACCAAAGGAGAAAGGCCATGATGGAAAGATAAATCACAATTGGGGAGACTGGTATGCGTTTACAGATTGTATTGTCATTAGAGTATATAGATTTGAGGCAACACCATATTTACTGCCTAAGACTGTGCCAAATAAGGTTGCCTATCTTGAGATCTTAAGAAAATTGTCTTATTCAACCTTCATGCATTTGAAAAGCTATGGAAGGAAAACCTT
The DNA here is from genome assembly GCA_007258455.2 of Sequoia sempervirens. Classification (NCBI taxonomy): domain Eukaryota; kingdom Viridiplantae; phylum Streptophyta; class Pinopsida; order Cupressales; family Cupressaceae; genus Sequoia; species Sequoia sempervirens. Next base: position 257,397,453 of record VDFB02281492.1, read on the forward strand.
CATGCATTCTACTCTTTGTTTTTGTGACTTGACTATTATTGCTGATATAGGGTATGACTTGGTTGGAATCAAGTTAAACTATTATGGTTTTTCGGTGGGAAATAAGACAAAAAAATTTGACCCTGAGCATTTTATCTATGATGGGAAATTTTCTCAGAAACTAAAAGGATATGAGCATGAGTTCCATGTCGATGATGTCATCAGGAATTGTGAGGAAAGTTAGGTGATCATAAGAACAAATGTATACAATAGAATTGTTATGGCTAAGGCCTAGAAAATGAATACTAACCCATCTTATGTGGAATCTTTTCATGAAATTCAAGACCCTATGGAAAGAGTTGAGCAATTTCTTTTGCATGAAGAAGAAATAATAAAGGATGTACCTCTTGTGGCATTTGAGAGGAGAAGAAATGTTGGCTCTAGGAGGAAAGAAAAAAATATAACACCACTAGGCCATTTGTCACCACAACCTACTCCAGAGGTAAGCTTCTTAGTTGACACCTCAATCATGGTTGAAGATGATACTAAAGGGGGAGAAGAGGTCACACAGATAAATACTCCTATCATTACCCAATATGAAATGCCACTAGAAGGGAGTGTGATTACCATTGAAGCTTCTAATGAGCTATATGATGATGTGATACATCATGCCAGGCAAGAATTCATTGAAGATGATGCATTTGTTCAAAATTTTGAATTTAAGGATTTTATTTATGAGTATAAGGGAAAGGTTGTAACCGAAAGACTAAAATATATTTACCTTGAAAAGGAGGCATATGCCTTAAAAGAGCTCCAACATGATATTGATAGGGAAATGAAGAACATGATTGCTAAAAGAGGAAGAGCATTGTTGCAAGGAGCTGGGGTTATGCTCCTTCTAGGATGGGATATAAATTTAGCCATTGTATTTGATAGATTTCCAAAAAGAAACAATAAAACCTTGCATTTAACAGTTGAAGCTGGTGATAAGATCTACACTAGATCAGGATATAATCCTGATAATACTACTTTGTAGATATGGGCACTTTACCCACTAGCCAAAAAGCCTTCCCTTTTTTATCATGATCAAATTTTTGGAAATCTTTTGGTGCAAAGAGTAAGAGAGAAAGATCCCATGGAAATTGATGATTTGAATGTGAATGTGGCCAAGTTCACAAAGGCTCAAATTTAGAATTTGGTAAGGGATAATAAGAGACTAATAGAAGATAATGAAAGGTTGGAACAAAAGTTGATCTACTAGATAGAGATACACTACCTTCTTCTTCAAGACTTTATTCTCCATTGGTTGAACATGAAAGAAAAGTACTAGAAGCAATGTTAGAAACTACCTATTGGAAACATATACATGAGAAAGTGCAAAAGGAACAAGAAGTGTTAAAAGGAAAGCTTAAGACCACTATCTTTGAAATGGCATCAGAAATAGTTTACATGAGATTTGAAAATATGTAAAACAAATCTAGCATATTCATGAAAAAACATATGCAACACTACTGGAAAAAACCTTATTGAGTGACAAAATGAAAGATGCAGAGTCTCACATTATAGAAAAGGAGGATAAATTTGTTGTGCTAAAAGAATACCTGGAGCTCATGAATGCACATAAGAACTTCCACAACATCTTGACATAGGAGTTAAGTGACTTTAGTCAACCACTGAGTATGGTCTTGCCCAACTTCTTTGAGGAAACATAATTGAAAGATCAGGATACATGGAAGGATGAGATAGCCCACTATTTAAGTACTAGTTGTTCTTGATGCAACCAATGATGAGGATGAGATGCTTAAGAAAAAAAATCAAAAACTTGGAAGAATCTTCAAATTGGAGTATGCCATGAAAGATATTATACATAATGTATACACTCATGCCAAAAGTGGGTACATGGAGCATTTGTAGAAGGTTAACTCATTCACTGCATAAGCTTAGTAAGAGGGGAGTAACATGGATTAAAGTTTGATGGTTTTGGATACATGATTATGGTCCACAAGCCTTGAATAGGTCTTAGGTGATCATGAGTGCTTGCTTTTTAGATTAATGGATTGTAGTGCATCCACCAAAAAACACTTAATATTTTTATGTTTATGCTAATTATGATCTAGTTATGAAGTGATGTGACATTTTGTAAATGGTCCTGAAGCTTATTGCTGCCCATACAAATAGGGAAACTAGGGCCTAATTTTGAGATCATCATCATCATATCATATTCCATTAGAGCAGGCATTAGTAAGAAGATAGGTTGCATAATCTACCCATCCATACCATATTAAAAGACTTTTGTTATAATGCTTATATTTTGAAGTAATACAATGGAGTAGACTATTTATAAATCCTAATCCATTTTCAGTGTTCAGTTACTATGTTGATTTTCATGCTTATTTATTACTTTGTTGTCTACAAAGTGGTCTATTCAAGTTATTTAAGTCTGCAAGATTTATCAGAACACATTTATTGTTACTTTGTGAATGCTTTGATTGGTTTCTAGTTGATGTGAATTAAAATCCTTTCTAATAGTTTACTTTAATTGGTCCTTTCCTAGGGTTAAAATCCTTTTAAAGAATTTTTTTTGATTGGTTTCCATTAATTTAAGAATTAAAGGTCCTTCCATGCTTTCATAGTGACTTTAGGGGATATCACTAGGAAGATTAAAGAAGAGCACTGTAATAAACAAATTTGCACATCTACACAAGGTGCAGACATCTCAAGTGTCCAATACTTCGAGTTAAGTTGAATGGTAGGTTTACTTATCTTACAACTCTATATCCATTCCATAATCAACATTCATTCATTCACTCCATTCACCCAATAGGAGTAGGAATTGGTCATACTTAGGATATTACATGAAAAACTGCAAAACACAATTCACAATCTTGAATTCTCCAAATAATCTTAGTAGGAATTAGCTATCAAAGCTCTACATTTGCTCCACCTTCATGTGCCGTAGTGAGTAGATTGCTCAATATAGTCCAACCATATACAATTGTAATTCTTCCTAATTGTTCAAGTATACCTGCCTAGGTCTGGTAGAGCCTGAAGAGTAGGAGGTAATCAACCTTGTTTACCTCATTGATGGGCCAAAGGTGTATTAAGGGATTGGAACCCTCTTATGGTTTAAAAACTTGTACTTTTGAGACCTAATAGTTTGGTGACTTTGTTGGGGACCAAGCCAATTTTGAACCCAAGCCCTCCATCATGGGGTCATTCAAAAGCATCAAAATAGATTAAGGACTCCACTAGGAGAAGAAAAAAATCACTCAAAACCCTAAATTGTCCTATCATGAAAAGGTCTAGGTGGCGACTTTGATGAATTTTTATGATTGGTAAAGTAAACATCAAATCAAAAATAATAGACCATAGACTCCAAAGATACACCATATCATCCAACATGAATGGTAGAAGATCTTTGCATCAGGAGAGCCCCAAGAAGAACAATGTTAGCTGGATAGATAAACATGGATCCTTTGTTTCAAAGTCTGACACAACAAAAACAAAGCAATATATAAAAAACCAGATACAACATTCAATGATCAGGAGAATGTCTTTGAACAACCACCTACATTGCATAACAACTTTGACTCACTACATGGGTTAGAACATCATGAAGATAACCTATGCAAGGATCCCCAGACTCGACTAGGACAAGAAAACAATAATTGTCCTATCTACCTCAACATTGATCCATATAGAATAGATGAATTTGTTGCCCAATTGGAGGAAGAAGGGGAACAAATACAAAGGGATTATGATTAGAAATTTTCATCACAACAAGAAGGGAATCCTAAAATTCCTCTACAAGTCATTCTTTTCCTATTAAGAATTTTGAGGGGATGACCATTTAAGAAATAAAAGATTACATATAATGGTAGGAAGAAGAGCTCAAGGAAAAACAACAACTAATAAAAATGAGTCTTGATCTGAGTCAACAACTATCCCAATTATATGTTAATGCACCAAAACCACCCAAATACATCCTACCTCATAAACAGGGAAGCAATACCAATACACAAGGGTCATCCCAAAGTACAGGTAGTCCTAGTTCTTCAAGAACACCCCATAACACAACCAAAATAACAAATCAGCCTATGAAACACCATATACCACAAAATCCACCATCACGGAATACCAATATTCCACCACCTAGACAACAATACATTTCACACCATCATGTCCCAAAACAACACCATCCACATAATCCCCAACAAAATGTGTACCGACAACCTCAATAGGGATATCAATATTACCCCATTCCACCACCTCAGAATCCTTATCCAAAGAACCCCATGGGCATAAGCAGACAATTAGATCTATCAGGATACTAATTGTATCCATGCCCAATTGATAGAAATTGGAGAAACATTATTCCCAAGTTCACAGGGAATAATGTCACAACAACTAAAGAACATATTATAAACTTCAATGCCTTTGTGTAAGACAGAGGCATGGAACATGAGGATGCGAATATGGGGTTGTTCATGATGTACCTAACTGAAGAAGCAAGGGATTGGTTTAATAGTTTTCTCAATGCTTCAATCACCTCTATGGAAGACTTTTAGAATCAATTTCTAGAGCAGGATGGAAATTAATGCGCTCTTGAGTTTGCTCTACATGAATGAATAAGTATTCAAAAACACCAGAATGAGTCAGTCTATGATTTCAATCAAAGGTTCTCCAAGCTCTATAATAAAATACCACATGGATCCAAATTGACCAATCCTATAGCTTTGAGTATTTATCAAAAGGAATTTGATCCAAAAATGAGATATGAGCTTAGAAACAGGTGCCCTAGAAGTTTAACTAAAGCACAAAAGTTATCCTTAACCATTGAAAATAATAGAAAGGATGCATGAATGATTGGAAAAAGGGACAAACTTAGGATCCCACAAGACTCCAACCCTCCCCAAGATAGACAAGAGAACCAATACAAAAATGAAAGACCCATACTACATGACATGCCCTATAATACTACTTGGAAAGATGGAAAGTCGGTGGCAAGATCAAATTGGAAGGAGATTCTTGAAACCTTGAAGAAGCATGGAGCACATGCATTAGACACTACACCATGGTGTTTACTTTACCATAGGCCCCATGACCTTGAATATTGTGTAATAGCTTAGTCTTGTTAGGATGAGTGGTCACAAGAGCAAGATAGGGATGGTCACACTATGAACATGCTAAGATGGAGGTCTTGTCAAAATGAGGAAGGATATTCTTCTTGTGAAGAGGGATATGAATACAATGTTGACAATTAGAAACATAATGTGAATATGGAGAAAGAGGTTTTTTCTAATTGGGAAGAAAATCCACAAGATGTGGCATACACATACAATGCAACACCTAGATTTTAGTTGAGAACTCCAACATATGAATAAAAAAGGGATATCATGACAAAAGCTATAGTTGAGGCAAAAGGGAGGAGATAAAATATGAGAAGTAAGCCCATGAATGGAGATCAAGGGACACTAAGAAGCTTGTTCATCAAAGAACATAAGAACAAGGAGAGTGTCCCATCTAATTAGAAGAAGGGTGAAGTAAAGAAACCTTAGAAAGATGCTCAAAAGGAGAATGTAGACATTGTGCTTGAGAAAATAATAAACGATGGAAAAGTCCAAAATGAAGGGGAAAATGGTACTAAAACTAAGAAGAGTGAACAAGGGATCACTACCCCTTCATTTGACATGGATCAAAAATTGGCTCAAACAAAAATGATAGTTCCCTTAATGGAGCTGATGAAGATTGATGAATTTAGAGATACAACCCTCAAAATGATCACCAACACATCCCAAAAATAGAAGGATTATAAGAAAGAAGTAAATTTTGTGGAAAGGGAAATTACAAAGGTACCAAAAGTATATTTGGGGGATACACTCACAAATAATCCCTCCCAAATAGATCCATTTTACACTATGTTGGTGATTAACAAGTTGGTGAAGAATTGTATGATTGACTCAAGGGTAGCAATCAACATCATGCCCCTTGCTATCGTGAAGGAGCTACGTTTATGGGTGAATAATACATATGGGAAATGTTATACCATGCATAATAGATCAGTCCCATAGTAGGAGTAATATGGGATGTAGAATTGAAGCTAGCATTGTATCTAGAGGTGACATACAAGAAAAATATTACTGTAGTAGATAATCCCCCTACTATGGGATGTTACTATCAAGGCAATGGATAGTAGTAGTTGGTGGGAATGTTCAGTTAGATTTTTCCTATGCTACGATTTCTATGAATGGGAAAGAAGTCAAATTATATAGGGAGCCTAGGTCTAAACATGTCATTGAACTATTGATCCCAATCAAATGAAATGCTTTTGTGATGTGGACTTAGGGAGTTTTAGAATTGAACACTCAAATCTTGAATTATTAAACATAGATCTAATTGCAAGGGATGTTTCCAAGAATGAACATGGCATATGTAAAATGTACTTGATGGAGCCTTTAGTAGAGAAGGAAATGGAGCAGGAATTGTCTTCATTTCACCCAAAGGCACAACATTCAAATATTCATTTCTGTTAACATTTGAGTGCAAAAATAATATAGCAAAGTATGAAGCCCTGTTGATAGGTTTGAACATGGCTACTAAACACAAGATTGAACCATTAAATGTCCTAGGAGATTCTGAGCTAGTTGTTTCACAAGTGAGATCAAAATATTCCATAAAGAAAAAAAGGATGTACCAATATAGAAATGTTGCATGGGACACTATTGAGCTATTTGTTGCTTTCTCCATTGAGTGGATAGATATATCTAAAAACCAAATGGCTGATTTCTTGGCGAATGTAGCCTTGAAGAGGGATGATGTTACTTTAGTAGGAATTTCATAGGTTGAACTTAAGACCAGGCCATCAATCCTTGACAACATCTACAATTAAAAAGTTTTCAATGATGATATTGATCTGATCAAGTTCTTACATTGTATTGATTATTACAAAGCCCAAGAGATTGATTTTAATGCATTAATGGAAGAAGTAGATGGCAAGTAAACTGTGTTTGGTCAGGAAATTGTGCAACTTAAGACAAACAAGATTCCTAAGGGGTTGGTAGCACTGGAAAGAGTGTTTGATGGGAATGATCAAGTAGTCATGAAACAAACACCGGTAAGAAGGGAAGATGTAAAAGAAATCAATCTAGGCACTGAATATGAGCCAAATAAAGTATACATTGGAAAAAAGATAAGCCCCAAAATCAGAAAAATGTTGATTTCCTATTGAGGAAATATACTAATGTCTTCACATGGTCTTATGATGATATTAAGGAATACATGGAAGATCTATTCCAACATGAAATTCCACTTAAACCTGATGCAAAACCCTTTAGAAAAAAGCAGAGATCGACAAACCCAACCCTAGAGCCTAAAAAGCATGAGGAACTTATAAAGCTCAGGGAGGGAGGTATCATCAAACCTATTAGGCATTCTACTTGGGTCTCAAACTTGGTGCCTATTAGAAAGTAGAATGGTGACATAAGGTTATGTCTAGACTTTAGAAATTTGAATGTATCTTCCCTCAAAGACAATTACCCACTCCCAAATATGGAGGCCATGTTGAAGAGGGTTACATGTGAACTATTGTCCATGATGGATGGATTTTCAGGGTATAACTAGGTGAAGGTGAAAGAATTAGAATAATATAAGACTACATTTGCTACCCCCTAGGGCACATATGTGTATGTAAGGATGCCATTTGGGCTAACAAATGCTCCTGCCATGTTCCAATGAGCTATGGATGTTGCTTTTGTTGATCTAATCAATACAATAATGGTAGTATACAACGATGATCTCATCTTATATTCCAAGAAAGTAGAGGACCATGTTGCACACCTTGAGAATATTTTCCTTAAAGCACCGGAGTATGGAATTTCCCTAAATCCTAAAAAATGCCATTTTTCTATGACAAAGGGAAAGTTATTAGGGAACATAGTATCCAAGGAAGGAGTTAGAATTGATCTAGAGAGAGTAGAAGCTATAGATAAGATCCCTATTCCTAAAACAACCTTCTAGGTGCACATATTTTGAGAAACAACTTTCTACTTGGTTAAAAATTGCATTTTTGTCCATTATTTTAACCTTTTTGCAAATAATATTGTGTTTTCAAACAAGGCATAAATATCAGTTTTGCATTCATTTTTAGTGATTTAGATTAGTCAATTGCATTTAGTTTACTTCATCTAGCCTAGGTAACATTGCATACATCCTAATTTGAGTGATACATAGGCATTTTTTGGCCCTATCTCTCTCCTTTTAGGTGAAAAACCATAAAAGTGCAAGAGAAGCCATTAGGGTCCCAAAAGTCTATGTTTCATTTTGGTGAACCCAACTTTTAAGGTTCATAACATTCTGATTTACATTTCTAATTGCATCTTAGGTCTTCATTATTTCATGCTCTTGCATTTTTTTAGGACTCTTAAAAAAATTGCATTAGTGAAAGCATTCTTTACATCTTTGCATTTGCATTCTATATTTGCATTGTAAAAAGTTGAAATTTTATAGAAAATACAAAAAAATTAGAAAAACATTAAAAAAGTCATCTCTTGGGACTCATTTGCCACCTAGGGTGAATCATTCCCTTTACAATTTTTCATTAGCATTTTCAAATTTTAATTTCCTGCATTGCATCTTTCTATTTTCTATCATTACATTTTTGTTTCAATTAAGTTCTTTCTATTTTCTTAGCATAAATTTTATTTCTTTTCATGGCATTTATGGATAGTCTTAGACTTTTAAAAGTTCCATTTTCAGTCATACTTCATAGTCCTTTCAAATCAACTTACATTAAGGAAACTCTAGCAAATATCCAAAGCCAAACACCCAACACATCAAATGATCCAATTAAACACATGATTCAAATTTGAAACAACATCTCATCCAAGCCACTTAGTAGTGATGATGTTGATAAGTTAGATGAAGCCCTTAAGAGCATCCTCTCACTCACTTCATCCTCTAATGCTTGTAATGAGAAACCTAACACCCTTAATGATAAATCCCCCCTCAAACCTTTTGATTGTGATGAATTTGATTTGTTAGATGAAGCCCTCCAAGACTTCATCTCGCATAAGTCATCCATGAAGGTTTGTGGTAACCAACTTGATATAACAAACATTCATACCTTTAATGCTTTTCTTGAACATTCTAAACCAGTTGACAACCATTTACCCTTCACACCTTTTAGTAGTGATGATTTGAATTTGTTAGACGAGTCTCTTCAAGACTTCATCTCATCCAACTCATCCACTATGGTTTGTTGTGACACCTCTAAAATCAAGGATGTTAATGTAATTCAACCTAAACTTATCCTTTACCCACCCTCACATCTACTTCATCACTCTAATTGACCATACTACACTTTATACCCACCTAACACTAATGTATCACAACAATCTAGTGATGATACTGCTGCTCATACATATAACACATGAAATAACCCACAACCGCCACAACCAACTCCACCATCATTACCTTTACCTAACCCACCTAGTGCTCCTCATTATAACCTACCTACAAAGGAGTATGATTTTTTTGAACAATTAAAGAATACTTCTACCAAAATTTCTCTTTGGGATTTACTTCAAACTTCACCAACTTACAACACCATTCTTCAATCCATTTAAAAAAAAATCACAATTCCTCTTGGAACCACTTTGAATGATGTTGCAACTCTTGTCCAAAAACATAGCCTTGAGATTACTTTTCATCAACATGAGCTCCCTCCTTTGGAGTTACAAAAACAACATGATTCCTTTATGATCATTGCTCAATTCCATCACACAGCTATCAAACGTACTCTCATAGATAATGGTTTTTCCCTTAATGTGTGTAGTGTGAGTCTCCTTGATCAATTAAAATTTGTTAGATAAAAAATAATACCTGATTCCATTTCTATTTAAGGATTTGGTAATACAACAAAGCAATCGCTTGGGATAATTACTTTACCTATTATGGTTGGGGTGGTTACTTTGTAGACTCCTATCCATGTTATGCCTTACAATCTTTCATATAATCTCCTTTTAGGCTGACCATGGATTCATGAGATGAATACATGCCTTCCACCCTTCACTGTATCATGAAGTATTTTTATAAAAATTGTATATATCAAATTGAAATAGACCTTGAGCCTAAAATTTACTTGCACTTTGAAAAAGGGATTACAAGTCCTTTGAAAACATTGATTACAACTTCTAACTTTGACCCTCTTGAAATTGAATACAATGATACATAATTGGTCTCTAAATTATTTGGTGATGATTGGGGATCCTTAGAATTCACACCCTCATTTATGGGTGAATACATAAACAAAAGAAGGATGAGAAACATGAAAAACCAACAATTATGTCCACTCAAAATTTTGAACAATCATCTCAAACATCTATCTCTTAAAATATGGATGAAAATGCAACATACACAACAAATTTTGATGAGATAGATTATTAATACCCGCCTACCCCGCGTGAAATGGAAAGAATTTATGAGAAAGTTTATAAATTTGTAAAAAAATTAGGCTATACTGGAAAAGGGTGTGGAAAACATGAACAAGGTATTTGTGTCCCTATTGAACCTAATACACAAGAAACAAAAACCAGATTGGGATATTCTTTTTCTAAAATGACCAATGCTACTCAATGACCATCTTTAAACATTAACATTATAACATGTCACCCGCAACACTAACTCACAATCAAACATCCTGATTTTCCTAATATAACCTTACTGCCTTCATGGATGTATGTTGATAGTGATGAGGCTTTGAAACAAATGTTGGGAATTTATGATACCCCATCCTCGCTTACTTACATGAAACACATTTCCCATGCTTTGAACGTTACCAAGCAAGAAGCAAGTGATCTCACTGAAGACTTCTCTGAATCTGAAAGTCCTAAATCCAATGCACTCCCTCTAGGAGATACAATTGATGTGCTTATGGAAATTCATGACAAAGATAAATTTATTAAAATTGGGAAGTTCTTTGATGATGAGGAACAAGAAGATACAACCACTTTACATCATGATTTGCCTAAATTTTTTTCTTGGAAATATTCTAATCTACCAGGAATTGACCCAAAAATTGTAATGCATAATATTGTCCTTGATAACAATGCTAAACCTATTCATCAAAAGATCCAAAAAATGTACCTTAACGTAGCCTTGCATGTTAAAGAGGAACTAGAGAAACTTCTTGATGAAGGCTTTATTAAACCTATTGATTATTCCCCTTAGATCTAAAAAAATGTCACAGTTGCAAAACTCGATAATCATATTAGGATATGCATAGATTTTTGAGACTTGAATAAAGCCTCTTTAAAATATGATTTTTTGTTTCCTAATATAGACATGATCATCAATTCAACTATTGGACATGCTTTGTTGTCAATCATTGATGGATTTTCTAGTTATAATCAAATCCTTATTAATCCTCAAGATCAATACAAAACCACCTTTACAACTATTTTGGGAACATTTTTTTGGGTTGTGATGCCCATCGGTTTAAAGAATGCTGGTGCAACTTATCAATGTGCAATGAAATTAATATTTCATGATTATATTCACAAAATTTTAGAAGACTATGTCAATGATATCCTCACTAAATCGTTAACATGACAAGATAATGTGAACGTCCTTTGTAAAATATTTGAATGCATAAAATGATACAACATGTGATTAAATCCAAAAAAATGTGTCTTTGGCATAGATAGTTGTAAACTTCTAGGGTTTTCCATATCTCACATAGGCATTGAGGTGGACACAAATAAAATTGATGCAATCATTAGCATGCCACCTCCTCAGAATATTTATTAGTTACGTACGTGACAAGGTCTAATTCAAGCTATTCATTGTTTCATTGCATCTTTAGCTGATCACACATTACCTTTCATGCATCTCCTTAAAAAGAGTGTCCATTTTGATTAGGATGAGGATTGTAAGTAGGCTTTCGAGATTCTAAAGGAATATTTAGCCACTCCACCTATTTTATAACCTGTCATGCCACATCGACTATTTATCTTGTACATTTCCACATTTGCCCATGCTCTTGCAACATTGTTGACCCAACACAATGATCATGGTAAAGAACACCCTATTTATTACATTAGCCACACCTTAATAGATTATGAGACATGATATTCACCTATTGAAAAACAATGTTTGGCTCTTGTATTTGCTACTAGTAAGTTGTGACATTATTTACTAAATGCTAAAGTACAAGTTGTCACAAATTTTGATCCTCTTAGATATCTTTTCAACAAAACCAATCTTTCAAGATGCTTAGCTAAGTGGGTGATGTTACATTAACTAAGTTTGATCTTAAATTTGTTTCACAAAAAGCAATCAAAGGTCAAGCCTTAACCGATCACTTAGTTGATGCTCCTTCTCCCTTTGCTTTACCTACTAATGATTCCTTTCATGATGATCATGTCTTAACCATTGATATTAAACCATGGGAATTATTTTTTTATGGATTTAAGTGTTGAATAGATTTTGGTGCTGGAGTGGTACTAATTCCACTTGACGTCAAACCTTTTCCTTTATCCTACCATTTAAATTTCCTATGCACGAATAATATAGTTGAGTATGAGGAATTGATTGTAGTTTTGCAAGCCGCTTTATCTCTTCATGCTAAACATATTAAGATCTTTGGTAATTCACAATTAGTCATCAAAAAAATCAATGGTACATATCAAACTAAACATGACAAATTATTAAAATACAAGGATCTTATAATGAAACTACTAGAAAAATTTGATTCATTCACCATTGATAACATCCCACACAAAGATAACCAAAATGTGGATGCAATGGTGAGTGCAACCTCTCTCATATCCCCACACGATCCTTCTATAGATTTCACATTCGTTATTCACCCCATCATGAAACCTTTGATTGATAAGTTTTGTTAGAAGACATTTTGGCGACAACTCAAGCAACTTCATGTGAATGGTATGATACAATATACAACTACTTAAAGGATGGTACCATTCTTGAACCTACCACAACAAATACTTGAAAGTGCTTACGTAAACTCACAAATAAATAGATGATCCTTGCTGATTCGCTGTATAGAAGACATTTCAATTGTCTTTTATTACGTTGTATTAAAAATTGCCCTAGACACTTTAGAACCCTTTTTGGACATTTTAAAAAGAAACAAGGACACTTCACAAATAAACAAGACACTTTGCTAACAAATGGGACACTTTGCGAAAAAAGGGGGCACTTTGTGAACTTTTTTCCAAGAACCCTAAATTAACATATCCATGTATAAAAATAACTAAAATACCATCAAATCACAATGTGAAAGTTACAGAATCAATTCACCTCATGATACAGATCATCGCGTGCCACCTGCTCATGAAGATCATCTAGCCGCGAAGGTGTGTAATCCTATCTCCTTGACATGTTCTTCTCCTACTCATCACTCTCAAGATACATGAAGGTAAAATGAATAGTAAGTGAAAAATTACTTTCATCCACTTCTTTTAATCACTTTTTCATCTCTTTTTACTTTCACATATTAACCTAATGATTATCATCTTTCATTAATTCATAATATAACCATTCTTCAATTTAACATAACGAGAGCTAGGGTAATCCATTTTCGATGCCGTTTGATGCATTGGAATCATGATTCCACACCTAACATCATCATTTTCCTATCATTATGTGGCATGGTACTTGAAAATTCCTTGCAATATGGTCTTTCTCCTTCGACATGGCTAGATTGCAACATTGATTCCACCCCCATAAAGCAAGTGAAATCAAGGGGGCATACATCTACCCTAGAATGGGATTCCTAAAAGTTAAATAAAAGGATTTTTGGACAATTAATGAATGCGTGTTGCAAGATGTGGTTCCTAATATTGTGGTTGTGCAGATAACTACACTAGGGGCTTCTTTCTCCCATCCTTTTGAATATGTATCCTTTTATAGTAAGGTGCATTGTTTAGAGTCCTTTAGCTTACATATGCACATAGATTCATATGGGTGCTAAAGTGGGGGCTAAATGTGCCATAGAAAATTGGACCCTCTTGAGAAAATAGACAATTTCATGCATAATTGGACCCACTTTTGAGTCCCTTCAGAACATTTCTCCTTTCAAACAACATTTATAGGCCCCTTAGACCTATTAATTTTGATATAGCGGCTCATTCCACATGAGAAATCACATAAAACCTGAACAAACAAAATTTAATGAAATTATAGCTTGAAAACCCACCTTCAAATAGCAATAGTGGGACCCATTCGCCACCTTGGGAAAATGAGTCCCCTTTGGTGGGACCCATTCACCAAGGGTGGTGAATGAGTCCCCTTTGATGGAAAATTCAAAATTAAGCAGGAATTTAATCAATTTAACTTTCATTTCAAGTGAATGTCAGCCTCTTAGGTCTAATTAATGGGAAAATAAGGTGTTGTTGCTTATAAATACACATTTAAAGTCATTTTACACAATATTTATCATATTTTATCATCTTTTTATCATCTCTCAAGAGCAATTTTTACGGTAAAGTCTTCTACAACAAGTTTCACTAGCAAAAGTTAAAGTTTTAGGGTAGGAAACTACGGTTTTTGTAGGTCTTGAAGCTCACTTTTCTTGTCAATATCCAACATTGTAAAGGGTTGATGATGGATTCCTATGGTGAATCATGAAGAACTCTAGGGCGAAGAGGTGGAACTAGCCACCAAATCATGCCTAATGACTTGGTTTCATATTAATTCCATCTTCCATTCTCACTATATCTTTAGATTATGGTATGCATTATGTTTTTTTATAATTTTCATGTCATTTTATTCCTATGTTTCATGTGTTTTAAGGTTTCTAGGGTTGAGATCTTCCACCATTTCAATCACTCTTGTATGTCTTGTTCTAGAGCAATAAAATAGGGCCCTTCTTACATTTCATCTTTTCCTAGTCTTTAACACATTTAAGGCTAGGGTTTATGAATATTTTTATCTATCCAAGGTTTAATTACCTATATAGGAGTTTGAATAAGGAAAAACTCCCATTAGATCAACTCTTTTAAGTTGTTTTGCAGGAATTTTTCTGAGATCTGGAATCGGGTTTCCATCAGAATTTGTTGTGAAGGTGTCAAGGTATAGATCTAAGTTTTGAGATTGTAGAAATCATAAAATGGAATAATTCACCATGCATGGTGAATGAGTCCATCCTAAAGTGTGGATTTGAGTCATATTCAGTTTTAGATCCCCAACTGTCAAAAAATAGGTTCTATGCATAAAAGTCCTGATTTGGGACTAATTCACCCAAGGTGGAAAATTAGTCCCAATCAGCCCAAGTTCATATTTCATCAAATTTCTAGATTGTTCTTTAGTCCTCTATAGCATTCTAGGTGCACATATTTTGAGAAACAACTTTTTATTTGGTTAAAAAATGCATTTTTGTTCATTATTTTAACCTTTTTGCAAACAACACTATGTTTTCAAACAAGGCATAAATCTCAAATTTTCATTCATTTTCAGTCATTTTGATTAGTCAATTTCATTTAGTTTACTTCATCTAGCCTAGATAACATTGCATACATCCTGATTTGAGTGATACATAAGCATTTTTGGCCCTATCTCTCTCCTTTTAGGTGAAAAACCCTAGAAGTGCAAGAGAAGCCATTAGGGTCCAAAAATTATATTTCATAAGGCCATTTAGTCTTTCTTTGGAAAATTAAACTTTGTTAGAAGGTTCATATCAAATTTTTCTAGAAGGATCATATCAAATTTTGCTGAAATTGTCAAACCTATCAAAAAAATGTTGAAGAAAGGGGTTGAAATTAAATGGACTGGAGAAGCACTTGATGAATTTGTATCTATAAGAAGGGAAATCAAAGAGGCCATAGTGTTAAAATCCCATTATTTCAACAAGCCCTTTTAGGTCTTTTAATTTTCCTCATACCACAAAATTGCAACAATAATGATATAAAAGAATGATGAGGGGTATGAGAAACCTATATCATCCTTTAATATATCCCTCCAAGGAGTCGAGTTAAAGTATGATATCACAAAGAAATAGGCATATGCTCTTATCAAATTAGTAAAAGCCTTCAGACCCTATCTGGTAGGAGAAAAGATAATTCCATATGTTCCTAATGTTGTTGTCAAGGATGTGTTTGTACAAACTGAGGTCACAAGGAGAAGGTGCAGGTGGATCAATATAATTCAAGAATTTGATATTGAGATTCAAATCACTAAGTTGGTAAGAGGGAAAGGTCTAGCCAAGCTAATGGCAAAATCAAATTTTAAAGCATCTCAAATTTGCAACATAGGGGAAGAGGAAACCATTATTGGCAACATAGAGAACACTGTATGGTACACTGACATAATGTATTACTTGCAGAACCATAAATGACTTAAACACATGAGAATCAAAAGAGATCCTTGAAGTTACATGCCTCCAAGTATGTTTTCATGGATGGTGACTTATACTGGAAAAATAGGGATGGAGTACTACTATTATGCCTAGATCAATCTCAAGCAAAATATGTATTACGAGAAATGCATGAAGGAGTTTGTGGGGGACACTTTTTAGCCAAGACCATCACCCATAAGATCTTGATGGTAGGGTATTACTGGCCTAGGGTTTTTAACGACTCATTCACCTATGTAAGGAAATGTGAAGCTTGCTAGATTTTTTTTGGAAAAATGAAATATCAAGGAGCACTACCACTAAGACCGATGCAGGTTAAAGCTCCCTTTCATCAATGGGGGATTGAATTTATTGGGGAGATACCAGAAAAATCTAGTGGCAAATGGATATTAGTGGAAATTGATTACTTCACAAAATGGGTGAAAGCTATCCCAACAAAATAGGCCACTAGCAAAGTTGTAACCAATTTTTTGATGGAGAATATCATTACAAGGTTTGGGACACCTGTGCGGATAATCATAGATAATAGTATTTGTTTCAAATCAGAGGAGTTCAAGAAATTTTGTGAAACATATGAAATTACAATTTCATACGCCTTACCCTATCATCCATAAGCTAATGGGAAAGTTGAATCAAGTAACAAGAACATTATGAAGATTACTAAAAGGATGTTGGACGAAAACACAAGAGCATTGGATTCTAAATTGAGAATGGCAGTATGGGAAGATAGAATCATTGTGAATAAATCAACTGGTAGATCACCCTTTGAACTTGTGTATGGGGCACAAGCTAGAATACCTATACAGAATCTTCTACCCACATACAAATTCATACTTCAAGAAGACCTAGATACCCCTAAGCCTAAGGAGGACAAAATATATCAAATAGTAGAACTAGATGAAATCAAGAGTTTGACCCAAGAGAAAAATACAAAAATGCAATGTAAAATGAAGTATTTATTTGACAAAAGGACCAAGGATAGAAATTTTGAAGAAAATGATATGGTCCTACTGTGGAATGCAAGATATCAAGATAAAGGGAAGCATGAGAAGTTTGAAACTCTCTAGGTAGGACCCTTTGTCATCACTGGTAAGGGAGGTGAAGATTCCTACTATTTACAAAATATGTCAGGAGAAGAAGTAGGAATTGCTAGTGCATGGACAATTCCTTAAGCACTTCTTTTCTTAAATGAATTTTCCATGCACAGTAGTTTAGGAGAAGGTTAAGAATTTCCAGTGCATGGAAAATTCTTGAAATACTTCTTAAAAGTAATAATCTTCCATGCACTATAGTTTTAGTTTTCCATCTCATTTTCACTCCATTTTACCACAATTCATTTATGGTCTACCCCCCAAAAATCATTTTTGGATCCTTGCAATGACCTCACACTCATTCATCCCCAATTAAAGCCACTGTTGGAGTCAAAAAATCCACATTGGTTATTCTACACATTTCCATTTTTATCAATCCCCTCACACTCACCATATGTTCCATCTCCATTTCATAATAGATTACATTAATATAAACTACCAAATAAGGCCCTTGATCATTACAATGAAGTGAGTTCCCTACCTAAAATGTTCCCATAGAAACACATGGCATGTCACCAAGACAATGCTTTATCAAAGAGAGTCTCACAATACTCTCTTCAATGTGAGCAAAAAGGGTTGATGTTAAATGTAGATGAGACTCCTGAATGTCTAAGAGACATATTCAAATGTCTTCTTGCTAGCCTAAGGAATGATATGTCTAAGAGACTTGGAAATTTTGAGGAGAGAATATAACATGTCTCACCGACAAATTATATGGAGTATTCAACATTTAGGAAATAGAAAAACATCTCTCAAACACTGAGAGATCATCATAAAATAAATGATAAGTCACTGGTAGGACAACATGGACAAACAAAAATTTCAAAGAGACATCAGTATATTGAGGAGAGAAGGAAAGTCTCTTCATCATTCAAGGGGAAAAAATATTGATGAGAGATAGAGACATCAAACAAACATTGGAAAGGTCTTATTGACATCCTAACAATGCTATGTCAAGAAGACACAAGAGTATCAAGCAAATATTATCAAAAGTCTCCTCGACATTCTAGCACAAGTTATTGATAAGACTAAGAGACATTAGAGAGAGGTAACCACGGGTCTCCCCAACATGAAAAAGTAACATAGACATCATCAACAAATAATACTTCCAAAAGAAGAGAAAAATACATGTAGAGGAAACATAGGCTTATCGGCAAGAGAAATCCACCAGTCTCATCAACAAAAGGAGGACCATAAGGGAACAAACTGAAAAGTAAATATCGAAAAGACCCTGCAATAATGATAAGAGAAATATAAATGTCTCTTAGAAATTTCTCAAAATATGGTCAAGGATATATCAAAGAGAGATATATACATGATTAAAATCTCATCGAAAAAATATGAAATAATTATCACTAGATTGATTTGATGAAAGAAGTCACTGAAAAGACAATTTCCATTAATATGCAAGTTGATAGGAAGGGTGGTGCGAGCACCATTTATGAACTAAAGTTGTCTCAAGCGTGCTGAATTTCAATAAATACAAGCTATAAGGAATTAAAATTCACTGCAAATTATGGCTAGGCATCTAGAGGAAGGAGTTGGATGAAAGAAAGTAGCTCAAAAATTCTGAAATTCATTCAATTAAGTACATCTTGGCTCAGCTAAATGTAATTTTTCTAAGATAGCTTGAAGTAAAGCACAATTAGGGTTAAAATGGATAAAATACCAAAGAAAAAAAGAGAAAAGAGGGAAAAAACTAAAAGTAGGCCACTTAATCAAGACTTAATAGACCAGTGTCCTAGGTCTGGGCCAAAAGAAAGAAGAATAGCTCAATTAAACCCATCATGTGAGACCCTAGAGGAAAAACACAATAATTTGGGAGATGTGTGGAATCCACATGGAGGTTATGATTTGTTCATCTATCACTTTAGGAAGAAGTATAGATATAGCCCAGTTTCAAACCCATGAAATTTGAATCTAGGAAAACTCATGATGCCAAATGTTTTTGTGAATGTAGAACTAATTAAAGCACTGGAAAAGAATTATAATCCCAACACAAGGGAAATTCACTTACACGATTGGTCATAGTTTATGATTATAACACAAGATTCTATTTATATGTTTTCTAATTGGACACTTCCTTGAAGATGAAATTATGAATGAGAGACTTATTGGAAGAGCATCACTCTATGGAAACAAGCTATAAGAGGTGGAAGCTACCTATGCACATGCCCAAATTTCTAGGAAATCAACCTATGAGGATTTCTAGTAATGAAAGGTCCCCATTTTGTATAGATTTATTTGAAGAATACTATCAGTACACATACTACTTAGCTGGCTAGGTATTGGGAGTTGAGGCCCCTGCTAACATCACTATAGCTCCCATGGTTCTGGTTGTGGAAATTTAGAGCCAAGATGGAAAGCCCTATGACTATGCAGAGTATATATTTGAGGCCATTAATAGTACTCTTAATGCTATTAAGAACAATAGTGAAGCTATAAACTTCAAACACTATTCACTTCTTATGCATATGACATTGTATGAAGGGCAAGTGATGGGAATATGGGGAGAAGAATTAAGAATAAAATATTTGGATAGTGATGGTAATTCTAGACCAATACAAAATTGGACATCAGTCTAGGATAGTAGATGTGGGAGATCCCACTACTTGTACTTTGAAGAGAATTTTCTCAAACCCTTATACAAATTTCTTGGCTATAAATGTGACTATAATCTATCCCTAGAAGTATAGAGGTTTCTCCAACCAAAGGAGAAGGACCATGATGGAAAAATAAATCACAATTGGGGAGATTGGTATGCATTTGTAGATTGTACTATCATCAGAGTATATTAATTTGAGGCAACACCATATTTACTACCTAAGACTATGCTAGATAGAGTTTCCTATCTTGAAATCATAAGACAATTATCTTATTTAGCCTTCATGCATCTGAAAAGTTATGGAAGGAAAACATTCATGCCTTCTAGTCTTTATTTTTGTGACTTTACTATTATTTATGATATAGGGTATGACTTGGTTGGAACCAAGTTAAATTATTATGGTTTGCTTGTGGGAAATAAGAGGGAAAAATTTGACCTTGAGCATTTTATCTATGATGCCAAAATTTATTAGAAACTGAAAGGATATGGGCATGAGTTCCATGTCGATGATGTCATCAAAAATTGTGAGGAAAGTCAAGTGGTCATGAGAATAAATGCATAGAATAGAATTGTTATGGTTGATGCCAGGAGAATGAATACTAACCCATCTTATGTGGAATCTTTTCATGAAATTCAAGACCCTATGGAAATATTTGAGCAATTGCTTCTGCATGAAGAAGAAATAATAAAGGATGTACCTCTTGTGGCATTTGAGAGGAGAAGAAATGTTGGCCCTAGGAGGAAAGTAGAAAATATAACACCACTAGGCCATTTGTCACCATATCCTACTCCAAAGGTTAGCTTCTTAGTGGACACCCCAATCATGGTTGAAGATGATACTAAAGGGGGAGAAGAGGTCACACAGATCAACACTCCTATCATTCCCCAATATGAAATGCCACTATAAAGGAGTATGATTACCTTTCAAGCTTCTAATGAGCTATCTAATGATGTGAGACACTGTGCCAGTCAAAAATTCATTGCAGATGATGCATTTGTTCAAAATTTTGAATTTAAGGCTTTCATTTATGAGTATAAGGGAAAGGTTGTAAGGGAAAGGCTATAAGATATTTACATTGAGAAGGAGGAATATTCCTTAAAAGAGCTCCAACATGAGATTGATAGGGAAATGAAGAACATGACTACTGAAAGAGGAAGAGCATTGTTGCAAGAAGCTGGAGTTATGCTCCTTCTAGGATGGGATATTAGTTCAACCATTGAATTTGATAGCTTTCTTAAAAGAAAGAATAAAACCTTATAGTTAACAAATGAAGTTGGTGATAAGATCTACATTGGATCAGGATATAATCCTAATAATACTACTTTGCAGATATGGGAATTTTAACCACCAGGAAAAAAGCCTTCCTTTGTTGATCATGATCAAATTTTTGGATATATTTTGGTGCAAAGAGTAGGAGAGACAGATCCCATGGAAATTGCTGATTTGAATGTGAATTTGGCCAAGTTCACAAAAGGTTCAAATTTAGAAATTGTTAAGGGATAATAAGGGACTGATAAAAGAGAATGAAAGGTTGAAACATAAGTTGATGAGCTACAAAGATAGACTACCTTCTTCTTCAGGACTCTATTCTCCACTGGTTGAACATGAGATAAAACTGCTAGAAGCAATGTCAGAAACTACCTATTGGAAATGCAGACATGAGAAAGTGCAGAAGGAACAGGAAGAGTTAAAAGGAAAGCTCAAGACCACTATCTTTGAAATGGCATTAGAAATAGTTTGCATGAGATTTGAAGATATGTATAAGCATGTTGAACAAGCCTAGAATATTCATGAAAAAACATATGCAACAAAAATACTGGAAAAGACCATATTGAGTGACAAAATGAAATAAGTGGAGTTTCACATCATAGAAAAGGAGAATAACTCTACTATGCTACAAGAATACTAGGAGCTCATTAAATCACATAAGGACTTCCAAAACATCTTGACATAGGAGTTAAGTGACTTTAGTTAGCCACTAAGTATGGCCTTGCCCAACTTCTTTGAGGAAACAAAATTGAAAGATCGGGATACATGGAAGGATGAGATAGCCCACTATTTAGTAGTTGTTCTTGATGCAATCAATGATGAGGATGAGGTTCTTAAGAAAAAATACATGAACAACTTGGAAGAATCTTCGAATTGGAGTATGCCATGAATGATATTATACATAATGCAGACACTCATGCCAAAAGTGGGTACATGGAGCATTTTTCGAAGGTTAACTCATTCATTGCATAGGCCTAGTAAGTGGGGAGTAACAGGGATTGGAGTACATGATCGTGGTCCATGATCCTTGAACAAGTCTTAGGTGATCACGGGGGCTTACTAGAGATTAATGAATTGTAGTGCATCCACCAACAAAATCTTAATATTTTAATGTTTATCCTAATTATGTTCTAGTTATGAAGCGATGCGACTTTTTGTAAATGGGTTTGAAGCTTGTTGCTTCCATACAAATAGGGAAACTAAGGTCCAATTTTGAGATCATCATCATCATATCATATTACATTAGAGTGGGCATTAGTAAGAAGGTAGGTTGCATAATCCACCCATCCATACCATATTAAAAGAATTTTGTTATAATGCTTATATTTTGAAGTAATACAATGGATTATACTATTTATAAATCATAATCCATTTTCAATGTTCAATTATTGTGTTGATTTTCATGATTATCTCTTACTTTTTTGTCTCCAAAGTGGTATATTCAAGTTATTTAATTCTACAATATTTATCAAAACACATTTGTTGTTATTGTTTGAATGCTTTGATTGGTTTCTAGTTGATGTGAATTAAAATCATTTCTAATAGTTTACTTTAATTAATCCCTCACTAGGGTTAAAATCCTTTTAAAGAAGTTGTTTTGATTGGTTTCCATTAATTTAAGAATTAAAGGTCCTTTCATGCTTTCACAGTGACTTGAGAGGATATCACTAGGATTATTAAAGAAGAGCACTGTAATAAACAAACTTGGACGTTTGCACAAGGTGCAAACATCTCAAGTTCCCAATAGTTTGAGTTAAGCTAAACAATAGGTTTATACATATCTTACAACTCTGTATCCATTCCATAATTACCATTAATTCATTCACTTCATTCACCCAATAGGAGTAGGCATTGGTCATACTTACGATATTGCATACAAAACAAAACTCACAATCTTGAATTCTTGAAATACTCTCGATAGGAATTAGCTATCAAAGCTTTGTATCTA
This sequence comes from Sequoia sempervirens, assembly GCA_007258455.2. Taxonomy (NCBI): domain Eukaryota; kingdom Viridiplantae; phylum Streptophyta; class Pinopsida; order Cupressales; family Cupressaceae; genus Sequoia; species Sequoia sempervirens. The sequence continues at coordinate 257,420,718 of VDFB02281492.1, forward strand.
CTCCACCTTCACGTGCCATAGTGAGTATATTTCTTGATCTAGGAACCATATCCAATTGTAAATCTACCTAATTTTTTAGGTATACTTGCCTAAGTCTGGAAGAGCCTAAAGAGTAGGAGGTAATCAACCTTGTTTACCTCGTTCATGGGCCAAAGGTGTATTAAGGGATTGGCACCCTCTTATGGTTGAAAAACCTACACTTTTGAGACCTAACAAAAGGTATCAAGCAAGACTAGCATGCCACAACCATCAAAATCAAAGACAATGCTATGCCATATATCATGTGGTATTCATAATGTTAATCGGTTTCCACTAGTAGTCAAAAGCTATTAAATTGGATCCCATTAACATGGTCAATATCGACCTTCATTCCATAATATACATTGACTATAAAATAGCCTTATGAATCAACTTTATTGAATAAGAGATAGTCGATCTCAATTAACATATATGTAATATGTTTAATATATATATACTTAAATACTTAACATGTATATATATATATATATATATATTTATATATATCCATTAACATATATATTTACATACATATATATATATATTTACATACATATATATATATATTTACATACATATATATATATATATTTACATACATATATATATATTTACATACATATATATATACATACATACATATATATATATTTACATATATATATATTTACATACATACATACATATATATATATATATTTACATATATATATATATATATTTACATATATATATATATTTACATATATATATATTTATATATATCATAAGTCTATAATGTACACATACATTTGATATATATATGTGTGTGTGTGTGTGTGTGTGTGTGTGTGTGTGTGTGAGAGAGAGAGAGAGAGAGAGAGAGAGAGAGAGAGAGAGAGAGAGAGAGAGAGAGAGATTACATGCAAGATAGTATATAATAAACATATTATATTGAATGTATGCATTATATATATAAATGCATATGCCTCTATGTACACATATGTGTAGTTATATCTATATTGTTGCATTTGTATGAGTGTTTCCATTCACCAACGTATGCATGTATTGATATGCATATACATATGGATACATGTATATACTATACACACATATATATGTTCACATTCATTTCACATATATCCACTCATGATTACCATCATATTGATAAGTGTGTACATGTGGTATATCCATACATGTGCATATACCTATTATTATATCCTATTAACATGCATGTGCATATATATAAACATACTTCCATGTACATACCACTTGTCCATATGATCATAATATCACAAGAAAGATCTCAAAAGCTCAAATAGATATACATCATCCAATGCATGCAGAAGTAAACAAGACTCTCAAATATAAACACATCAGCTAATGATGACTTACCTATTACCCACAAACTAACTCAACTCAATCTTTCTAATGTGGTGTGTGCATATGCTTAGATAGTTTACTTTTATTGGTTACCCAACCAAGATCTTCTCCCGAGTGATACTTCCCCACCACCTGGAGGAATGGAACACATACCTGCATCCACTAACACATGCACATAGTAGTCAATTGTTCATAACAATATGCAGTATACATAAACATCTCCAAAGTTAGAATAATGATTATTCAATAACCATCCACTCACATATATGCAGTATTTCACCATGAATAACATCAACTGCTTGATAACATTCAAATGAGGCAACATCAAATGAGATAGAATTCATATTGATAACAAGGTACAAGCATAATTTATTCATCTCCAAAATTCACATTACATTCATATTTACCCTATGCAGTAATAGTAAATAGTAATTATATATTTGGGGTGTAACATACTCCCCCTTATGAATCATCATCCCCGATGACCTTTAAGGTACTATTAAAATATAATAATTAACATTACATTATTCAACATTCTCAAAAGCACTAAGAATATGAGGAAATTTCTACATAGTCCTCCCAAGTAGTTGTTTCTTCTGTGTACTGGTCCCACTGGACTTTGCACTACAAGAATTCTTTGTTATGCAAGCGTAGCTTATGTGTTCCTAACACCTTGATGGGCTCAAGAGTTACTAATCTGAGGTCTCATACCTATAAAGAAATCCAATCAATTACATTATTATCCTCTAGTACATACTTTTTAAGGTAGGACACACAGAAGATATTATGCATTTTGGAAAGAGTGGGTGGTAATGTGATCCAATAGGATACTAGTTCACTTCTTCTAGAATCTTAAAAGGTCCAACATAACATGGGGATAACTTATGAATTTCTAAATTTAATGGAGCTCTCATGAGGTTTTACTCTCAACAATAATTTGTCACCCAAGGAAAAATTACGGGGTACTCTCTTAGCATCACTGTAGCTTTTCTGTCTATTTTTAGCTTCAACTAACCTTTGCTTAACTACTTTAACTTGTTCATCCATTTCAGCCAACATTTCTAGCCCAAGAATTACTTGATCCTTAAGTCTATCCCAACTTATAGGAGTTCAACACTTTCAGCCATACAAAGCTTTGAAAGGGGCCATTTTAATTGTAGAATGATAAGAGTTATTGTAAGTAAATTTAACTAAGGGTAAGTAATACTCCCACTTGTATTTATGATCCATGCAATACATCCTAAGTAGATCTTTCAATACTTGGTTTACCCTTTTTGTTTTCCCATCCATTTCCAAATGATATGTGAGTCCCTAGTGCAGAAAATAAGGTTTTCCAAAACCTAGAAGTGACTCATGCATCCCTATATGAAATTATCTTTTCAAGAATTCCATGCAATCAAAACACTTCCTACAAAAATTTCTTGCTATGATAGATGCCCCATCAGTTAAGTTCCCTAGTATAAAATGTGCTAATTTTGTATGCTTATCTACTACCACCAGTATGGCATTGTGCCTATTTCTTGACATAGGAAATCTTTGCATAGAGTCCATACTTATGACTTGCCACTTCTTTTATAGTATATCATGTGGGTATAACAAGCTAGTAGGATGATGATGCTCAACTTTCACCCTTTGACACTCAAGACAACTAGCCAAAAAATTAGTAGCATCTCCTTTCATCCTTACAAAAGTATAATGGTTTTACATCATCCATCATTTTTGTTACTCTAAGATGTCTGGAGTATGATGCTTCGTGTATTTCCTTCCATACCAAATTTCTTAATTCCTTTACATTGGGTACATACATTCTACCCTTATATCTAAGTAATCCATTAGATTCAAATTAAAAACCTTCATACCTAGAATCTTGTGGATTATCAGTGAGTACTTACTTCACTTGCTAGTAATACTCATCCTCCTTTCACTTTTGGAGTACTTTCCCCTTGAAATTGGTTTGGATTATTAATATAGAAGCAATGTTTCATCTTCAACTTAATGTGTCAACAACTTGATGTTCTTTTCCCTTAATATAACTGATATTAAAATCATCGTCATCTATTAACTCTAACCATCTTATTTGTCTTGCATTTAGACTAGGTGTAGTAAAAAGGTACTTTAACTCATTATGGTCAGTTTTCAACTCAAAAGTTTTTCCTAGGAAATAGTACCTCCACATTTGCAATTCATGTACTACAACTGCTAAATCTAAATCATACAATGCATAATTCATCTCATATGGTTTCAACTACCTAGATTCATAAGCAATTACTTTCCCATCTTGCATTAGTACACCTCCTAACCCTTCTCCGCATGCATCCATGATAACCGTAAAGTTACCTTCAGGATCTAGTAATTTTAAGATTAGTGCGGTGGATAATTTCTCCTTGAGTAGGTCAAAAGATTCTTGACACTTATTAGTCCATTCAAATCTCTTTCCTTTCTTTTGTAAAGAAGTAATTGGGAAAGCAATCTTGGAAAAGTTTGTGACAAACTTCCTATAATATCCTACCAAACCCATGAAATTTACTTCCAACACATTTTTAGGTATAGGCCACTTAATTAATGCTTTGATCTTGGTTGAATCTACAACAATTCCATCTATCAAAATCACATGACCTAAATAATGTACCCTATTTTGGAAGAATGTACACTTGGAAATTTAACCATACAACCTATACTCTCTAAAATGTTGTATGACCATTTCTAAATGATTGCAATGTTCTTCCTCATTTCTAGAATAAATCAAAATATCATCTAGAAAAACTAGTACAAAAATTTCAAGGTAATCCCTAAACATGCTATTCATCAAGTTCACATGAATGTTGAAGGTGCATTTTTTAAACCGAAAGGTAAAACTACATGAACTCATAGTGTCCATATCTGATTTTGAATGTAGTTTTAAAGATATCTTCATCTTTAAACCTCAGTTGGTGATATCTAGATCTCAAATCTATTTTATAGAATATAACACCCCTCATTTGATAAAAAAGGTTGTCAATTCATGGCAACGAATACTTGTTCTTAAATGTAGCTTTGTTAAGCATACAATAGTTGATGCACAAACATAATGTACCATCCTTATTAAAAAAGATGACTGGTGCTCCCCAAGGTGATACACTTGTCCTTATCAGTCCTTTTAACAATAATTCATCCAATTGTATCTTAAGTTCCATAATTTCAGTGGTTGTCATCTTATAGGGTATCTTAGAAATAGGTTCTAACCCTGAAACAATATTTACAGAGAAGTAAAATATTATTTTTGGAGGAAACCCTAGTAACTCCTTTGGAAACACATCTAAAAAATTCATTAATATTTGATACTTCTCCATATCTGATTTTCTAGTTTCATCTATTTCACCATCTTCTAGTTCCTATAAGCTTTGGAACTCTGAATCATCTCTATCCTTCTCAAGTTATTCAATCTTTATGATGAAGAGTTTACACCCTTTATTCTTAGCTCTTATAAGTTGCATTACCATAATTTTTCAAACCCTAACCTCCCTAGGTATCCCTTAGAATTTAACTTGTTTTCCAAAATCATCTAGGTATTCTATAGTCTTAGCTTGGTAGTCTACTATAGCACTATGTTTCCACAACTATTTCATTCCTACGATAACATCATATGATCCTAGAGGTGCAACATAAAAGTTAACTTCTATAGTAAAACTGACTAGTTCTATCCTAGCCTCGAATAGACATTGATCCATCTTTGCTCTTGTATGGTTTGCATACTCTACATTCCAAGACATTGTCATGTGTCCCACCTTTCTAGATAATTGTTTGGCTATTCTAGGTGAAATAAAATTCTCAATTGCACTATTATCAATAAGAACTAAATAGGTAAGCCAAACAAAATACCTAGCATTTCAATTGGAGTTACTTGGTACTCTATTTGATGATCATCCCCTGCTGCATGTATCTTATGTTGAAACATTTCCTATTTAGTGGCTAATGGATTACCATAAGGTCAAAATCCAAAAGTTTTATTGGGACACTCATTAGCATAGTGATCCCCCTTCATATAAAACATCTTGTAGGCGGCCCTCTTTTCCCTATGGTTTCTCCAGAATTATTGATATTTTCACTAGCCTTATTGGTATTACTCATGCTAGTATCATTCCTTTTCCGCTCTCTCCTAATCTCCTTTCAATTATTGTGGAATTGTTTCCCTTTTTTCCATGCAAAATTTTGTGTTGATTCCTCCTTCTTTGGAACTTTCTTGTTAGGAACTTCCACATCCTTCTTTTTCTCTTTTCATTCTTGACAAGTGGAATTGACACTAAGATTTTGCTCTTGCTTAATTTCTTTCTCATATACAAGATCCATTGTTGTTGGACCATGCATATCCACTTCTCCTCCAATCTGACCATTGATTCTCATTATAAATTTCCTAATACGAAAGCTTTCATATTTATGATATATTGGAACATGGCATATAATTCGGGTAAACTTCTCCCAGCATTTGTTAACCATCATGTTACCTTGCTTCAAACCCTAGAAATCTAAGATTTTTTGGTCATAATAAAGTTGTGGTAACCATATTTTGTGAAAAATCTCCACAAATTCTCCCCATGTCAGCTTCTGTGAGTTGATGTTAAGTTCCAACTTCTTGTTCATCCACCAGTTAGAGGCTTCCCTTGCTAACTAATACACATCCCATGCTACTTTAGTAACTTCATCATAGTTTCATATTTCAAAATAATTTTCCATTTGTACAAGCCACACCTCACCCTCATTACCTCCAGCACTACCATCAAACTTAGGTGGAATAACCTTTTTCATGTCACTGGAAAGTTCAAAAGATACAAGCTTCTTATTCCTTTCCATAGATGGTGTAGGTGATTTTTCTTTCTCATGATTACAGTTTTCATCATGCCCATGGGAAGGATTTTCATGATCATGTTCATTAATGGGTACTTCCTTTTCTACCCTAGCCTCTAATCTAGTGGTTCCTTTTCCAACCTATTGACTTCCTCCAGGATTAGTTTGCATCCTCACCATGCTTATGTGATTAGTCTCTACCTAAATGCTTATCCATTTTAGACTAAATTATGTTATCAATTATCTTATGGAAACATAAAAATTAAACATTCCTATGTACATAAGAATTCCACATAAGATTAAGAACACACTTCTTTTGATAAACACATAATTTTATTCATTTCTTGAGGATTTCAATATTCTTTTGATTACATGGAGTGAATATTCAGATAGTCAAGTGGAGAGTATCCTTTGGATTCACTCTTGGACACATAACTTAAAGGAGTATAACCCACAGACTTAGATAGTTGTTGTTCCCTATCTTTCTGTTCATCTCTCATTTGTTTGTACCTATCCCAAAAAGGATAATAACCTTTAGATTTATCATCTGATACATAATTTTGAGAGGTAATGTCAATATGGTGTTCATCAACAATATAGTCTACATTTTTTCCCAGACATTTGTTCATCAGACCATTTCTCATCTGGAGGTGTCCTTGGTACATATCCTTTAGACTCTTTACTTGAAGAAATTACTATTACTTGAACTAGTGCAAGAACTCTAGGATCCATAAAGATGAATGTTGAAGTAACACTTTCTTTTGAAGGATTATCCCTAGAAAGTGGTAATTTTAGTGTAGTAAAATGCATACCCTTGCATTTTTACACTTGTTTGGGCCTGCCTTGTTTTATTTATGCTTTTTTATGGCTTAATTGGTCCTATTTTGTGTCCACAAGCCCTATGAATTACATCTTTTTCTAGTTAATCCTGACATTCTCCAATGCATAAATGATAATTTAATGACTCCATCAGTGTGTCCATGATTTTTGGGTTGGGACTAAAATGCCACCTAGGGTGTCTTTGTCCCCCAAGGCTCTCAGGACCCTGATTTTGGCATGTTTAGATTGGGCCCCTTTTTGGTGTTTGTGCCCCAAGTTTTTAGGACTTGGGACTAAGATGCCACCTAAGGTGTCTTAGTCCTCCTTGAGTCATTTTTGAGATTTAATTTCAAATTCTTGTGGGATTTAGTCTCCTTTATTTAATGAATTCATATTCGGCTTGGTGTGATAAAATTTAGGGATATTAAGCATAGATAAGTACAAATACAAGGTTCATTCATTCATTTCAATCCAAGTCTTTTATGAGAGAATTCATAATATCAAATTGAATTCACAAGAGCATTCAAGAGCAGATTTATCAAGAATTTGGAGCCATTTTTGGATTCAAGTATCATATCAAAGAGTTTTCTTGCATCATGTGTGTTGTTGTGCTAACACTTGTGATGTAGGGTTTTGATTCAAGCAAGCAATTGAAGTCCTATCTTTTGAAAGCATTAAAGATCCATATCCATTGTAGCCATTGCACACAAGTTTGTAAAATTTATAAGGGTTTGGTGAGTTGTAGCATTGCATGTTGTTCATTCACCATTTCCTTCATTATTTCTATTTCATTTCAAGGTATAATTACCAACAAGGGGTTTGACCAAGGCAAACCCCCATTCACTAACAAACAAGGATTTCCATCTTAGATATTTGTGATTGTAGATCTAGGTTGATGACTTGAATATCTCTTGGAGTGCAAAGTTGCATTACAAAGTTGTCATCTTCACAAAAACTCACCTACGCACCATATTTAGAAGTTTCAAAACATGAGATCAGAAGGGAAGCAAGTGTAGACCTAAGAGCTTAGGATCCTGTTTAGAGTTTGTAGAAATTAAAAATAGGACTAATACATCATCTTGGGTGTCTTATTCCTCCCAGGCCTATTTTTCAGAGATTTTTTGAGATCCGATTTTGAGATCCAAAGACTTTGTATTTTCCCTGAAACAAAACAATGGGACTAATACACCATTCTAGGCATCTTAGTCCTCCACAACATATTTTGGTAGCTTCTTCACATTTCCAAAATCCTCGCAACATCTCTAGATTTCCCACATGCACACATACTATCTCGCTATTGCATAATTTCATTATCTACACCTCTCATTTTGCTTACATTTCTAGTTTTAGGCCATTTTTCATATCATAGTGTGTTTTCCAACATTTTCTTTTCCAAGCATTTGCTTGTGGTGAACCCCTTAGAACTTAAAGAACCCCTTCCTAGGTCCTTCCTAATTGAGAATTGATTCACCTTGTGAGGTTGTTAGTCAATCCAATTGGGACTCTTAGGACATTAATGAATGATTGAATAGGAAAAAGTGTGATATCTAAGAGTTATCCATTTTCCTTTTCATCATTTTGGGAAACCCAACTCTTTTAAGCATTCATTTATGATTTGGATTCCATTAAAGTCCTTACATCTATATTGTATTACATCTTGCATGAGTGAAAGTTCATCTAAGGTATCTTGCATTTTGCATTAGTGAAAGTGCATATAGGTTGCATATTTACTTTATTACATCATTTAACTTCATTGAAAAAATTGAAAAGTGCATTTTTATTCATCTTCATTTATTTCTTATTGCATTCAAAAGTGAAGAAAAATGCATTCCATATTGCATTCAATTGCTTGTTTCTAGTTAGTTTTTCTTGCACTTGTTTGCAAATTTTTCTATTTCTAAGCATCAGCATCTTGCATAGGAAATCTATAAACATTGTTGACATTCCAAAATTCACTATTTTTCTACAAAAAATATCTACTATTACTAAAACACCCTTCCTAGTGTCTTAGTCCCTCTCAAGATTTTTGCTTCAAAAATCTCTCTCTGTTGTTTATTGTCTGTTTCAACCTATTGAACTTCAAAATCTCACCAAGAGGACCAAGACGTCCTTCCTGGTGTCTTAGACCTTGTTGAATTTGATTCTCCATTTTTTAGGATCTAAAATTGCTTTTCTGTGTTTTTGTTGGCTACCTTATGTGTCCTGTTTCAATTTCCAAATTTCTTGTTATTCTAATTTCTTTCATTTCAAGTGTAATTTCCAACATAGGATATTGTGTTTATTTCACTTTCTATGGTTTATCCCTTGTATGATTTGTAGTACGTTTGGTGTCCTACTACTAATACTATGGTTAGACAAAGTACGAGACTCATGGCATCCCATGATAAGACACTTGTTGTGGATCTTGGGTTATCAAGCTCTCTTACTTTTAGTGTTGGAACTAGTTCACTAGGTATAGACCATACCTTTAACACCTCTTTTTCTATGCCTACCTTACCTACAAATGTTGTGCCAAGTTTCCAAACAATGGTTGACTAAATTCCTCAAGAAAACATAATGAAAATGCATGAAGAATTAGCTCATTTACAAGATAGCGTAAGTATTGAAAATATTTCAAACATTGTTATACTTGCCATAAAGAACCTTCATCACATGATGGAAAGTGATGAGGGACTAGAAGTTGTACATAACAAAGATCAAATCTTTGGAAAACATCTTCCTTCCACCACTAATGGTGCTCAAGCTTCAAACAATGTGCAAAGCCAAGGAGGAAATCAAACTCCTACCTCTTCAACCATAACCTCAATTCCCACCTATACCAATCCTCAAATGACCACAAAAATGCAACCAACTAGTAGCATCCTTCCTACTTCAAAAATTTCCACTAGTGTTCCTTATACGTATGTGACACCTAATCTTATATCTCCTATAAATCAAGTTTCAAAATCAAAATCAAAATGGTCCACCTTCATACTATGTCAAGAGCAATCCATTATCCTTGGAGATATTGAGAACTCCAATTCCACATGGTATAGAGATCCCTAGATTTGTAAAATATGGGGGAAAGGGAGATCCTACTAATCATGTTAATTCCTTTATTTCTTTGTGTAGGGACTTTATCCTTGAAGACAAAGTTTTGGCTAAAATTGTCTCTGATCCTTGAAAGACATTGCCTTTGATTGGTTTTCTACATTACCGAATAACTCAATTCATTCATTCAATGAACTTGTTGAGGTCTTTATTAACCATTTCCAAGGGCACATGGTCCCTGAAATGACATTGGATGATTTGATGAGATGCAAACAAAATGAGGGTGAAAATTTCACTAAATTTATTTCATGCTACCAATTGCTTTATCCCCAAATCAGTGTGAAAATTACCAATTCCCACCTTCAAAAAATGTTCATAGAAAAATTACAAAGGAAGATAAGGGATAATCTCATGATGATGAAATTCCCCTCTTTCATGCATTTATGCACTACCCTTCGAGACTATCAAAATTCCCTAACTAGAAGTGAACCAAAAACCACCCCTACCCATCCTAAAAGGACCAAAGCTCCAAACCAAAACACTTACCAACCTTTTAGAAGACAAAATAAAAGTTTCCTTCAACTAAAATTCCACCTCTAAACCTACCCAACTAGTTGATACCCAAGTAGCCGCTATAAAGAAGAGCAATCCTTATATCTTTGGGGATCCACAAAGACATTTTACTCCCTTACCCGACACACTTCACAACATTATGATCCAAATCTTAAACAAAAAAATGCTTACCTTGCCTCTTGTTTGACCCCTTGACCCTAGCAAGCCATTACCTCTGAACTTTAGACACAATTCCTATTGTGGTAATCACCGACAAAAGGGACAAGATACAAAACATTGTAAGTGTCTTAAACATCTTGTGCAAGACCTCATTGATTCCAATCATATCCAAATTGGAGGTTTAAATGAAAAAGGTAATAAGTTTGTGGCTCCTTCCAACCAAAACTTGCAAATATTTACCAATCCCATGGCCAACCATAATATTTCATTTGTTAAGGCTAGTGAAACTAAGTCTGATGTGATGAATGTTGACATAGATGATGAGAATTTGAGAAATCATGAACAAAGTCATATGGATGATGATGAATAGAGTCCTATGGATAATACTGAACAAAGTCCTATTGATACAATGATAGGAGTGGCCAAAATCAAGCCATGTAAACAACAAACCATTGGCATTACTTTCTCTTTAGAAGAAAAAATCAAACATACACCTAATGACCCTCTTTACATAGCTAAGAATCAATAACAAGCCCACTCCTACGATTTTAAATGATCCCATCTATGGAGAGAGTGTGATCACAAAATAACTTTTATATGTGCATGAACTTACTTAAGATAGATATGATAAACCAAAAGCATGGATTAAAACACATGATGGTTTTGCTTGTGCTATGATGGGCTCGATCACACTCTCTTTACAAGTAGGATGAAAGAATCAAATATATCATTCTCTATCATATCTAATTCAAACCAATTTCATATGAAGTTAGGATACAAATGACTTCACTCCATGAATGTGGTCCCATCCATTTTCCAAAAGTGCTTAAAGTTTCCAGTTGGAAATGAAATATTCACAGTAAACCATACTGGCTTTAGACCCCTGTCTTCCTGTGGAAATTTCTCCTTAGATTATTTTTGGCCTAAACCTATGGAACCTATAAGACCTCGTGAAGATTTCCTTTTCCTATCCTATCAAAAATTCAAAGCAAAATACATAGCCAAACTATCTCTTGAAAAATTTCCTCCATCCATGATCAAACTTCGACCCATGCTTGAACCTCTGCCACCTAAAGAAAACAATGTTGAGTCTAAAACCATTCCAACAAATTGAGACCCATTCATGGAAAATCCCTTGCCTATTTTCTACAAGAGACCTAGAGAAAACCAAACAAGTCCTAATCCACCTCCTAAGAAAATTTATAAATCCAAAGAGAAAGTGGTTGAACAACCTTCTATGGTTTCTTCCATTCTTCCCTCACAAGAAGAAAAGGAACCTATGGTTGAAAAACCCGCTCCTACACAAATGCAACTTGAAAATTTTAATAAAAGAAATCGTAATGCTAGAGAGAATAGGTGTAGACATCGTGCTATTTCTCAAAAGATGAATAATGATAAAACAATGAAAATCAAAATTTGAACTTGATAGAAGTAATAAATGATGACTCTCCTCTTTTACTAGAACAAACAAAAGCTATATCTCCACCACAACAAGGACCAAAAAATTCTATGGATATTATCAAATGTTCATCCTCCTATTGTGGTTAACTTGGATGATAATGAGGAAACAACTAAAATTGATGAGGAGGTGCATAATGAGTTGAATTTGTTATTTCCCTCTTCTATGAGCTTAAATGATAACAACCATGGAAATCCTCTTAAATCGAGCAATTCACCGTGTGTTGAACCTGGTGATTTTCCTAGCACATCACTTGATGTTGTCCCTCTCACTAGTGATTTGCATTATGCATATACTAAACAAGACTAGGATGCAGATGACCTGTTGGATGGTTGACTCGCATGTGATTTACTAGTCTTTTATCTTTTCTTTTTCTTTTTCTTTCCTTTTCATTTTATTTTTTTGTTTGCTTGCAAGTCTGTAACATGATCCCCCATGATGTTGTATTTGATATTTCTCCCTCTATGTAAATTCCTCTATTTGTACCTTCATTCTTCTATATTTCATATAATTTTTCCTTTTGATTGATCTTTTATCATTGAATTTCATTTTCCTTTTCATTTGTCTTGTGTTTTCCTTTTGGGGATGACACAAGGCATTGAGAAATTCATGTCTCCTTCATGTTGACCCAAAATATTTTTCATTATCTTTTCTTTTCCTTTCATTTTCCTTTTCATTTGTCTTGTGTTTTCCTTTTGGGGATGACACAAGGAATTTAGACATCCTATGTCTCTTCCATGTTGACCTAAAAGGCTTTCTTTTTCTTTGTTTTCTCTCTCTTTGTGTCATTCTTCCAATTCTATGTATTTGTGGAATGATGACAGTTCTTATCTTTCTAAAATAATTGTAACAAAGAACATACTAACCCCAGATCAATAGATCCCTTATGTGTTTGGTGTTTTCACTTTGAGGGTAATCCCTTTCTTTTCCTTTTCTCTCACATGGCGTAGCCTTACTCAGAAACATATGACTTGGCATAGGGATTTCCAAGTTGGCTCTCTTGTCTTCCTTCTTGTTCACATTTTCATTTGCTACTTTAAAGTAATTTCTCACAACATGGTGTTAGCAATTTCTTTGAAGTGGGGGAATACATTGGCATTATTTTAGCTTGATTTCACTTGAATTTTTTTTCCTTTTCTTTGATGTGATTATCTTACTTCATGTGACATGTTTTCCTCTTTGTGGTGATGTTGGGATTAATTTCCTTGAAGAGCGTGATCTATCTTAGGATATTATATTCCCCTTTGTGGTGATGCAACACACTGGATCCCTAAAGTGGTGAATATTTTATCCTTTGATCGGTCCTCTCTTGGAGAGATTAGGAACGATGTCCCCTAAGAGTAATACCTCACATGAACTAAGCAAAATCCCTTTGAGCATCCTTCTTTCTTGTTGAATTTTTTTACCTTATTAAATTCATGGAGGTATGGCTTTGATATGGTCCCCTAGGGCTCACCCAGTGAACACCTAGCTTCAACTAGCCCTCGTGAGTGTGTGTTTTGTTTACATAGTGGACAACGTGCTCCACATGAAAAATTATTTTTGGACAAACAACCTAGACCCGGTCCACCACATTGGATGGCCAGTTGAAATTTGATCCATTGCAATTTTTCATTTTTCATTTTCCTTTCCTTTTATTATCTTTGATGGTGTATGTTTATGATCTGGTTATGGATTCATATATCATCCACAAGCTTGTTCCTTTGTGCTTATGTTGGTCTTTCCATAGGATCTTGATCCTGGGGGCTTGGCCACCCTCTTTGTTATTGTCATACTATCTTTCTAACATTTGTACATTTGAACCCCTCTTGATTGTGTGGTTGGTTACTTTTGTGTGAGTTTGAAGCAAGTTCATCCTCTCACTAAAGTGGGAGCTAAATTTAGTGAAGTAAAATGCATAACCTTGCATTTTCATACTTTTTTGGGGCCGCCTTGTTTTATTTATGCTTCTTTATGGCTTAATTGGTCCTATTTTGTGTCCATAAGCCCTATGAATTACATCTTTTTTTAGTTAATCTCGACATTCTCCAATCAAAAAATGATAATTTAATGACTCCATTAGTGTGTCCCTGATTTTTTGGATTAGGGCTAAGATGCCACCTAGGGTGTCTTTGTCCCCCAAGGCTCTCAAGACCATGATTTTGGCATGTTCAGATTGGGACCATTTTTGGTGTCTGTGCCCCAAGTTTTTAGGACTTGGGAGTAAGATGCCACCTAGGGGGTCTTAGTCCTCCTTGAATCATTTTCAAGATTTAATTTCAAATTCTAGTGGGATTTAGTGTCCTTTATTTAATGAATTCATCTGTTAGCTTGGTGTGATATAATTTTTGGATATTAAGCATAAATAAGTATAAATACAAGGTTCATTCATTCATTTCAATCCAATTCTTTTGTGAGAGAATTCATAATATCAAATTGAGTTCACAAGAGAATTCAAGAGTAGATTTATCAAACATTTGGAGACATTTTCAGATTCAAGCATCATATTAAAGAGTTCTTGCATCATGTGTGTTGTTGTGCTAACATTTGTGATGTAGGGTTTTGATTCAAGCAAGCAATTCAAGTCCTATCTTTCAAGCATTCAAGATCCATATCCATTGTAGCCATTGCACACAATTTTTCATACTTTATAAGGGTTTGGTGAGTTGTAGGATTGCATGTTGTTCATTCACCATTTCCTTCATTATTGCTATTTCATTTCAAGGTTTAATTACCGACAAGGGGTTTGACCAAGGAAAAGCCTCATTCAATAACAAATAATAAGCTTTTCCATCTTGCATATTTGTGATTTCAAATCTAGGTTGAAGACTTGAAGATCATTTGGAGTGCAAAGTTGTATTAAAAAGTTATTATCTTCGCAAAAACTCACCTACAAGACATATTCAAAAGTTTCAAAACCTGAGATCGGAAGGGAAGCAAGTACAAACCTAAGAGCTCAGGATCTTGTTTAGAGTTTGCAAAAATTCAGAATGGGAATAATACACCATCTTGTGCATCTTAGTCCTCCTAGGTCTATTTTTTAGAGATTTTATGAGATCCGATTATGAGATTGTAAGACTCTGTATTTGCCCCAAAAAATAGTAGCGGGACTAATATGCCATTTTGGGCATCTTAGTCCTCCACAACATATTTTGGCAGCTTCTTCACATTTAATCTAGAATCCTCACATCTCTAGATTTCCTAGGTACACACATACTATCTCCTTGTTGCATAATTTCATTATTTGTACCTCTCATTTTGCTTACATTTCTAGTTTTAGGCCATTTTTCATATCATAGTGTGTTTTTGAACATTTTCTTTTCCAAACATTTTCTTGGTGGTGAACTCCTTAGAACTTAAAGAACCACTTCCTAAGTCCTTCCTAATTGAGAATTGACTCACCTTGTGATGTTTTTAGTCAATCCAATTGGGACTCCGAGGACATTAGTGAATGATTGAGTAGCAAAAAGTGTGATATCTAAGAGGTATCCATTTTCCTTTTCATCAGTAATGACTCAAAATTTTCTTGTGAGATGGTTAGTAGGTAATTGTACATAGCCTCCATCTTCATCTTCCTCTTCACATGACTGATTCAAGAAAGTGCATGACTAAATTTTTTGGTGTCACTCAACTAGATAGCATTATCGTAGTTGGTTCCCTCTATGTTTCTAATGATGGCCTCTTTTTCCTTCTTGGAGACTCAAAATTTACTTGTGAGATGGTTGGTAGGTAATTATACATGGCCTCCATCTTCATCTTCCTCTTCACATCACAGATCTGAGAAAGTGTGTGACTAAAAGTTTCAGTGTCACTTAACTAGATACCATTATCGTAGTTGGTTCCCTCTATGGTTCTAATGATGGCTTCTTTTTCCTTCTAGGCCTTGAGGTAGCACTCATTTATGTTTACTAACTTTCAAGCCACTAATCTAAGATGCACCCTCCTAACACAAGAATTTCACAACATTGGATAATGTTAGATGGAAACAATGACAATCTCATAGGTTCTAGAGCTAAACCTAGTAGCTTTGATACCACATGTAATGTATTAACCCTTTAACAAAGTAAAAATTTCTAATTTTACACTTTACGAGTAAATAAACAAGTAACATGTCATTGCAATAATTTTTTTTATTGATAATTTCCATTCAAGATGGATATCTTAAATTACAACATGAATTCCTTTTCATTTTTTAAAATACATCAATGCAAGAAAGCATGCAATTACATACATAGCTCAAAGAGCTTTAGAAAAAATAGTTGTAAGACACTCTAGGATCCTTTCAAATCTTGGTTCTTCTATCACTTGTTGTGGAGGAGAAGCATCATTTAAGCACTTTTCTACCAACCACAGACTCATAATGCATTCCCCCACACATCTATCATTCAATGATGGCCCTTCCCTTTGACAGAGATTGGTAGAGTAACCAATAACGACAACCAACTGAGCATAGTGTTGTGTCCTACATAACTAGAACTTCTAATCCCACAATCTCTATTTAGCATGTAATATTGGATCATGGTGAACTAATAGTGTTAGTCTCAATAGTCATACAATCTAGAGTGGAGTCTCAGACATTCACACTACTTTTTCCAAAGTGTTACATTCAATATTCCTATTGAGAATTGTCTATCACATATGTACTACTCAAGGTCGATTTGAGTTAAGGCTATCTTAAGCTATGCATAGTTATTTCCTTCAATGGATAGTCCATTATCCCAGATAACCTGCAATCATTATAATCTACTTGGAATAAACCTACTTAACTAAGTAAGTACATAAGTTAGGTATTTACTTCAATGGATACTCCATCATTCCAAAGTTAACCTATATACTTTGATAACCCTACTTAAACATTTAAGTCCTTAAACTCTCTCCCATACTAGATTGTCTATCATAGGAGTAAACACACGCTTTCCTAGTTAAATCAATAACTTAGATAAATGCACCTGTAGACATCTAAATTTAATCACTCTCATATGATTAAATTTACTCCCTTTTCGTCTATCATATTAAATATTAATTTATTAAATTAATATTACACTTTTTGTCTCATATCTGTAAAGTATTTAATTTAATAACTAAATGCTTTATCTTTCACCTTCTTCCTCTCTAAATTAAATAAATATAGCAATTTATTTAATTTAGTCATTTTTGCCCCTTTTGATTTAAAATGAATTTAAAATTCTTCATTCTCTCTCTCCTTGTCACATCCTCTATGATCTTGCTCTAATTTGAATTAATTTAATTAATTCATGATTATGATGTGCATCCTCTTAATCAAAGATTAATGTCACATCCTCCTACATTTGCCACTTGCCTCTAATCTTCCATTAATTATTCTAATCAAATATTTGCACAACCTTAACCAAGGTCATTAGCCATATTTAGCACCACCTTTTTAGTCAACCTTTGCATTTATCTCTTTTTAGCATTGACCCTCTTTCCCATGTGAATTTTTAATTCACATTTATTTATCCTAGATTCTCCTCTTCCCTATGTGAATTTTTAATTCACATTCTATCTTCCAAGGCTTCTAGAACCTTGGACTTGTCACATCATCCACATGTGACCAAGTCCCACCTTTTGGGAGCTCACCTTTTATCCTTTAGACTCTCCTAAGAATGTGAATTTTTATTTTACATTTTTAACCACCTCTCCTTTTCCCCCGGAGATTTTTGAGGAATTCCAAAATTCCTCAAATGTCCCTTTCACTCTCACTTGGGGACAAGAAATTATTTTTTGAAGAAATCTTCTCACTCCCCAAGGTACTTGGAAGGTATTTGTCCTTCCTCCACCTCATGTACCTTTTGGCCACCTCACTTACACTTCATCTCCTCTTAGCCACTTCACCATCCACATGTCAAGATGTGAGGGCTTGTGAATTCTCAACCCACCATAGCCCTTCATCTTGACCTTGTTGGATGAATCTCAACTGTTGAATTCTCTAGAGAATTCAAATTCTTCTATAAATCCCCTCTCCTCAAGGGAATTTGCAACACTTTTTCATTTGAGCAACCTTATGCTGTCAATTTGCATTCTTAAGCATTAACTATTATTTAGCCATCCACTTTGATCATCTTGCATATTCAATCTTGTATCTAGCTACACCAAAAAGCCATCCAAGGAGCACACAAATTCATCTAAATCAAGGGCCAACCAAGGAGTCTTCAACAACAAGGAAGGTATAATCGATTTGCATTTTATTTCATCTATTTTCCTTATTTTATCACTCTTTAGGCTAATCATTGAAGTGTTCTTAGGGTTTTTCCACTTGCATTTTTAGTTATTTTTCACATTAGAATAAGGTAAAATTCCAAGGTACACATTTCTAGCATGCTCGGTGGGACTCACAAACGGGTTCTTGCATTGAACCTTCTTTTTTGCTAAGTATTTTATGGAAAAAGGTTACAGAAAGGTGGAAGCGCCCTCTATTTTACTACAGAAAGGCAGAAGCGCCCTCTGTTTTACTGCAGAAAGGTGGAAGTGCCCTCTGTTTTACTGCAGAAAGGTGGAAGCACCCTCCGTTTTACTGCAGAAAGGCGGAAGTGCCCTCTATTTTGCTGCAGAAAGGCGGAAGCGCCCTCTGTTTTACCATAGAAAGGCGGAAGCACCTCCTGTTTTACTGCAGAAAGGCGAAAGTGCCCCTATTTTGTCACAGAAAGGTGGAAGTACCCCTGTTTTGCTACAGAAAGGTGGAAGCACCCCTGATTTTACCGCAGAAAGGCTGCTATGCCCCAAAACAACGTAGTTTGGAAGTATATTATGGCGTAATTGACCAAGAATGAAGGATAAGATAGCTAACATTTGCTTGTAGGGCCATCTATTTGATCAAATTTTTAAAAAATTATCCTTGTTGTTTGAACCTAGTCTAATTAGGGGGAAGTAATCTTTATTTCTTGCTATGTTTGTTTATTATTGTGACACCCAAGGGGGCATTAATTTGTTTTCACTTTCCCCTTGCACTTTGTGTGAGCCTGGGGAGTAGTTGGAAATGGTTAGTGTCTTCTTTCTAGTGGGACCTGCTTGGGGATTTCATCACCCCAAGGGACAATTCCAACCACGCATACCGACAAGGTATATAAAGGGGAGAGAACGAAAGTTGTACCCCAATCCAGTCACATCGTAATTGGTAGAGCGTTGAAGCTAGGGTGATACCTAGATAGACATGAAGAGTTGGTCTGAGCCTTTCAGTATCTCGCTGGGGTTCTCGACTCATGCTTGTGATAGGCTAGTGTTCACGGTTGTGCCTCACATACCGAGAGTATATCGAGGACTCCCTAGAAGCCTTGTGCATCCTAGATTAAGACCTTTCCTAGCCATACCCTTAACATTAATCATAGGATTGTGCTTGCTTGAAGTGTTTTTTGTGAAAAACCCATGAAATCTTTGATACATTGGCCTTATTTTATCATTTTGAGTCCTTGCCATAGCCATTGCCATCAAAACCAAGCCCTATTTTACTGCAGAAAGGTGGAAGCACCTCTGATTTACCGCATAAAGGTGGAAGCACCATCTGTTTTACTGCAAAAAGGCGGAAGCGCCCCTGATTTACTGCAAAAAGGTGGAAGCACCGTCTGATTTACTGCAGAAAGGCAGAAGCACCCTCTGTTTTACTGCAAAAAGGTGGAAGCGCCTCTGATTTACTGCAGAAAGGTAGAAGCGCCCCTGATTTACTGCAGAAAGGTGGAAGTGCCCTTGATTTACTGTAGAGGGGCAGATTTGCCCTCCTGAACACCCAAAATTGCCCCATTTGGACCTGTTTAGCCTCCAAACCATCATTTAATCATTCCCAACCATTATCTCATCATCCCAAGCCTTTGTTTCATCACTCTAAGTCTCCCAAAACCTCCATTTGATCAGTTTAAACCTCCATCTTATCATTTCAAATCTTTGTTTAACCATCCTAAATCCCCACTCATTCTCCACAATCATCTTCAATCCACTTGTCCATTCTAATTTCCTCATATTCCATTCAAAATTCCATACCATCACCTAGCGAACATCATAATTTTACTATTTATATCACTAAACACCACTCATAACCAAACCGCCTTAACCTTGTATTACAAAGTGGTTACCCAAATTGACCATAGCACTTGAATTTGATTAATAGTCGTTAACTTCGACCCAAATCAATTTACTTCCATCTTGACGTGAATTCAATGTCATAAGTTATCATCCTCAGCCCAATCAATCCATTCCTATCTTAAGGTGGATTCAGTGTCGTGATCATCCTCTTAATCAATCAAAGCTCTTGGTCACTAAAGGTAACCTCCTTTGATTAAACTCAAGGTCTCTCTCACATCTTTCATCATCCAATCATACCCATCCAATCATCCAAATCTATCAAAACCAATCATTTGATCAAATTTTCCAATCAATCAAATCACATCCATTCAACCAATACTATCCTATTGATCTTAATAATCCAATCCAATTCAATCAAAATCCAATCTAGCCAATCAAAATCCGATCCCATCAAAATCTGATCAAAATCCAAATCCCATCAAAATCACATCTCATCCAACTACAATCAAATCATTTGTCAAAAACATTTTTATAATCCACTCAGCACGTTTGCATGCCCGTTCAAACTAGGTCACAAGTTAAGAGACAAATGGAACAACAACAAGGTCAAAATTCCCAAGCAAACATGTCTCAAGACCTTAATAACAATACAAATCCTACCAATGGTGCAAATATTGCTCAAGATCCTAAGAACATCCCCCAAGATCCTCATAATGGTACTTCATAACACTCCAACACTAAAAATTAGAACAAATCACCACATGGTGAAGAGAGTATGGCTAATCAACCGGAACTCACACTTGAGGAACATTTTAGTAATCCTACCAATGTGCAAATGACTGACTGTCTGCTTGAAAAACATGGGGAAGAAATTTTGGCCCACCTAATTGAGAAGGGTGTCAAACCCCCCTCAGGTGTTGACTTGTCAAAATGTGGGAATTCCCCATCTAACGTACTCCAAGGTTCACAAAATGCACTAGAAGGTTCATACTTCCCCAATGTTCCTCCAATTGAGGGTTGGCATCAACCTGAATTTGGCAATGTTGTTCTCTATCATGTTAACTATCGCCCACACGCTTCGACCTCAGTTATGGGAGGTTCTCAAGTGCCTGATCCCAATAATCCTTTTGCCTATGGTATGCCACAAAATTTTCCACAACCTATGCCATTAACGTTAACAACACCCCCTCCTTCAAATCAACCTACAGTCAACACTGGGGGCACCCCCCTTTCCACATTTCCTCCACCTCCTGGGGCCACACATCTTCCATCATCCTCATATACATCTCAATAGCTTCACCAATCCAATGTTCCACCTCAATTACCTCCGCAAGCCACATCCTAGTTGAACGTTCCGGGTGGTACCCAACAACCCCCTTTGCAAAACACTTCTAAGCTACCTCAGCCATCTCATCAACAACAACCTATACATAATACTTTGGCCTCTTCACAGCAACCACACTATCGACAACAAGGCAATCCATCTCGACCTATTGCGCAAACCATATCCCCCTTTCTTGCATCCATTTTGCATTCACAAGCTCAACCGCAACACGACATCCCATCTCGACTCGTACAACAGTTAGCATCACAACAACAACCCCCTCAACACTATTACTATCACAATCAGCAAGAATTTCACCAACAACCACTTTATGTGACCTCCCAAAAATCACAACAATACCTTCAACACCAACAAGCCAATACGCAACATCCCATCCAAGCTCCCCCATAGCTCACCCCACACTTCTATCAAACAAATCCATACTATACCCCACAACAACAGCCCCCGTACCAAAAAAATCCCCCGTCTTACCAACAAGGCATATCATCATCCAACCATCCAAATCCATATCTCAACAATCCGATGCCCTCTCAGCAGGATCCTTCATCATCCTATCATCAATATCCCCCTAACCCGCTAGCGGCCAACTCGGATCTGTTGGAAATCAAAGCGGCATTGAAAGACCTTCAAGCAGGGATAGGTAAACAATCATTCAAATTTGAAGACATATGCCCATATCCATTTGATCCCCCCATCTCATTAATTCCGTTTCCCAAACATTTTGAAATACCAAAGTTTGAAAAATACAAGGGAAACAAAGACCCTAAGGCTCACTTGCAGGAATTTTACTGCCAATGTCAAGAGGTCATGCACAATGACAACTACCTCTTGTGCCTATTCCCATGAAGCCTGACAAGCCACGCCCTGGATTGGTTCATGACCCTCGAAAAAGGGTCCATAAATTTTTTTGTAGACCTATCAGAAAAAATTGTATCCTACTTCTCTTTCAATTTGGAGGACACGGACACCTTAGATCTCCTCAAAGAGAAACAATGTGAGGGGGAAACCTTTACTAGCTACCTACAATGGTGGCGTGCATTAGCAAGCCAAATGAAGACCCCTTTGAAAGAAAAAGACATGGTCACTCTTTTCGTGGAAAACTCTCATCCTGACATGGCCCATAATTTTAGGTTACATTGTGTCACCACTTTCGCGGAGATAGTAGAAAAGGGACCCATCCTTGAACGTGCCCTTATTGCCAAAGGACACATCAAAATACATAGTCATGATAAAGAGAGGTCATTTGGTGATAAACCATGATTCTGGAACAAGAACAAGAATGCAGTGAATGACGGCATGACAAACACTAAACACGTCCAAGTGGCTAATACATCCCAAAAACAATAACCATCTGTACCTAATGCCATCTCTATGCCACAAGGGACACCTCACCCTCCTCAACAGTTGAACCAGAACAATCAAGGGAACACCAAACGTCAGTATGCTCAATTAGGAGAACCTCTGAGTGTTGTCTTTAATAAGTTGTTACAAATCAACTATCCCATCACGTACCCTGTCACCAAGCCATTTGATGAGTCCAAACCCAAGCCCGCATGGTTTAAGGAAAATGAGTATTGTGAGTTCCATAAAATCAAAGGACACTCTTTAAACAAGTGTCAGGGTCTGAAAAACTACATCCAAGATCTCATTGATCGAGGTGATATCAAGGTTGACCCCAGTCAAGCTTTGTCGTCCAATGCTCAATTACAGATATAACAGAATGCCTTTTCAAACCATAATCAAGGCCCAAGCACATCTAGCAGTAATCCCCAAGGAAACAGCACAAATAATGTGAGCTACAAGAATGTACCCTTCAATTATGAGGGTTTTATTCATTACATTGAGTAGGTGGAACCCCGTGTATCCATGATACATGTTAAAGCCAAGGACCCTCAATGTGCTAGATCACTACACGACGAGCCCGCATCACTATCCCTGCAGCCTCTGTGCCTGCCCAATCAACTCCTGTAAGCTCTCAGTACAACATCATTGATCACTTAAGAAAGGCCCCTGCTCATATATCCATTTTGGATTTGCTTAAATCTTCCCCGGTACACCAAGAAATCCTCAACAGAGCCCTGCAAGAAACCCGTGTGCCAAATGACATCGACCCCATGCAATTCCAAGCTTTGGTAGGTCACCTAGCTTTATCTTATCAACTGCACTTCAACCAAAATGATATGCCAAATATCGATGTCAATCATAATTGCCCCTTACATATCAAAGTCATGGTTGCCCATCATAAAATAAAAAGGGTCTTGGTAGATAATGGCTATGCCCTCAATTTGTGTACTCTAAAATTCATAAAATAGGTGGGGTATACTCAAGCAGATTTAAGTAATCAGATCATCACAATCAAAGCCTATGATAATGCAGAAAGAAATTCAGAGGGAATCATCAGTCTTCCTATCCAAGTGGGACCTATGCTTCAATACACTACCTATCATGTCCTTGATCTGGACTTGCCATATAATCTCCTCCTTGGCTGCCTATGGCTCCATGCTATGCAAGTCGTCCCCTCCACGTACCATCAATGCCTAAAATTCCCCATCAATGGATAGGAAGTCACCATCTACACTGATCCCCAACCATTTGAATATTTCCATGCTCTAGAAGCATCATTCCCCCATTTACATTATTGTCCCGGGCTGTAAATGGGGGCATCCCAGTCATCATCCACAAATCCACCCTCCATCGCGATGACCACTCCATCTTCCACCACTTATCCTATAGTCATGAAAGTCCAGATCATTGACAAAGGGTGTGGTGAATACGAAATGCATACGACTCTCAATCTAGCAACCATGCCACCGTCACCACATGAGTATGGTCAACCTTCACATGCTACACAAAAGGAAGACAAGACTATCACCTTCAGTGGTAAAAACATCCCTACCACCACCTTCAGATCCCCAAGTGTCAAGATAGATGCACCAGAAGAGGACATAAGCCAATGGGTCTACCGAGAAGAACCCTAGCCGGACCCTCCTCTAAAGGAATATTTTCAAGAAGCGTATCCATGGTCAGCTAAGTTTGTAGAAAAACATAACTACCAAGGCAGGGGCCTAGGTAAAGAAGAACAAGGGTGGTTGCAACCTATTGATACACCAAAGTTACCAAAGAATATAGGCATCGGATACGATAAAAAATAGAAAATCCCTGCAACATCGTCTAATACCTCCAATAGTGTCACCATGGACAATGACTCATTAGAAGACATACCCGAGGAGGAATCCATCATACGTGCATACGATGATGTCGATCACACCGACTTATCATCCATGTTCGAATGTCTATCCATTTGCACCATTAGCCTATCCCTTTGTCACCCTAAGCTTATTGATTGGAACCTACGTAATACCACACCTGTCAATATGTCTATAGATACATATGTCAACCTTATGGGATTGGGGGAGGATGAACACTCCAGTTGCAAAAATAAGAATAAGAAAAGTAAAAAGTGGTCATCTAGTGAAAACCTCCCTGAGGCGCTTCTTGACCTTGAAAAAGTAAAAATAAAGGATGCATCCAATGGTGAAAACCTCGAAGAGGCACCAAAAGATGGAGATGTTCATCTTCCCCTTGTAGGAACTCAGTTATTTTCCTAATCATCCATTCTAATTGAAGAGACTCATGAAGTTAATCTGGGTACTGCTAAAAATCCTAAAATCACCTATGTGGCTAAGTCACTCTCAGAACAAGAGTATTCAGTCATCATGCAGCTACTCCGAGAGGGAATCATCAACTTTGCTTGGTCATATTCAGACATGCCAGGCTTAGACCCTCCCTTAGTGGTTCATCATCTAGATGTTTTCCCAGATGCCAAGCCTGTCAAACAAAAGCTCTGCAAAATGCACCCGCAAGTAGCATTGTTAGTCAAAAAAGAATTGGAAAAGTTACTAGAAGCAGGTTTTATTAGACCAATTGACTACTCTAAGTGGATCTCCAATATAGTATCGGTTGCCAAACCAAATGGAGATATTTGGATTTGCACGGACTTCAGGGACCTTAACAAGGCCTGCCCAAAAGATGACTTCCCTCTGCCTAACATTGACATGTTGGTCGACCTCATAGTAGGACATGAGATGCTCTCCCGTATGGATGGCTTCTTTGGTTATAATCAGATTCAAATCACACCCGAGGACCAACATAAGACCGCCTTCACAACACCTTGGGGTACTTTTTGTTACAATGTTATGCCCTTTGGTCTCAAGAATGCAGGGGAAACATATCAGAGGGCAATGACGGTCATCTTCCACGACCTCATCCATATCATCATGGAGGATTATGTTGATGACTTGCTAGGAAAATCTAAAACACGAGCAGAACATCCTACTATCCTAAAGCAAATCTTTGAATGGTTAGAACATTACAAGTTGTGACTAAATTCAAAAAAGTGCGTCTTTGAGGTTACATCAGGAAAATTGTTGGGTTTTATAGTCTCCCAAAGGGGTATTGAAGTTGATCCCGCCAAGGTAAAAGCTATTCTGGACATGCCACCTCCATGTAATCTGAAGCAGTTAAGAAGCTTCCAGGGGAAGATGTAGTCCATATGTTAGTTCATAACCCAGCTAGCAGATAAATGTCAACCATTCACTCATCTTTTGAAAAAGATTCCACCTTCCGATGGACCCAACAGTGTCAGATGGGTTTCGATAAAATTAAGGAATATTTAGCTCATTCACCGATCCTGATGCCGCCTATTCCAGGAAAACCCCTCCTACTTTACATCTCTGCTACTTCAGTCGCCCTGGGGGCATTGTTGGTACAACATGATGAGTCGTTCAAAGAGAGGGCAATCTACTACATTAGTCGAACATTGGTTGGCTATGAGTTAAATTACTCCCCCATGGAAAAAGCTTGCCTTGCGCTAGTCTTCAACACACAGAAACTCCGTCATTACATGCTCAAACATCCAGTCAAATTAGTCACTAAAATTGATCCCCTGAAGTATTTGTTATCTAGAACCACTTTGACTGGCCGCATGGCCAAATGGGTCATGCTCCTAAGTGAATTTGACATAGAATATGTAGAGCGAAAAGCCATAAAAGGATAGGTCATAGTTGATCAATTGGCTGAGGCACCATTAGTAGATGCCTACCTGCTAGATGCTAAATTCCCAGACGAAGAAGTCTACAGAGTTACAGAAGCACCAACTTGGACGCTATATTTTGATGGCTCATATACTCATAATGGATCTGGAGCAGGAATTTTATTAGTTACCCCTCAAGGTGACTATATCCCAAAATCATTCAGAATAGCATTCCCATGTACCAACAACATTACAGAGTATGAAGCCCTCCTCACTGGCCTCCAAATTGCAAAACAATGGCATATAACTCACCTAAAAGTCTTTGGTGATTCTTTGCTAGTCATTAGACAGGTTAATGATGAATTCCTCATGAAAGATGATAAACTGTTACCCTATAAGCGTATGGTGGACGATTTCAAGAAATATTTCACTTTCATATAGTTTGACCAAATCCCTTGGGTACAGAATAAAGTGACAGACGCAATGGCCACTATTGGTTCCCTGATTGACATGCCTAAAGACCGAACATAATGTGAGTTTCTTGTTGAACAACTTTTAATCCCTGCATATGATGTTCCTGAGACTGATATGGTGTGCTATATTGTAGGTCCCACCTCCCCTTGGTATCAGGGCATATACACCTACCTACATGATAATATCATACCCCCAGAACTTACACGCAACCAACGTAAATCCTTTATTCATCACTCTTCCCGATACATCATTGTTGGTGATGCGCTCTATCATCGCGAGTATGATGTAATCCTCCTTAGATGTCTAAACGAGACTGAGGCCCATGCGGAACTAACGGAAGTACATGGTGGTGTTTGTGGAGCTCACTCAAATGGTATGGCTCTGGCCAAAAGGATCCTACGAGTTGGATATTATTGGCCTACATCGGAACATGATGCTTGTGAATTTGTGAAGAAGTGCCTTCCATGCCAACAACATGCATATTTGATTCATGCCCCAGCACAAGATCTCCAGCCCCTCCTAGCACTGTGGCCCTTTTCTCAATGGGGTTTCGACTCGATTGGCAAGATTTACCCACCATCATCTGATGACCATACATTCATAATTACCACCACTGAATACTTCACTAAGTGGGTGGAAGCAATGCCACTCTCACAAATCACCGGTGTTTAAATCTCAAAATTTATCCTTTACCATATTCTCTGTAGATATGGTATCCCATCCACCATCCTCTCTGATAACGGAAAACCCT
The DNA here is from genome assembly GCA_007258455.2 of Sequoia sempervirens. NCBI lineage: Eukaryota > Viridiplantae > Streptophyta > Pinopsida > Cupressales > Cupressaceae > Sequoia > Sequoia sempervirens. Next base: position 257,448,571 of record VDFB02281492.1, read on the forward strand.
TCAAAAACCAAGCCATGAAACACCTCTGCGACACCTTTCATATCCAGCATTGTTGGTCAATGCCTTATTACCCCCAGGGCAATGGCCAGGTAGAAGCAACCAACAAGACCCTTATCCGCATCCTCAAGAAGGTTGTCAATAACACTGGACGAGATTGGCACCTCCATATTCATCCTGCCCTCTGGGCATACCGTACATCCATCCGCACCCCGACAGGTGCCACCCCCTATTCTTTAGTATATGGTGCTAAAGCCATCTTGCCAATTGAAGTTGAACTCCCATCACTGAGTATTTCTCTGAAGAATCTTCTCAACGAAGAAGATGCTTGTGTTGCACGACTTGCACAACTAGAATTACTAGATGAATGAAGAATAAAAACCTATGATCACCTGCAAGCATACCAAAATCGCCTCAAACGTAATTACAATAAAAAATCCATCCTAGACAATTCCAGGTTGGTGAGCTTGTTCTCAAAGAAAACCAATGCACTCAACAGGATCATCATTAAAAGGGAAAATTTGAGGCAAACTGGTTAGGGCCTTATATCATAGCCACCAAATATGGATCTGGGGCCTATAGGTTGACTAATCTTGAAGGAGACCCCCTTGATGAACCCGTCAATATCATGCATCTAAAGAGGTTCTACGCCTAAGTCCACTTGGTAACCCCACGTAAATCAGAAAATCAAAAAAATTTAAAAAATAATAAAAAAATCTAAAAAATAGTCAAGAAAAATAAATCTATCCTATGGTGAAAACCACCTCTTGTTGGTGCCTTGGATAAGTATGGATGGTGAAAACCTAGTAATAGGAATCATCCATAGAGGGCTTAATCATTATCTACCTGACATCCTAGTTATTTTATGCTTTCATCCGCACTATCATCCTCACCCACCTCAGCCTAGGCCGCTTGGTATTTATTGATTGAGCATTGGATGACTCATCTAGCCTATCCCTCATCCTGAGCATTTTAATATCCCACTTTCAGCTTATTTCATTCATTCCCTTTGTTGGTCAGTCCATGTCACCATATAGGATCATCCATCATGTCAGTCTCCATCTAGATCTCATCCTTCCGCATCACTTTTGTCCTCTGTCGAACTATGTTGCCCCTACGCTTTCACGTAGGCAAGGCTGATCGTTCGATCTACCCCCAGGGAATTTTGGATCAACTTGTTTTGGTCCTCCATCACTTTGTCTTCACCAGTCCCTTTCCACTTTTACCCATGGTCTTTCATTTCTGAACTACGCTGCCCCAGCGCTTTCACCAGGGCAGTTGTCTGTCGTGTTTTGTGTCCATCATCGATCACCATTGTCTTCTTTCCACTTTATCCATGGTCTTCTTCTAGAACTACGAGGGCTCTGCGCTTTCACATAGGCAAGGCTAATCTATGATCAACCCCCGAGCCCCTAGGTCTTTAGGTTGTGTTAGTCTCATGTCTTCTCTCCCTTGTGTCGTGTCGTCAAGCTATGCCCTTATCTAGCTGGTTCTTAACAAACAAGATCCACTTGTATCAACAAATCCAATCAGTTTTGAATATCCTACATCATATTGATCTTTTAGCTTAGTATCCCTCATCGGTCTCAACAGGATGCATCCTTCCTAATAGACCTCATCAATCCCATCTATCCCCTTGATCCTATGGAAAAGGACATTTGAAATTGATTGCGATCTTTTGATGCTTTTGGATTTTGTTTATCATTTGAGCTCCCTATCATCACTTGTCAAAGCTGCCATAATCCATCATATTAGGGTGTGTTTTGATTGGTCCACATAGGGGAATATCTTGATCTTTTGTTTGATTGTGTCTTCTTGGTTGTCCCACATAGTACCCACCAAGATCCCCGAGGTCTTGTGCTATGTTGGGGCATCCTTTTGTACTTGTGGTTATCTCAATACCTGGCCCGACCAAGGTCTTTCTTTGTGACTTTGGGGTGTTGGGATAGCCTTCTTGTTTGTTGTGTTTGTTTCATGCATTAGACACTACTCTACCTTGGTCCTCCATACCTTGGTGTATCGTGTCTTATGCTATAGAAAAAATCAGTGCTCCAAAGATGGCAAATTGTATTAGGATTGTATTTCATAATCATGACCATTGCATTACATTCATCCTATTATTTTAGTTGTGCAAATATTTCTCCTCCATCCCCTATTCTTCTCAGGATACTAAAAGGTTTTTGACAGGTGCACACTCACACCATGTCTGCATTCATCTTCCACTATCCCCTAGGACCCTATTGACACTTATCATGAAATAATTACATTTTAGATCCATACATTTGTACACTATCTTAGGTTCATCCATAATATCGCCACCTGCAAGTGTTAGGTCCACCATCAATACCGTCATAATACATACATTACATCCTGCATCACACATATTAGTCAAACATGCACATAACCATCATAAGCATATAAAACATAAGCATTTGTCATGTCATCATAAGCATATCCGCATCTATTTTAAACATATATACATCATACAATATAGGCATTCATCATACATGAAAGGTAAAATCACCATACATTACATCCTGCATCACACACATTAATTGGCATGCATAAAACCCCTCAAAAACCATCATACATAAAAAAAAATATATAAAAACATCCATACATGTAACATCCACAAAAGTCATCATAGATAACTGCCATCATATGACCATCCACATATATGCATCAACACAATCATCTATAGATCTCAAATCCATCACACATAAAACATGAGGTCAATAAGAGCTATCATATATATAAATATACCAAAAGTCCATAGTAAATTTCATAGTCAAGACTAACATATAATAATGCTGATGTCATCACAATCTGTGACCATCATATACAAAAATCATCTAATCAAAACACCAGTACAAGGTCCTGCAAATATCCACTGCACCTCTGCACTATCCATCTACCCTGCACCTGTCAAAAACATGGTATCATGTCATCTATCAAATGAACTCCCCACAGCTGATCTCTGTGGAGAATGAGGTACTGCTCCCCTGCTTGGTGAAACCCCTAGTGAATCACTGTAACCTTGGGTCTGTGTCCCCAATGACTGAGACGGCACTAACATTTGAGGTGTCTATCGGGTGTAATGGAATGTCCGCTATCCCGGATCAGGAACTACATGATAATATGCAGCCATCTAAAATCTTGCCTCTCTCATGCTCTTCTCTCGCTTTACAACCTGGACCCAAGCGGAATTCCGCTCTTGATGATACCTGTCTTGGTCCCTGGTAATGACTCTCCTCTCCTACTCCCATGCCTCCTGAGCCAACCGGCTCTGTGCTAGCTTTTTCTGTAATCGATCTCTCATCTCCTCTGCAGGTGCTACCTGTGCCACCGCTGCATCTCTCTCTCTCTCCAAAACCTGTATATCTGCTCCTGACATCCCACCCTCACCCTGACCTGCTGGTGCATGAGCCATCGCGGCATCCCTCTCCGCCTATAGAGTTTGCATCCGTATCTCTACTGCATCTCTCTCCCTCTGAGCCGTTGTGCCCGAGTCACTACTGTATCCCTATCCCTCTGAAGAGCCTGTGCTCTCAGCTCTGTTGAATCCTACTCTCTCCAGAGAGTCGATATCTCTTCTACTGCCTCCTCTCTCCTCCTCTGTAGTGACTATATCTCCACCTCTACCAATGCTCTCTCACTCTGACTGTGCGCCTGCACCACATCCCTCTCCACCACCATCGCCCGCACCTACGCCTGTGCTACATCCCTCTCGTCCTGCATAATCTGTGCCTACTCCCTGGCCTCCTCCTCCCTCTCCTACATCAGCCCCATCTCTCCAACTGCCTGCTCAAGGTAATGTACTTTGTCCTGAAGCTCATCCCAATCTCGCTGGAGATCTCCCGATTGCTAACTAGTACATCCTATCCCCTGATCTGCCCCCTGCTCCGTCCTCCCCTCTGGCTCCCCCTGGCCTATAAAACCACAACCTCCACCTGCAATCTGTCACAATCCCACACCACATTGGGAAACTCACCTTGCATCCTCTACAACTTTGATTGTGCCCTATCTCTCTCCCTCACTGCTCTCCCTAGCTCAAAAACAATGGCATCATAATCTCTCAGTGCCTCTTGCTCTACTCTGGCTAGCACGGCCTCAAGAGACCTCACTCTCCACTCCGCAATCTATAATCTCACCTCTGCTCCTCTTGCCTATATAGTGGGATCCTCTGGTACCACATAAGGAACCAATGCTAATGACTCTACCTCCATAACATCCCCCTCTGCCACATCCCTATCTATGTCCATAGAATCATCCTCCCCACCCGTCTGCTCCATCTCATCCTCCTCGCCCCTTACTCCTATCACCCCTCACAGTCCTCCACAATACGGTGAACCCGAAATCGTCCCACCTATCCCTGTCTCTCCGCCATGAACTGACGTCGTGTCGACCTCCTCTCCTCCTCTGGTGTTGCTGTAACATCCTTATCATCTCTGTCCTACTCCTGTCGAGCCTCGTGACTCTCCATAGTAGGCCGAACCTGCAACCGCCGTGGCTGACCATGTCGTCCTACCACAAACTATCTCCTCCCCTCCTCTGATGCCTCCCTCGTACCTACCACCTCCACATCCTCCACATCCTCCTCATCCTCCTCATCATTCACATCCCTCACCTCCTCCACCCTCTGCCCCGCCTTCGCTCTCTCCCGCTGATGACCATCTCTCTGACCTTGCCTCTGATGTCTCCTCCTCCTCCTCCCTGGTCTACCCACCTGCTCTGTCTCATTGGGCTCCTCCTGTCCCCCCTGATCTACCACTGCCACAACCTTCCGTCACTGCTACACCACCCTCTCCTCTCTCTCTGTAGTCTCTGCTCATCCTCTAGTCTGACACCCACTACCCTAACAATAGGTTGAATAGGAGTAATCCTATCTCATAACCTATTCTGGAACCACCTTTGATATCGCTCGGTCTCAACCGACACCTGCTCTCCTCCAACTTTCCCTGGATAAGGCACATGTCCTGCTGCCCTCCATGATGCCCTGGCTGTACCTGGTGCCACGCGGCCTCCCCATGGTATCTCTCTACTGTACTGCCAGAACATGATAGGAACTATCAGAATATCCTGTATCACTCCAAACTGCCTTAACACTCTGTTTGGTCGATGCGACTCTATTATGCACGACAAAGTCAAATAATAAAACACCTGCTTAGAAAGTAACCCTCCTATCTCCTCGTATTAGTCCATCCCCTGAACTAATGCAACCTATATGGCCGCCACTCTATATCCCTCGGATGTAGATCATCAAATGCTCTCCTCCACCCCTCCATATCTCCCTGCATCTCATAGCGCAAAACCCAACATCTCGCCTCCCCATACTCCCACGCCACGGGCTTGCAATAATCCACTATCCCCGCCCTCACCACTCTCGGCCTTGTCACTACAATATGCTCCCAAGCCCAAATCTGCAGCAGCATCATATGTGTCAAGCTCGATATCCTCTGGTAACAGATCCCGTGCATATCTCTGTATAGATGAGTCAATACACATGACCCCCATGAAAACAGCCCCCCTCACCACTCGACAATTTGTTGAATCACCTCCATATACCGAAAGCTATATGTACGTCTACTTTGATCTGGCAAAAATATCCCACTAATTAGCCCGCATAGGAACAATGGTAAGGCTAGCACCCCCACTGACAAACATTGGTCCAAATCCAACTGACCCTTCACCAGGGGAAGCTCCTCGCGTCCAAACAATACTCTAATGGTCTCCTGTAACTCTGCCCCTGTAGACACCACCTCGCTCACTAACCGTTCGGCTATCGGCAGCCTCAGGATGCGCCACACATCCTCCAAAGTAACAGTCATCTCTCCTATAGGGAGATGAAATGTAGATGTCTCTGAGCTCCATCTCTCTATCAACGCTGTCAGCATTGCTTGATGCACTCTGACTACTGGAAACTGAATATAGTGTCCCAAACCCGCATGATCCAAGGCTGCATGATCCTCCCCATTCATCACTGCTATTGTTGCTGCCATCACCTCTAATCGTCGCTCATGTGTCTATATCCGCTCGAAACTCTGCACACATGAAAATATTCTAATTATTTCATTTATTTGAATTCATCTTTCTTTTTTTTCTTTCATCATTTTTTTACCTTTTTTTCCCTTTCTTTTCCCCCTTCTCTTCTTTTTCTCCTGCCCCCTGCTAGGTTGGCTCCACCCGCTGGCGGGGCGGCTCCACCTGCTGGCCAGGTGGCTCCGCCCCGATGGGGTGGCTCCGCCCGCCAGCCGAATAACTCTGCCCTAGGCGGGTCTGCCCACTATCGGGATGGCCCCGCCCCGGGTGGGTCCGCCCACTGCCGGGCGGGTCCGCTCGCCTGCGGGGGTGGCTTCGCCCTAGGCAAGTCCGCTTGCCTTCGGGGCTAGCTTCGCCCCAGGCGGGTCCGCTCGCTTGCGGGGCGGCTCCGCCCTTGGTGCGAGCAATAGCGCCCGAGGCCGAGGTGGTGACGCCTTGGAGTGGGGCGGCTCTGCCCCTCCCCGTTTCTTCTTCCCCCCTTTCTTTTACCATTTTTGGCTTTTTTATCTCAAATCTAACCCTGACCCATTTTTTAAATTTTGCTAACAAACAAAACCCATGTTTTCCAATTTTCAAAATCTATCAAACAACATGTAAAAAATGCATAAATTAAATATATGGGTTTTGTTACCACTCACATGCTGTGGGACCGCGAGCCCACTGTATAATATGTGCACCTCATCCGCTCGGTGCACAATCTCTGTATCATTGTCTGTCAGCATCATCCCTCCTCGGTCGCTTTCTCTTCTCTACTCTCCTCTCAACTGCTACAGTAAAAATGATTAAGGTAATTTTTGAAATTACCTTTTTAACCCTCTTCTTCTCAAAAGGTATTTTTTACCTTTTATTTATCTTTTTCTTCCTCCAACTAATTCCTAACTTCCTAAGGCTGCCGTTTGCAAACCATGCGTCGGATCACATCCGTTCAAAAATCAAAATTGTTTGATTTTTTGAGCTCTATCCAATAGTGTCTTTCTTTTCTTCCTATCAAGACATCGTCTGAGGACCTCTTTTTCCTCCCCCAACTGCCCTCTCAAGGGGGCATACCCTCCTACCATTCCTCCATTCCTTTGGCTTAGTCATTGGGACATCTTCAACCTTTTCCATGCTAGGGGCATCACCATCTATCATTTTCTCCCTCATTTGCATTTTATTTTTCTTCGAAACACTGTTATTCTAACAATATTTCGAAGAGGGGCAAAATGTAGACATCTAAATTTAATCACTCCCATATGATTAAATTTACTCCCTTTTCGTCTATCATATTAAATATTAATTTATTAAATTAATATTACAATTTTTGTCTCATATCTGTAAAGTATTTAATTTAATAATTAAATGATTTATCTTTTACCTTCTTCCTCTCTAAATTAAATAAATACACCAATTTATTTAATTTAGTCATTTTTTCCCCTTTTGATTTAAAATAAATTTAAAATTCTTCATTCTCTCTCTCCTTGTCACATCCTCCATGATCTTGCTCTAATCTGAATTAATTTAATTAATTCATGATTATGATGTGCATCCTCTTAATCAAAGATTAATGTCACATCCTCCTACATTTGCCACTTGCCTCTAATCTTCCATTAATTATTCTAATCAAATATTTGCACAACCTTAACCAAAGTCATTAGCCATATTTAGCACCACCTTTTTAGTCAACCTTTGCATTTATCTCTTTTTAGCATTGACCCTCTTTCACATGTGAATTTTTAATTCACATTTATTTATCCTAGATTCTCCTCTTCCCTATGTGAATTTTTAATTCACATTCTATCTTCCAAGGCTTCTAGAACCTTGGACTTGTCACATCATCCACATGTGACCAAGTCCCACCTTTTGGGAGCTCACCTTTTATCCTTTAGACTCTCTTAAGAATGTGAATTTTTAATTCACATTTATTTCTCCAACCACCTCTCCTCTTCCCATGGAGATTTTTGAGGAATTCCAAAATTCCTCAAATGTCCCTTTCACTCTCACTTGGGGACAAGAAATTCTTTTTTGAAGAAATCTTCTCTCCTCAAGGTACTTGGAAGGTACTTGTCCTTCCTCCACCTCATGTACCTTTTGGCCACCTCACTTACACTTCATCTCCTCTTAGCCACTTCACCATCCACATGTCAAGATGTGAGGGCTCGTGAATTCTCAACCCACCATAGCCCTTCATCTTGACCTTATTGGATGAATCTCAACCATTGAATTCTCTAGAGAATTCAAATTCTTCTATAAATCCCCCCTCCTCAAGGGCATTTGCAACACTTTTTCATTTGAGCAACCTTATGCTGTCAATTTGCATTCTCAAGCTTTCACTATCATTTAGCCATCCACTTTAATCATCTTGCATATTCAATCTTGCATCTAGCTACACCAAAAAGCCATCCAAGGAGCACACAAATTTATCTAAATCAAGGGCCAACTAAGGAGTCTTCAACAACAAGGAAGGTATAATCGATTTGCATTTTATTTCATCTATTTTCCTTGTTTTATCACTCTTTAGGCTAATTATTGAAATGTTCTTAGGATTTTTCCACTTGCATTTTTAGTTATTTTTCACATTAGAATAGGGTAAAATTCTAAGGTACACAACACCATATGTCCTTTTCATGTTCAATCATACCTAGTATATAATACCTATTGTAAACACCCATCTCCTACTATGGAGTACATAAAAACACATAATGAAAACAACATAATAACTTCACTTTCCTTTTCACAGTAATCTAAACTCTGTAATACGTATACTGGAAAGATATCTCAAACAAGTATGTAAAACACACCATTCAAAGTAAAATAGCAAAGAAGAAGAGATCCTCATGCCTATTATCACTTTAATCAAACTAATGACAACAACATAGCCTTCTCCAACAAAAAATGGATTGATAAACAAATTATCAAGAATATCTCACTATCTCTATCTCACTTGTTGATGGCTTACTTCTCTCAAAATATAATCTCCTCTCAACTATATAAACTCACTCCTTTCTCTCTCATAATACAAAGAAAAGTATGGCTGGAAATATACAAAATATGAAATGCAAAAGATGTGTAATGTCTTGAAAGAATGCATCCCTCACAATGAAATGGTTCAACTATATATAGAGCAACCAAGCAACATTAAAGCCTACAGTTTAGGCATGCAGAAAGATAGCAAGGTCCATGCAAAGCAACTCAACAATAAGGTGGTGATCAAATAAGCTTAGACTCGACAAAACCTCCTACAAATCGACTAGTTTCCATGACAACAATTCAAATTCTTATTCCAAATGCACATGGAGAATTCAAATTGCCACAAGAGAAGGCATCTACAACAATTCAAACTCAAAGGTGGCACCATTTTCTATTCTATTTCCTTCATATTTTGTGTAGCTAAACTCAATCAACTTCCATTATATGACATCATATTTCTATCGACCCAATATGTAAATGAATCAACATAACTAGTTTAATACATAAGAAAAAGTCAAGCATGGTCTCATTAAAGGCGTCGATGAAGACTATAATTCTACAAATAACAATATCAAATGAAATGCTATGCCATATATCACGTGCTATTCACAATGATAATTGGTTTCCACTAACAGTCAAAAGATATTAAAATTGACTCTAATTGACATGGTCAATATCGACCTTCATTCCATAAACTATATCGACTATAAAACAACCTTATGAATTAGATTTATTGAATAAGAGATAGTCGATCTCAATTAACATATATATAATATGTTTATTATATATTATTATTATATATAATATTATATACATATATATACTTAAATACTTAACATGTATTTATATATATCCATTAATATATATTTACATATATATTATATATATCATAAGTCTATAATGTAAGCATACATTTGATATATATATATATGTGTGTGTGTGTTTGTGTGTGAGTACATGCAAGATAGCATATAATAAACACATTATATTGAATGTATATATATATGTATGTATGTATATATGCATACATGTATAAATGTATATGCCTCTATGTACACATATGTGTAGGTATATCTATATCGATGTAGCTATATGAGCATGTCTATTTTCCAATGTACGCATTTATCAATATACATATACATATGGATACATGTATATACTATACACACACACACACACATATATATATATGTTAAAATTTGTATCACATATAGCCACTCATGATTACCATCATATTGATAAGTGTGTACGTGTGGTATATCCATACATGTTCCTATACATTTCATTAGATCCTATTGACATGCATGTGCATATATATTATAAACATACTTCCATGTACATCCCACTTTTCCATATGATCATAATAGCATAAGAAATATCTCAAAAGCTCAAACAGATAAACATCACCCAATGCATGCAAAAGTAAACAAGACTTTCAAATGTAGACATATTAGCTAAGGATGACTTACCTATTACCCACAAACTGACTCAACTCAATATTTCTAATGTGGTGTGTGTATATGCTTCGATAATTTACTTTTACTAGTTACCTAACCAAGATCTTCTCTCAAACTTGATACTTCCCCTCCACTTGGAGGAATGAAACACATACTTGCATCCACTAACACATGCACACAATAGTCAATTCTTCATAGCAATATGCACTATACATAAACATCTCTAAAGTTAGAATAATGATAATTGAATAACCATCCACTCGCATATATGCAGTATTTCATTGTGAATAATATCAACTAAGATAACATTCAAATGAGACAACATCAAATGAGATAACATTCATATTGATAACATGGTATAAGCATAATTTATTCATCCCTAGAATTCACATTACATTCATATTTACCCTATGAAGTAATAGTAAATAGTAACTACACATTTGGGGTGTAATAGAAAAATTCAAAATACATTTCATTTGAAGACACATTCAATTTAAAACATTAAAAAATCCATAGCTTGAAAATTTAGACTAATTTATATTGTAGAAGGGTATGTGCAAGATCATGATGGGCCAAAAAGTGGTGATATGATGGGTATGTGTAGGTTATGTGGCTGATGACTTTTTTTAACCCAAAATTGATGAAACGAAAAGGGTTTTTAAAGGAGATTCTCAGCTTTCCACCAATATAAATTATTCTTTACTTTGAATTTAATAAATAATTATTATTCATTTTTTACTTGAATTACGACTAAAGTCCTAATTGATAGGTTGATTGAAAAACATCTATAGCTTTCAAACAGTGTCACATTTTCTAAATATGAAACATGTGTCACATTCTATAGTTCACATACTATAGGATTAAGAAAGAAAAAATTAAATTTCATAAAGTTTTGACCAAGTTAATGTGGTTAGACATATGCATTTTTTTAAAGTTGTAATAAAAAAATGATAATTAATTATTTACTTGGAAAAAATTATAAAAAAAATATGTATCACATTCGAACATGAGTCCTCTACATATATCTAAAGATTATAAAAAAATATTATCATTTTATTGTGGTTAGGGTGGTCAGACAGACACCTACTTATTTTTTCAATGAAATTTAAGTACTATTGCATTGAAATTTCAAATTTTCACCAAATGTTATTATTTTTTAAAATAAACCTAGTAGTTTAGAAACTACATTCAATTTTCTACAAATTATATTCTCACATATTTTTGAAATAATATAGATAACTTATTAAAATTTTTATGTCAAGTTTCTTAACTCTGATTTTTCTAAATTTTTCACCACTTAAGGGCCTATTTTTTCCATGATGATTCTGCACATACCCAAAATTTATAAAAACAATCATAGCATCCCCAAAAACATGTACTTTAAATCATACAATTAAATTCATGTACATACCCTTGATTAAAATCTCACTTTATCTTAAATTTTGATTTCAACACAATGGCCTAATTTAAAATGTTTAAATAATAATATTAAGGTCCTAATTCATTGATTTTTGAAGTGGAAAAATTATAAATGTATTAAGTATAATTTAATGAGCTAATTGATCATAATTTATTGTTGGAATTTCATGATTGTGTGATTTTGGGAAGGTGATATTTCAATATAATTTCTAACTAAATTTCTAGAGTTGTTATTCTTAACTAGTATATATTTCCTTCCTACTTTGAGAAGATAATCATGGCTATTTCAAAATTTTCTCAAGTTTTGTTATTATATATTTGATAGACATATTTATGAGTCTCAAACATTGTCATGTTTGAAAGTTTTAAGTATTAGGTCCATGAAGAGGAATATATAAAATTATAAATGGTCCATTCCTTTTCATTGTGTATTATAAACCATGAGCCTTGAAATTTTATTGCAATAATTGATTTTGAGAATTAAAGCCAACAAGCATATTGATATAAAATTTATTCTATAATAGAGAGTTTAATTTTATTAAATCATGTACATTCAATTGGTTTTGTGTTGACTTCTAGTAACCATATGGTTTCATTTTCCTTGCAAGGTTAAAATTGAGTGGTAAATTGTACTTGCCAAGCCTATTTTGATGAAATTTGATACTTGGTTTTGAGTTTCCTTAGAGGTATGTGTAGGTACATAGATATAAATTTTAGGTACCTGTTGTGCACCTAAGCATGAAGATTATGAACATAGGTGAATATTGCTAAAGAAATTAACAAGGACTTGGAAAAGTGAGCACACCAAGTATTTGAATATTTTTTAAAGGTGGAGAATAAGGATTAGGAATGATAAAAGGTATTACTAATGAAATCTTGGGCTCACTAATAAATATTATTAAGACCATACTTGAAACAATTTATTATTTCCTTGACATTATAAATAGACTTATCTAGGGATTATATGTGATTTCAGGGCTAGTAAAAAGACAACAAATCTAGACATTATAAATCTAATTTAGGTTTTAGGGTTTAGGGTTTTAGGGTTTAGGTCCTAGTATTAATGGTTTTAGTTTTTAGGTCTATGTTTTTTTGGAACCTAGGGTTTAGGGTTTTGATTTCTAAGTTTTGTGTCCAATTTAGGTTAAATTCTAGTTAATTTAGGTATAAATTTTATGGTTTTCAATTTACAATTTAATGTTTGTGATTTGGTTGATGTTTTTTTGTTATAAATACAATTTAAAAACTATAAAATATTCAACGTAAAAAAAAAACCAAAAAAAAACAAAATAACAATTATAAAACAAAAATGCAAGATATAAAGCAAAAAAAGAGAAAAATTCAACCAACCTAGAGGTTGCTGAGGTCGGTTGTGTTGACGGGAGGAGGTGGCAGTGAAAATTAGGTTGAAATCATCCCTAAGGAATGCGTATGTGAAATTAGCTCTTCCTCAATGTCGTTGACCAAATTGCAGTGAGAAAATGAATAACACAGTCATTTATTTAAAAAATTAAATAGCTTTTATAAATGCATACACATTATAAAGAATGCATGCTTTAGTAATGCCTACACGTTTCTAGGTGCATACCCGAATCTAAATGCATACACATTCAGATTTAGGCTCGAGTACCCAATCCAAAGCGTATACACATTTTTTTAAAATGTGTACATGTTTCCTATGATTTTTTTTTGTTTTGGCCAAAACTTCCCCTCTTCATGGACCCAACTTCTTTCTTTTACCCTTACAATATATGTGTTGTTTATAAATTCCTCCATGGATAGTAGTAGAAGAAATAAATAGGACAACCTTTATTGATATATAGTTCAAAGGGTTCAAATGAATAAAAATTTGGCCATACACAAGTCATGGGTGATCAAAATTAGATGGACCTAATTTTTTCCACATCTTCAAAAGATTGATGGAACCTCAAGTGGAACAAATGAGTAATACACAATGTTTTAAAGTGATCCAACTCACTCACCAACAACAAGAAATTTTTCTTTAGCTTCTAGAAGTGCACCTTTAAGATCAATACAATCTAGAAGGCTTCTTAAATGATACTTCTCATGGAAATCCATGTGATATTATAGTTGTCAAAGAATAAGGAGGATCAAACCTAGCCAAGAAAAAAATCACGATCCTTAATTTAGGAGTGGATCTTGATCAAGAAATTAGAGCACAAAGATTTTATAAATAGATTAAAGATAGATAGATAAAAACCATTAATAAAATACATAGAATTTAGGGGAAAACAAATAGAGTGATAGATAATCATATGTACCTCGTATATAAAGATATCAAATAGCATATTCAATGCAAAGGATTATTTAAGTGCAATAGAATATAATATAATACTTTTGATGATGTATAAATGTTCCAAGGGATTGGAACTATATGGGGTAATGCTTAACTATCAAAAATCCATCATAACATTGTTATATTACTTAAGGACAAATAAGATACTTAGTCTAGGGGGATGCTAACTTAAGATATTGGTAGTATAAAATTAGATTTGTAGATTCAACATCCTTATTCAAATCATTATGTAATACCTTGATGGGTGAATATTTCTTTCAATATAAAATATCTTGAATTAGTTTCCTAGCAAGATATATAGAAAACAAACACTAGTAAACTTGGATAAGAAATAAGTAGGCATAAAGGGAAGAAGATTCTTGTGAAATTGGAGGAAAACCTCCTTAAAGGAAAGCTAGCTACACTACATTTTTATTTTGAATTTAAAAACAATAACTAACCCAAGGCCTCCACTATCCCATTGATATCATCTATGAGATGCATGATGGTTTAGTAAAAACTTATGAAAATCATGGTCAATCATCCAAGCCATCAACCAAAGTATAGAGGGGCTTGAAATCTTTTGAAAAATATCAAGGGATGAGACCACTTATTTATGAAAAGTTTCTGAAAAAAGCAGACAAAATATCTAGATACCAAAATGGACTCAACCAAAATGATCTAATAGAGTCATGGAAATATGTGGTTGAGGTTTTCATTAGATATTTCACTCTTGAAGGTAGTTACACATGTTTCTACTCCTACCTTTTTCTTATGTTAAACCATCTTCAGTATAACAAAAAGATGATTTTCCCATTTTTCTTATACAATTCCCTTGAACAATTTGTTCTTAATCTTCTTTTGGGAAATTTATATTCTACCTCTTCATCAAGGTCTCATCTATATCTTGTTTAGATATGAGCTAGCTAAAACCCTCATTCATATTTGTGGACCCATTGTATTATTAATTATTAATTGATTTATTTTTAATATTATTTTGTGAAATTAAAGTACTTTAGCCTTGGAGTCAACCCTTTGAGATCTAGTAGACTACTTACTAATTAATTTTATGATGGCTAAATCGATGTGAGATGATCTATAAAAATGATGATAACAAGTATGATTGATCTCATTTCTAATAGAGCTTTTGGTAATCAATCACCCCTTATGTTTGAAGTAAACATAGGAAGGACTTTGCTTGTGATTAAGATCAATGTTGATGTTGTAGATAATAGGTTAGATTAGTTAGATTCTTAATATTCTATGAATGAATTCTCTAATGAAAACATTTTTCATGGTCTGCGTAAAAATATAAAATGATTCTATAATATGCGAGCTATTTTTGAATCAATTTTCCAAATCACACTCTATGATACACCATCAAGAAGAGGAGAAATTTGATAATGTTCACTATAGAGCTATCAATTTAAAATGAGGGAAGCTTGAGAAGAGTGGAAATCAAAAGCCAAAAAAGAAACAAAAGGAAGAACATAAAAACAAAAATATGGGATCCAAAAGGGATAGGAAAGTAGGAGTAGTAGGAGTAGTGTTGTTGTTGTCCTCTCTGGCTTTTTGGTGGTCCTTTTTTGGACCCTGTTGTCTCTTTGTTGCTATCATTTCTTTTTGGGACAGCTGTATATTCTCTTGGACTTTTTTTGCTCTATCTTTGTATGTTTAAACTTTGTGGTTTCAGGTTCCTGTAAAACCTATTTTTTCCTTTTCAAAAACAATAAAAATATGAATCAAACTATTTAGTAACTAGTTCAAAAATAAATTTAGAAATAATTGAATATAAACATAATGATCTAACTTACTAAAAATTACTCTAAATGAAAAATAATGTTAATTCAAATTGTTGAATATCATTTGAACATTAATAATGATAAACTAATAAAATGAATATTATTAATGAAAAAATAAATTAATTAAGGGAAAAGGTTAGGAATGAGTAGGAGAAGAATAAAAAGGTTAATTATACTTCTTTTTTTAGACTGTAGGAATCGACTGGGTATCCATTCTCCTATAAACTGTAGTGCACTTGGTAAACTTTTTTCACATGACTGGTGGCATTGGCATGACACACCCTCCGATACCATATGTTTGGGGGAGACTAGACCTCATGACCTCTTGCCTACAATAGGATGCTTTTAGCCAATCAAGCTAGCCCCCCCACCCCAAAAGGTTAATTATACTAAATATATTAGTTAAATTAGTATTTTATATATAAATGATTAATTTTGATAATGAAAAAGTAGAAATTAAGAATGCTAATAGTTTAGGTGAAATTAATAGTAGAATAAATTATTCATTAGGGTCAACAAATTCTTTAACATGACAATACATTAATATAAATATAAATATAAATATAAATATAGGAATAAAATATGTAAACCATAAGAATACCAATATAAATGAGTAAAACTCTTTTGGGTTAAAAAATCCATACCAAAAGAGTACAATCTTGTATTAATATTAAAATGAGTACATTAACATAAATTTCACATTCAATCTACTGGCATTTTGGTAGCTTGATAGTGTGACCTACATAAATTATAAAGAACCATCTGAAGGCCTTAGTATATAGGAAAATATTACAAGATACAATAAATAGAATTGTAAAGCATTGAATAAAATGTGGCATCTAATTTTTCCATTCATTTTTAAATATAGCTCGCACACGTGTGAGCACATAGTCCAACACCACCTACATATGTGGAATTTCCTAGAGTAATATGTAACACCCATCTTGTAAGGAATCTATATCATCTTAATTCAATCAAAATATTCCTTTACACCCTTTCATAAATACTCTTACATAGTATTATAGAATTTTGTGAGCTATTATTATTTTCATTAATACTAGTTACCACCATGTTTCCCCACAAAATAGAAAGTAAAATTTTTTAACTAATAGAGATAGGGATTTGAAATGCTAACAACTCCTCCCTATAACATGGTAAATTATTAATAGGTAACTATTTCAAATAGACAACCTCCTAATTGAATTCTAAAGATCACACTTATATTTAAAACACTTTGAAATATATCTTTCATACATAAATAAAAAATAAAAGATTTGAATTTGAGACCTCTTTAACTCTTGATTCTTAAACACAATATACAAAAATGGTCTATCATTTGCTTAAAATAAAATTTTAAAATATTATTTATAAGATAGATTGTTTTTCTTATCAAATAAAAAATAAAAAGGTTATCATTGCACATTAAGGAAATAAATAGGTAAAAAAAAACCTCATTATTTACATGATAATAAATTTTTACTTATCCATGTCATTTAAAGTAAAAATTTAACAACCAATGCCAATTTATCATTTAATACATTTAAGATACACACATTACTTACAATTCTCCATTACCATCATTCTCATGACCAATTATCTAGAAGATAATTAATAGAGGTATAAAATACAAATAATAGTTTTCTAAAATTGGTATAAAATGTTTAGTAGAGAATAGGGATGCCAAAATATATATTCTTCACCTTCTATTTGAAGCATTCACCAACTTGAAATATTATATGCCTCCAATGGAGTAATGTAGCAATAAAGAAAAAATTCCCACCAAATATGTCCAACAAAAATTAAATAAAATATAACCATATTTAAAAAATCATGCCCAAAGAAAACTAGAATTGTAAGGCCAAACCAAACACATTTAAACTAGATTTTTAAAAAATCATATAAGTTTCAATGCCCTTCACACTTCCAATGTGACCCAAGTAAATAAATTATAATGTATTTTTCTATATTTTTAACATATTTTTCTACTACATATAAAAGTGAACTCCAACAATAATGCCTCACCCATTCCTATTACTAATTGTGGGATTCGATACAACTTGTTAAATAAAATTGACCAAGAAGCCTAAAATATACACTACTATAACACTCACACAAATATAAGAATGAATTATAATTATAAATTGTATTATGTGAGGATAGTTTAAATTCAATCTAGAAGACATTTATAAAAACACACACCAAAACTAGCATATTGAAAACTTTTGCTCAAATATCCAACCACCTATATAACTAATCACAATATTAACTACTAACAATATAAGTAATAAAGATTATAACATTGAAATATTCCTTTCAAAATATACAAAGACACTAACATGCATTTTAGATCATAAGAACCTTAAAAAATGCAACATGAACTAGGCTTTAATAATTTAGCTGATAGGCTATTTATTGTGTGCATAAACCACCAGAAGTGTCTCACGCCAGATTTTTCTCATGCCTAAAACATACTCCGAGAAGTTGAATAGGCAATCTAAATGGTTTACTATAGCTGACATAGTCCACCGTAGATACTCCATTCTTATCCTTATCCTAATGGCATCATTGAAAACAAATAGCATTGGGGTTGAATTTGTGAAGGGAGTAGCTTTTATGTCATTGTAATCATGGTTGTTGGCTTGCCAAATTAGCAATTTTGCTAAGGGTGGGTTCCCATGGGGGGCTTCAGGATCTACTTTTAAGGAGCAGGAGGTCTCATGGAGTGAAAAGATAATTGCTACAGGATTAATTGGAATCTTTCCCTGAAGAATAGCAACTCCTAGCTTTTAGGACTGCAGATTTAAGGAGGTGAAAATGGGGTGGGGCTGGAGATTGTCCCCACAGTTTAGAAATTTTATCTGCCATTTGTCAATCAACTCAAGTTTTAAATTCCTGCCAGAATAAAATTGAAAAGAAAATAATGTATATTTACTTGTTTTTATCTCTAATTTTTATCTCTATTTTTATGATATATATTTGGCAAATTTGAACATCCCTATTCCTCCTACCACAGACACATCTCTCTGCATCTGCACAAATCTATTTGCGCCTTGGAAATTGATGGTGCTCTTACCATACTCTGAATCAGTCAGAACGACCGTGAACATCAACAGCAAATTGGATACATCCAGGGAAGAGGTAACATACATGCCCTTCCCTCTTCCCACAGCCTTGGAAGACGGATCGGTCGTCTCTGTTAGCACATCGTCAATTATCGTCATTGCCCAAAATTCCAAATTGTTGCTGGATCCGCTCAGAACCATAATGGGCTTTCCCGTCTACCCATTTCCTGTTAGTACATTATGCATGTAAAACACCATGGTGTTGTCAGCGGCAATGGCTCCTTTCCCGCATAATATAATAATATATATTATGCACAATCCCGCCACTTTGTTCATTTCTGGAACTGGAAGTTCTATGCTCATACACAGACTCGGAAAATAATAATGGTCGTCTACTAGCCTATTTTTTTGTGCGCACAGATCTGCTGGGTCTGCTTTGTTTCTTTTATATAAATTGAAAATCTGAAGCTTAATATTTTAAGCTGAATTGTGCTATTAAGTTCATGAGACCATCAGTTTTAAAATATTCTTAAAAATTCTCAGCAGTGTCCGCTAATTTTTTTTAGAAAGCCCCCTTTCATGGGACCCCACCCTAAGGGTAGGGTTTTTAATTAATAAAACATGTCCGTGGACTCCTTATGGATCCTATTTGAAGAGAGGCAAACACTATGATGATGGCAATGGCAATGATAGTTGAAATGAAACTTCTCATAGGAAAAGATGAAGAGGCATGTTTCTCTTACATCATCATCTTCTTTCTCTTCAATTTCTGATTCTTGTTTTCCGTAACAAGAAAACAATGATAACAAAACCAAGATTTACAAAATTCCTCTCCTAAGCAACATCAATCCATCCCAAAAAATGTTGGCAACACAAATTTTAAACCAATTCCAAACATCCGGCTACAAAATAAATATCAAACACTCATACCTTGGGTCAAATTGCAATTCAAATTCACATTAATAACTAGCAATTGCACCTTGGTGTGCAATGGGCACGCTGAAGTGTTGTGGAAGGTCAATTAGGGTAAATTTTGATTATTATTTTTTACAATTTGTGTACATGAGATCAATTGGTAAAGAGAGATATAGAGATAGATAGAGGGAGAGAGATGGAGAGATAATGAGTTAAAGATAGAGGGAGATATGGAAGAAGAAACATAGAGATAGAGATAGATGAGGCAAAGAGATATCAATATAGAGGTGAGGAAGAGATAAAGGGAAAAAGAGTGGGAGAGAGATGGATGGATAGAGAGGAGACACCCACACTCTATGAAATTTATTGCATGATGGATGCTTGCACTATATTTCACCACATCAATATAATGCTCATGTTCATGCTCGTATTCATGTTCATGGTTATTACTGCATGATTATGGTTAAGGCCATGGTGATGTTCATGATCATGGTTGTGGTTATGGTTATGATTGTGATCATGACCATGATTATGAAGATGATTTGTGAAATATTTTTGTCATTGTTTGTGTCTGAATTCTATTATGTTTTCACTTGTTTTTCATACTTGAATGTATTGGTTTGTATATTTATAATATTATTATTATAAATGTAATTAAATTAAAGTTAGCTTCAAAAGTATATTATATTATAGTTATATAATACTATAGTGTATATTATAATGTATAATTTTAAGATTATATCTAATTATTAATTTATTACTAATAATAACTATATAGATTTAGTATTGTTTTATATTATTTTATTATTAATATATTTAATCTATGTATAATCTTATAGTTGTATAATATTATTGTGTATATATAATATGTTTGTAAATTTTGTGATTATGTTTCATTATATTATCAAATTTAAAAATGGCTTCAAAAGAATGATCTATTATTGCATGTGGAGAAGGAAAAAGGTGATGGTCAAATCCAATGGTGTACAAGGTTTTGATCGTCTTGCATATGCCTCTGAGCCACTATAAACCTTTGTTCCTAAAAACAACCGAATGTTATTCAAAGAGTCTTACATGTTTAAAGAAGATTTTGAATCATTGATTCAAAAAAATAGATCATTAAAATAAATATAATATAATATACATAAATAATAATAATAAATATAATTATATTATATACAATTTAATGTGTACCCATAAATAATAATTAATGGACATTATACGATAATTATTTTTAACACCAGAGAAAATAGAATA
This sequence comes from Sequoia sempervirens, assembly GCA_007258455.2. Taxonomy (NCBI): domain Eukaryota; kingdom Viridiplantae; phylum Streptophyta; class Pinopsida; order Cupressales; family Cupressaceae; genus Sequoia; species Sequoia sempervirens. The sequence continues at coordinate 257,469,761 of VDFB02281492.1, forward strand.
TGTACATTATCAATACAGAAGATTTAAAAACTTTTAAAAAAATCATTCATAATTTCGGCAAAAAAATTACCACTCGTATGCACTGTAAAAAAGAATGTCAGCTCGAAGAAAAAATTAACTTTTCATCTGTATTTATTTTGTTTTCTTAGTTTTTGTTTTACCATTTTCTGTTTGTGGTATTGTGTGAAAGTAAGTTTTGATAGAGTTATTGATGACAAATGATGTCACCGTTGGGCCCTGTGCCCTATGTGGCTCGCTGTTGGGAATGACACCACCTCCCAATACTACCTAACGTTAAAACTAATTACTTTCATTATGTATTTAAAACCAATAAAGTGGGTCCCACTCCTACTGAGAAAAGTTGGCCCTCACTCATACGTTTAAAGGATAAAGACAACACGTGTGAATAAGTAGGACACCTTGGAACTATGTGTGGAGAAATTTACGGAGGGAATAAAATGGAAGGAGTCTTTTATTCTTTTTTTCACCGTAGAAGTTGATTGACGGCTATGGATAGCTCAACCATATATCATCCCTTCTCAAGCAGCATCCACCATGGATGGACAAAGTTAGCTGACTATTCTCAAATAGGAGATGCCTTCGGCGTAAAAATCCAAGCCATTGATTGCACTGCAAAAGGAAGCAAAAAAACCCTCTGCCTACAAATTCACTTGTGATCCTAAGTCGAAATAAATTCATAAGCCCAAATAGAATTTCACATAGGGTTCTAAAAACATAAGTAAAAAAATAAAATAGATGCTTGATTACCTCTAGAGCAATCTGAGCTTGCAAGGCTGGGTGAGCTTTGGTGGGAGGCTCAAAAGGAAGATTCTAGATGGCCTTTGGAAAATCCTTCACCAATTTCTTCCATGAAACAAATGTTGATTTGTTAGGCTTTAATTTTACATGAAACCACTGCCTTACAACCCCAACTTCTGTTAATTTATTGTCTACCATTGCCAACAAAATCAATCGCCAAGGCAAAAAAAAATCAAGATTTACAAGATTCTGATAATTTTTCTAGATGAAGGTGATGTGCATGTAATTCATAAGAATAATTTGATAGTCACACAAGACTAGGATGAAAAAGAGGGGACCTAGAGTGTTTGTGGGCATTGGGTTTTGGCCTCCCTGGCAAATTTGTTCTTTGATAGTTTGTATGTTTGTATATTGTTTTATCTTTTTAAGATTTGATAATATCTACTTGAGGAGATTTATTTTGGCCTCATGAAGCTTTCAAAAATTGAGATCTAGCCATAATCTTATGTGTAAGAATTAGAATCTTATTCTAGAATGTACCATATGTGGAGCGATTCCTCATGAAATTTGACTCCTTGATTTGCCATATGGTTTTCTTTCTTGATGCATCAAGGAGGAAAACTAATTACAATCACAATTTGATCAAACTCACACAAAATTTCTTCCCTTAAAACCCTATCTCATCAGCTCTTCACAATTTCATCCAATTTTCCTTGTAGCCATCCAACCAGAGAAATCTGAACATATCTTCCCAAATGCATATCAAACCCACAAACTATTTATCATTTCAAATAACCTTGAAGGCCATTTTCAACATATCCAAATTGTACCCACCTTTGTTTTGGAACATCAGTCCCTAAAATGGACTGGTACTCTGAACATGGCTCAATTAGCCCTCTTTTACACAACAAGTGCTCACTAAACACCTTCTTAACCTCTAATCTCCATTGAAAAACCTTCACCAGACCCCAAAAATAATCAACAATCTTCAGTCACTAAAACACTTCCTAATGCCACAAAACACAAAACCCTCATTTAGGCTTATTTGAAGAGGGTTTATTCAAAATGCACCTTCCAAACCTTAGCTCACCTTGCTAACCCTTCCAACACATCCAAATATGTCTGCCTATGCTTCCTAAACCTTCTCCAACCCTTTACCATTGCATTTTATGCAAACTCCCACTCTTAGCCATCACCTTTCAAGCCAAAACTCTAAATTTTGTAACTAGGGCATCACACAAAACTCTACAAATTGCCTCCCCTACTCCAAAAGCCCACTTCAACATTGAATTCTAGATACAAGCACCCATTCCACCAATTTACAACCTATTCTGCTGGTGGAATGGGTCAATTTTGCATTTTGAGTACTTTCAAACCCTCAAATAGGGCTCTACATACTTGTTTCAAAAGTTTTTTTTATGAAATACACCAAAATTTATAAAATCCAACCAAACCAAATACAAATTGGAGTTAACTCAGATATCCATCTAATTCAATGCATTCTGGATCAAGGACACCCTGTATGGGGCCATATAATGGCCTGTAACAACAATTTACTAGAAAAAGAACATAGAATTCAGTGAAAACAAGGAAGTATTTATTGTTTTTGCTTCACAAACTATTCACCAACCTTGCCTTGAGGTTTTTCCATCATATTTAAAGGTTTCTAACATCAACCAATAGTTGCAACTGCCCTTTCAAAACTAAATGACCGTTGAGCTTCCAAATTATGCATTTTGCACTTTTTACAATGACAACATTTGCAAGATTGCAACATTAACAATATTGTCTCAAATGACTCAACTAACATGACTAATGGTCTATTATGACCTTATTGGACAAAAATAAAACTCAACACCCTAGAAACCTATCATTAGACCTTGCTTGACCAAATTTGAAAAATGAACTACCATGGTGCCCCTACACCATTTCTTATCTAGGGATCTTTAAGTGCTTTGAATTAGAATAATTAAAAATTTTATCAATAATATCAACGCTTATCACCAAGTATTTAATAGACACACAATTACAATATAAATACTTGACATTGATCCAAAGACCAAAGGTATACTTTTAGGTGAATTGTTCCATTTGAGATAAGAACACCTGTATCTTTTGCTATACTTGGGTTGCCTTATGAGGCTTTATCAAATAAAAAATGACTGCATTTCTCTTCCTTAAGCCTATAAAGAGCAATCAATAGTTTGGTCTTGAAAAGCCTCTTCTTTTGAGATTTTCATATGTTATCTATTGAGAAGGAAAAAGCTTAGTTCAGGGATGATGCCTTTGTGGCATAAGCACTGCCATTTAGTCAAAGTGGGATAGACTCCTCTCAACATCTTTAAGTAGGATAGGCACCACTCATCATCTTGTAATCTTTGTTGATAGAGTAAGTGTCATGACCATTCATGCTTCCCCATATAAGGTTGTTCTTGTTTATACATGGTCAAGGAGTTAAATTAGTCTGTGATGGGTATACAGTGTGAACAAATTGAGTGTGAGAAAATTTTCCATTCTACTCCAAGGATAACTTTAAGAAACCCCCCCTTGATGAAGGTGTAAAATCCTGGTGAATCTTTCATTTTATTTGAAAAAAATATTAATTTTCCTAGCGAATTTTATAAACATTATTAAAAAAATTATAAAATCTTGGTGAATCTTAATGAATAATTGGTAAAAATAATAATCATAGTGGTGAATCTTGATGAATAATCACTAAAAAGATTAATTACAATGGCAAATATCTCCTTTAAAAATTTGCATAGTTGGTTGGTGCAGTTCCCCCATATTTTTGTTTTTTTTTGTAATATTGAAGTAGGGGCTTGGGGGCAATAGCCACTAGCGGGGTCAAGGGGCAGCTGCCCTTGTGGGGTTCAAGGGGGTAGAGCCCCCTTGTGGGGGTTAAGGGGGCAATGCCCCCTCGCGGGGTCTAGGGACAACGACATAAATTCACTATCGAAAGTGCATTGGAGCACACATAGATTAATTATTATTTTTAAATATCACTTTAAAAGTAAGACTAAATGAAAAGTTAAATTGTTACCATTGATTATCTTTTTAATCAGATGGTGTAGGTTAATTATGCGACCTAATATGAATGTGCCTTTTAAAAGGCATGTGCGTATTAGGTCATGAAATCAACTTGCAGCCATCTGATTAAAATGATAATTGATGATTTGATGACAATAAATAAAAGCCCTATTCAAGGCTAAAATATCCCTAAAATTAAATGGTAATTTATTATTGTGGTGATATTACCCCAAAATTAATGGTAGTAATATAATATTACTAGTGAATATAATTAATATTTGTAATTATAGTATAAACTACTGTGAATCAGTTCCAATGATGCATTGTTTAAAAAATAATGCAAAGGTGAATTAATCAAGAGGAAATTATTTTTTGTAAAAACCTAGCGATTCAACATCCTTTTTAGCTTGTACTATTTTCCATTTCTGGAGGTCTCAATTTCAATTATTCACCAATTGGCGAAGATTCGCCACTACAGTTTTCCTTGTTATGCTCTCAACTCCAGTGGAATTCCAAGTTCTTTCCAACTCTTGAATTTAGTAATGTCTCTAAACTCTATAACTTGATCAAGAATGAGGACATTATTCTAGGTTAACCACCTTTAAAGTTGATTGGAGAGCTAAGGTTAGATAATTGTCCCATTTTTTCTTCAAGAAAATAAATTTTCACTCCATTATAGGCATCCAATAGATATGCTAAGATATGAGGTTTGAAGCAACTTCCAAATTTTTCCAAATTTGTGTTTAATTCATTAAGGAAGAGAATTGTAGAGATCATCTTTTTACAAGAAAAAGGTATTTTGGGAGAGAAATTTAACCCACCATATATCCTTGTTATTGATCATTCTCTAAAGTCTAGAGAAGCTTAGTAGCTAAGGCTTCTTGATGGTCTTGTAGGCTTCTCAATTTCAACTTCCTTTATTTTTGCTCCTTATTAGTTGCTCCAATTTATTGAAATGAAATTTCTTCTTTTTTATCTTTCCTTGGGTTAGAAACCTTCCAAGAAGCTACTCCATCTTAGGTATGATTCTTTATAGGGCACTAATGATGCTTGTCTGATAGACTAGGAGATCAACGAGAATTGTGTTTATTAAGATCATCCTAACTAGAGGAGTCAACCAAATATTAGAACCAACTATTAATTTTTTCCTTTATTTTTTTTAGTATCTTATCCTAATGCTAAGAAATGGGGCTTGTGAAGGAAATAGGGAAAGTTTTCTCATTGCTGACTTTACAACTAAGAATTCTTGAAATTTTACCAACATCATGGTGATTTAGGTGTGGAAAATAGATCAAGATACTTCTCACTAGAGGATGGTCATCTTTTCTTCTCAGTATTAGTGTGGAAATGACAAAAAGATTGGCCTACTATGGTGTTTCTAGTAACTTGGTTACTTGTCTCACCAATGTCATGCAACATAACAATGCCATTGCTACAAAGAACACCAATGTTTGGCCATGGTGTTGCATCTATGCTTCCCCTTCTTGGATCTTTTTTTAGAATTCTATTAGGGACAATAGTGAACCATTTTTTCCTCATCTCTCATCTATTTGTTGATTGGTATTTTTTAAACTAATATCCTCTTTTAAATACATTGTGCTTAAACTTTTTGATTGATAATAGTTATTATTATCTAAATTAAAATGATTTTTCAGACTTACTAAAAATTTGGACATGAGTTCATCTTATTGATTAGATTGATATAAAATCTTTTTCATAGTTTTATAAATACCTTTATTCTCATCTATGAAATGTAAAACTTTGTATTCATTTCTCCTCTTACTTTTTCGACTAGCTAGGTCTACTAATAACTATTCATTTGTCTCATTTCTTTTTTAGTTTCGTGATGATGAATCATGGAGTTCAACCTAAAACATGGAGAAAAAACTTAGAGTGAAATCTGAAAACAATTAATGCTAACTTTATATTCTCTTATAATATTTTTAATTTTACTAAAAATTTGATTGTTTGTACATATCTTATAATTTCTCTACACCTGAGCTTTGAACTTAACATGGGTATTAATAACTAACTAATAGAGTTAAAGCCCTTTGCTTCACCACCTCAAAATCATTTTGAATATATCTACACACTATGTGTACCAATTCTCAGGCTTTACCCAAAGCAAGTACATGTACTGCAAATTATATCATAGAAATTGGTTCCTTTCATGATCTTTTGGTTAACGTCCATAACTAGACCACTCAGGTTAAATGAAAAGGGATTTTAATCTTTTTCAGATATAAAAGTAATAAATAGTTGTTAAATCATTTTTTGGGTTTGAGATTTCAATTAGTTATTGTGTTTGAGATTACAAATAATTCATATTCTTTTATCATAGGGGTTGATCTATTTAACTCTTTCAGCTTCCCTACTGTTTCTTAAATCACCTCCAATTTGGCTACACATCATATTCCTACCTCAAACCTACAACTTTTTAAGTGATTTTTTTTTTTTCATTTCAATATACTTGGGTTTTTGATTCAAGGAGGGCACATACTTGTTTACAAGCATTTGGTGCAGACCAATTTGATGAGAGAGACCCAACAAAGAGGAGGCATAAGATCTCATTATTCAATTGGTGGTATTTTGGATTATGCAATGGTTTATTTGTATTGGTTCTTGTGATCATGTACATTCAAGAAAACATTAACATCCAATATATCAATGGGAATGACATCCAAGATTGCTACAACAATTCATGTCAAAACACACTAGCTAATATTGTATCAAGACATATAAATGATTATTAATGATTAGTACACACTTTTGATGTTGTATCAATGTTGTAATAAAGTACTTATAAATTTAACTACAAATCTCCTATCAAGTTTGTAAGATATTTCATATAAATTACAATCGACATAACCATTGCACCTTGTTTAGATGCAAGCGCTAGTAAAATAAATGCATGATTTTTGCATTCTTTCTCCATGCAAGATGCTTGTGCAGGTGGACTATTCATCTTAGTTTGCACAGTTATTTCCAGATATTACCATTCATCAAAGATGATCGAATGACTGTGTACTTAGGCTAGAATTTCATATTAATTTATTCCACTTTAAGGGTAATTTCCACGTGATGAAGGCATATGGGATACGAATGCAAAGTCCTGCTATGGCTTCCTTACGATACTTACTGGTGTGACCTTTACAAAATATGCACGCTGCACCTCCTCTCTGCTCACATAATCGAATCGCAAAGGCACATATGCGTCAAAGAAGTTTCCAGTTTGGTTAATCTTTTGTTTTAAGCTTCCCAGCGACATGTTGGCACTGAAAACATGAAATCCAACGATCATTGTAAGAGCCGGAACGATGCTATAGTGAACTGCAGTTGACGGGGAGTTATGTTAAGGAGAAACAATGAACTAAGTTTTAATGGCTAGAAACGGTGTTACAATTAACTAGAGTTGTCTACACAGAAAGGTGAGTTAACTGGTTGAGGAATGGGAAGAACAACAGTTATGATGTGCATTCTAGGGGCTGGTTAGCTCGCTCAATCCATGCACTCAGTTTGCATGAGAAATACTTTTAGTCTAACTTAAATCTAATGCTTTAACACTATATTGATTAGCTCAGAAAATAAAAAATAACAATAGATCTGAGCGAACAGCAGAGTGGAAAAATTATCTTTATTGATCTGTAATAAAAGATTCTACTACAGCATGCAAGCTGCTTGCATGCTACGAGTAGACTAAATATAGTTTTAACTGTAGTAATCCTTAAAAAAAAAACTGTAGAAAACGGTGCACTGATCATACGATATAGACATGCAGTGATCATGCAGAGCAAACTAAAAGAAAAACTACTTCTATCGCTGAAAAACAGACTACAAACAACTGCAGTTTATTATGCAAAAACTGAAAAATAAAGAAACGGAGCGGTGGAACTGGAGTTGATCATGCATCCTTCAACTTTGCGGTTTAGTTTTTTCTCCTTTATATCTAAGCTCTTAGCAGAGTTTTTGATAACAGTTGAAATATACAGAATTACTTTTCCAGCGTTGTTGAGCAGATCTAAGAGCATAAGTTTTTAATCTTCAATTTCGTGGGAGAGAGAAAGTGCATCTGAATAATGGAGAATTTTGCAACATCTTACCCAGTCTTTTTCTTTGATGGAAAGCACTATCATGAAAAGGGTCATGTTGACGTGCATTCTACTCTTACATTCCAGCGCTTTCAGGCTCAGATGAGCATGAAAATTGGGATTCCTGCCAAGCAGTTGTCAGCAAACTTTTTCTGTACAGAGAGTTCAAATTTCGAGGAGATTCATGTCAATGAGAACACTGATTTTAGCATCATTCTCAATCGGCATAAGCCAAGCGAGGAAGAGAATTGCCGCTTTGTGGTCTGTATTAAAAATTCTAAGATGGTGGGGAGAGTTTCAAGGAAATTCACTGCATCTCCCAGCTACGCCAGTCGAATACTATGTGATAGAAAGTTAATGTTGACATTGCCGGAACATCTCTATACTCTCCAATCCAACGATGCAGAAGTAAAATCGGATTTGGAGAGAGCAATTAGCCAGAGACTTTTCTCTTATTATTCAGAGAACATCTCCCATGTCCGGAGTATTGCACCCTACATAGGTTAGATCCGGAATGGAGCTCCATTTAACAGGGCATCGACTACGGCTGGCTTAACTAACACACTGTGTTAAGTGGGTCCCTCCTACTTACCGTTTTCCCAGTTTCCTTAACCTTACTCGTTTCTCAGTTTCCGTTCTGTAGCTATTAACTGCGCAGTTTCATTAAGTATTAAATAAATTGCATAAAAAATGTTAGAGTTGTTGAGCCGTAACTATCATGGTTTTGTGTATGCTTAATACCTTGGCGCGGTTTCAGATGCACAATGTTTTTGTGTAACTGAAATGTATTTAAGACTTCTATTTTAATTTCATGCGGCAAGGAAAAGGGTTCCAAAGATTTCATGAAGTATTTCTTTAGCCTGCTATACGGCCACTGGAACTTTTTTGTTTCGGTTTTGCAACAACTTTTATGTTGTTTTTATGCTTTTTTTTCAATAAAAAAAATATTTCTTTAGTCAATATTTATCTATGGAAACATAATGTATAATTTATGGTTTTTTAAAATTTATATATTATTAAATTAAATAAATAATGGTTATGTTGTATTTATTTTTTGTTTCTGATTTAATAAAGAAAATAACTTTTAATTAATTAAAATTTTATTTACTAAAAATTGATATTGTTATTCATATATAAATAATTTTTGCACAAAGATATTTTAAAAAATTAATTTAGATTAATAAAATGATATAGTTATAATTTAGTATAAATTAATAATTAATAATTATGTTTAATTTTGTGGATTAATGTATTTTGGTATTAATGTTAAATTATGAGTAAATATAATGGATAAAGATATTTAATTTTATGATTAGAGAATGATAGATTATGTAAAATTTGATAGATATTTGTGAGTTATCTTAGAAAGATTGGTTATGGAAATTTGATAGGTATTTATTATGAATGTATCTTTTTGTTGTGAATTTCCAATTAAAGGACATAAATTTAACGATTTTCTAGTTTTTCATTAACTTGTTAGTCTATTTTATTAACGATTGCAAATTTTATGTTGTAGGTTAAGTGATCCCAAGATTGTTTTGTAGCTCATATGTAACAAGGTTTAATGTGCGTATGCAAGGGCATGTTGATAATGAACCCTAGCTTGTGAGGAAGAGTGATAGAGTAAAACATAGTAAGATAAACTATTTGACAAACATGAGATTAGAATCATAATTTTGCATTTTGTAACAGAGACAAACAAATAAAATGTCTTATGTAGATTTGATGAATTTGGAAGGAGAGGTAGAAAAAATATGTGAAGAAGTTAAATTGTTTTAAATATTTTAGCATTTTGTAACAGAGACAAACAAATAAAATGTCTTCGGTAGATTTGATGAATTTTTAATATATGAAGAAGTTAAATTGTTTTAAATATTTTCTAAAGACAATAAGACAAGAAGCTTTAGAGTCTATTGTAAAATCTTGTAGAATCTAAAAGAGAGTATGGAATGTGATAGGTCATCAGGGCATGGTAGATCAGATGAAAGATTGAAAGAAGCAATCCATTTAAAAAAAGAGATAAAAATTAATTTAATAGAGAATTGAGCCCCAATTCATAATTATATTGAGTACATGGTTCAGAGAGGAATCTTGAAAGGGAAAATATTTATACAAATGACCCATGAAGAGTCCAGTTAGCAATAACTATTATGCAACCCCATGCTGCACTTTTGTGGGATAATTAGCAAGGTGGGACAAAAAGAGTGAGGGAAACAAGATAAAAAATCAAGAACATCAAGTAGAAGAAATAAAAGTTGAAATGGGAGAGATCTTAATCAGAAGGACTTCAGTTTTGGGAAACAAAACCCTTAAAGCTCATTGGAGAGAGTGTCCTCTGATCAAAATGCAAGTATAAAGACAAGGACTGGAAGGTGAGTTTTGCAAAAAATCTAGCAAGTAGATAAAGAGTAAAAAATCCATCATTTTTGTATTGAAAACTCAAATCCATATAAGTTTTCCTTAAAAGATGGATTTTAGTGCACACTTGGAGAAAAGAATGTGCCTAGTTACTTTTAATACATTAGGATTTCTTATGGATTCTTCTCATCTTCTATTGGGAAAGTCATTTCAATTTGAATGAGGGACAATTTATGACAATAAACAAACACCTTTAAGGTTCATAAAGATGAAAAAAGGAATGTATGTAAAATCTACCCCAACGAAGAGGATAATTTGTGTAATTTTTTTTTTCATCATCATGGAAAAAGGATTACATAGAAGGTTAGAATCATATAAATAGTAATGGAGATCAGCTTAAGCAGTTTCATATCATGTTAGTTACATAATCCACTAGTACAACTTGTTGCATTAAACCATATGGAAGCTTCAAACTAGCTTGTACATACCTTCAAGGATGAGTTTGAGTTATCTCCACATCCTGCTTACTTTGCTCATGAAGGGGTGAAAACTGATCCCAACCAAGTGAATTCAAACCCTATCCACCCCTCCAAGTGGATTATGTGGCCCATGGTGAGAGAGAGAGAGTTGTCATTCCAACCCCTAGGCTTGCGTCCTAGTGACCCTCTTCTCAAGGTGCACCTAACTATAATAAACTTATAATTCCTTTTAACAACTATAGGGATTACACAGGGGGTTATTCTACCTACTTCAGCTTGTTGGGAATCTGCCTTTCTATTGTTCATCTATTAGCTAAGCAAACTAAGGTAACCATTGTTGGCATAGTTGCTCCTAGACTAAGGACCATCTCGAGCATAGTACTGCTTCTAGACTCTTATCCATTTCGAGCATAGTGCTACCCCTAGAATACTATCCATCTCGAGCTTAGTGTCGCCCCTAGATCACCGTCCATCTTGATCTTAGCACTGCCCCTAGACTATGGTCCATCTCAAGCATTGTACTGCCCCTAGTCTTTTATCCATCTCGAGCCTAGTACTTATCCTAGACTATTGTCCATCCTGAGCAAGTACTAATCCTTAGCTCAGGCTTAGCATTGGACTAGAAGTAAGTTCCCAACCCAAGCTTAGTAGATTTCATCTAGATTGCAGTCATGTTTGGAAAACTCACTCTTCATCCTTTTAGGAAGAAGTTATAATTCATTCTATCCTTTAGGAATGTTCTTAATGCATGGAATCATAAGGGCTACACTCTCATAAGGCCACCAGTGAGTTTAGTAAGAATTCCCTATCAATCAACTGATCATAATAGCTATTAAAAGGTGGATGGATGGATGTCTTATCGGCCTACCAAGTAGATGGTAATGAGAAAATTTACCTAAGGCCAGAATCAAGCATATTATCCATTTATCCGCATAGAATTAACCCCCTAATGTTTGAAAAAAATTCAGACCATTAAATTTTAATGAAAAACATTATTCAAGAGAGGTTTATAGAGTTGTTCGTGAAGATATATGTGGAATATATATATATATATATATATATATATTCTCAAGGAGATTGCTAGCTTCTGATAGACCTAATTTTAAGAAAAGTTTAGAAATAAATCATGGTACTATATAGCCTTAAAATGAATCATAGACAACTTCAAGTTGTTATCTAGATACTGTACCTAACTGCTTGTTACTAGCTCATCTTGGAGTGCCAAAGATAAAATATATTTTCCATTCCAAATTTCATAGTTTCCTTTTAACTTTTACACTACACAAATTGGCAACTATAAGAGTTGATCACTACACATTTCCAACTAATACGTGTCTGTAACAAAACACATTTTTTTATGCCCCATTGTATTCTATATGCAACATATTATGTTTATAGCCTTGATATGCAACAACAATCCAACCTTATTTTGTATCAACAAGTGACAACAATAACCAAATTCTTGTCCCAACAATAAGTATGTACTACCAAGTGTATGTGGCAACAAGATGTATCAACCATTTGTATGTAACAACAATTTTGACACAACAATATTTTTATATAGCCAAGTATATGTGACAATAAGAGGTATTAGATGCATGCTTGTAACAAAAAGATTGCCTCAACAATTTGGATATACAACCAAGTATGTGTGACAATAAGAGGTATTAGATGCATGTTTGTAACAAAAATATTGCCTCAACAATATGGATATATAGCTAAGTATGTGTGACAATAAGATGTATCAGCAATAAGTATGAACAATAAGACTTGCCACAACAATATGCATGCACAAAAAAGTAGGTTTCATCAGTATGCAGCGACAAGATTGTAAATGCAGTATGTATGCTCAACAGTGTAACTGAATTATAATGGAAGTATGTATGAACAACAATGTAATAAGATTCTAATGGTAGTATGAGGTGGCTATATTGATGTAGGGGCTGCCCCAAAAATAATTCCCAAAAAAAATCTTTGATGGGCTTGTAAACAAGTTCACCAACTCTTTTACCCTATTTTATGCTTTCTTATAAATCATATTTAAAGGAACACCATTAACTCTTCTGAACAACATAATATTTCTACACTTCACATTCAACAAGATCCTATGCCCACCATAATGTATGGTGAACGATCTGGAAAAGAAATCCCATAGAGTGGCTATGAATGAATGGCTTGAGGAAGTTGATTATCTAGATATATATATATATATATATATCCAGTTAGCTAACAGAGTAAGAAAGTCTTCTACCATTCTAAGTAAAATGCAAGCCTTATGTGTGTGACAACAAATCTTTCCTCAAAATTCTCAAATGACATCTAGTAACCATACACAAAGTAAATTTCATAAGGGTTTCAACTTTCAACAGAAAATAATAACTACAAATAAGAAAAGAAAGCTTGCACCTGAGAATAAGATGCCTTGAATCAGGAATACTCAAACCCTAGTCACCACCAACACACACTTCTGCTGCACACCTCTTCCTTCTTCTTTTTCCTTGATTTTCTCCTTGCAAAAATGAAATGTTGCCATATTTTTTTGAAGACGAGATGGGTGTGGTTCTCCATGGCATGACATTCAAGCTTCATCCCACCATTTTCAACTGTAGGGTTACCAGGCTTAAAAAAATGTTCTGATATCCTTTTTTTTTCCTCTACTTCCTCACCTAGCTACACTTCTTCCTTTCCTTGGTTGAGGTTTCTGATAGCCTCCTTGCTCTACTGTTCTACGCCCCCCTTCCTCTCCCATGAAAGCATCTCATTTTTTCAATGAAAGCTTTATTTCTTCTCTTTCATTTTTATTTATTTGATGGGAGTATTTAGCCTTTATTTTATATCATAGGTGAAAGTAAACTATTATTATTTAATTTCCTTAATTTGTTTTCACTTTAATATTGGTAGCTATTCCTTATATAATTTATTATTTTCTTATTTAACCTTATTTATTTTATTTTACTTTTATGAATTTATTTATTTTTAATTTTACCTTTTATTCATAGACTTTTTAATAAATTCACCACTTAAGCAATGTCAAATAGTTGAAATATTTTAAGTGAACCTATTGGATTTACTTAGCTAGAACAAATAACTATAGCAATAATATATATATCTAAATCCTAGGTAGACTGAATCTCGGGGTGACGAAAACCATAGGCAAGCTCTAACTCTGGAATGACATACCATTTATCTTTCTCTCAACTGATGGAACCATATAATCCACCTCACTTTGCATCCTTGGTACCTTCATCCAACAACAATCCTCATGCAAATACAATAGCCAAAACATTAGTCCACATTAATCCAAACATTTCATGCTTTAAATTTAAACAACATAATAAGATTGGCAATCACATTTAATAATAGTGGCATCAAGGTTCACATTTAATTCACACATGCACACACACACATTG
>VDFB02281492.1:257483984-257529764 GCA_007258455.2 Sequoia sempervirens
TAGATATAAATTTTAGGTACCTGTTGTGCACCTAAGCATGAAGATTATGAACATAGGTGAATATTGCTAAAGAAATTAACAAGGACTTGGAAAAGTGAGCACACCAAGTATTTGAATATTTTTTAAAGGTGGAGAATAAGGATTAGGAATGATAAAAGGTATTACTAATGAAATCTTGGGCTCACTAATAAATATTATTAAGACCATACTTGAAACAATTTATTATTTCCTTGACATTATAAATAGACTTATCTAGGGATTATATGTGATTTCAGGGCTAGTAAAAAGACAACAAATCTAGACATTATAAATCTAATTTAGGTTTTAGGGTTTAGGGTTTTAGGGTTTAGGTCCTAGTATTAATGGTTTTAGTTTTTAGGTCTATGTTTTTTTGGAACCTAGGGTTTAGGGTTTTGATTTCTAAGTTTTGTGTCCAATTTAGGTTAAATTCTAGTTAATTTAGGTATAAATTTTATGGTTTTCAATTTACAATTTAATGTTTGTGATTTGGTTGATGTTTTTTTGTTATAAATACAATTTAAAAACTATAAAATATTCAACGTAAAAAAAAAACCAAAAAAAAACAAAATAACAATTATAAAACAAAAATGCAAGATATAAAGCAAAAAAAGAGAAAAATTCAACCAACCTAGAGGTTGCTGAGGTCGGTTGTGTTGACGGGAGGAGGTGGCAGTGAAAATTAGGTTGAAATCATCCCTAAGGAATGCGTATGTGAAATTAGCTCTTCCTCAATGTCGTTGACCAAATTGCAGTGAGAAAATGAATAACACAGTCATTTATTTAAAAAATTAAATAGCTTTTATAAATGCATACACATTATAAAGAATGCATGCTTTAGTAATGCCTACACGTTTCTAGGTGCATACCCGAATCTAAATGCATACACATTCAGATTTAGGCTCGAGTACCCAATCCAAAGCGTATACACATTTTTTTAAAATGTGTACATGTTTCCTATGATTTTTTTTTGTTTTGGCCAAAACTTCCCCTCTTCATGGACCCAACTTCTTTCTTTTACCCTTACAATATATGTGTTGTTTATAAATTCCTCCATGGATAGTAGTAGAAGAAATAAATAGGACAACCTTTATTGATATATAGTTCAAAGGGTTCAAATGAATAAAAATTTGGCCATACACAAGTCATGGGTGATCAAAATTAGATGGACCTAATTTTTTCCACATCTTCAAAAGATTGATGGAACCTCAAGTGGAACAAATGAGTAATACACAATGTTTTAAAGTGATCCAACTCACTCACCAACAACAAGAAATTTTTCTTTAGCTTCTAGAAGTGCACCTTTAAGATCAATACAATCTAGAAGGCTTCTTAAATGATACTTCTCATGGAAATCCATGTGATATTATAGTTGTCAAAGAATAAGGAGGATCAAACCTAGCCAAGAAAAAAATCACGATCCTTAATTTAGGAGTGGATCTTGATCAAGAAATTAGAGCACAAAGATTTTATAAATAGATTAAAGATAGATAGATAAAAACCATTAATAAAATACATAGAATTTAGGGGAAAACAAATAGAGTGATAGATAATCATATGTACCTCGTATATAAAGATATCAAATAGCATATTCAATGCAAAGGATTATTTAAGTGCAATAGAATATAATATAATACTTTTGATGATGTATAAATGTTCCAAGGGATTGGAACTATATGGGGTAATGCTTAACTATCAAAAATCCATCATAACATTGTTATATTACTTAAGGACAAATAAGATACTTAGTCTAGGGGGATGCTAACTTAAGATATTGGTAGTATAAAATTAGATTTGTAGATTCAACATCCTTATTCAAATCATTATGTAATACCTTGATGGGTGAATATTTCTTTCAATATAAAATATCTTGAATTAGTTTCCTAGCAAGATATATAGAAAACAAACACTAGTACACTTGGATAAGAAATAAGTAGGCATAAAGCGAAGAAGATTCTTGTGAAATTGGAGGAAAACCTCCTTAAAGGAAAGCTAGCTACACTAAATTTTTATTTTGAATTTAAAAACAACAACTAACCCTTGGAACACCCCCACTATCCCATTGATATCATCTATGAGATGCATGATGGTTTAGTAAAAACTTATGAAAATCATGGTCAATCATCCAAGCCATCAACCAAAGTATAGAGGGGCTTGAAATCTTTTGAAAACTATCAAGGGATGAGACCACTTATTTATGAAAAGTTTCTGAAAAAAGCAGACAAAATATCTAGATATCAAAATGGACTCAACCAAAATGATTTAATAGAGTCATGGAAATATGTGGTTGAGGTTTTCATTAGATATTTCACTCTTGAAGGTAGGTACACATGTTTCTACTCCTACCTTTTTCTTATGTTAAACCATCTTCAGTATAACAAAAAGATGATTTTCCCATTTTTCTTATACAATTCCCTTGAACAATTTGTTCTTAATCTTCTTTTGGGAAATTTATATTCTACCTCTTCATCAAGGTCTCATCTATATCTTGTTTAGATATGAGCTAGCTAAAACCCTCATTCATATTTGTGGACCCATTGTATTATTAATTATTATTTGATTTATTTTTAATATTATTTTGTGAAATTAAAGTACTTTAGCCTTGGAGTCAACCCTTTGAGATCTAGTAGACTTCTTACTAATTAATTTTATGATGGCTAAATCAATGTGAGATGATCTATAAAAATGATGATAACAAGTATGATTGATCTCATTTCTAATAGAGCTTTTGGTAATCAATCACCCCTTATGTTTGAAGTAAACATAGGAAGGACTATGCTTGTGATTAAGATCAATGTTGATGTTGTAGATAATAGGTTAGATCAGTTAGATTCTTAATATTCTATGAATGAATTCTCTAATGAAAACATTTTTCATGGTCTGCGTAAAAATATAAAATGATTCTATAATATGCGAGCTATTTTTGAATCAATTTTCCAAATCACACTCTATGATACACCATCAAGAAGAGGAGAAATTTGATAATATTCACTATAGAGCTATCAATTTAAAATGAGGGAAGCTTGAGAAGAGTGGAAATCAAAAGCCAAAAAAGAAACAAAAGGAAGAACATAAAAAACAAAAATATGGGATCCAAAAGGGATAGGAAAGTAGGAGTAGTAGGAGTAGTGCTGTTGTTGTCCTCTCTGGCTTTTTGGCGGTCCTTTTTTGGACCCTGTTGTCTCTTTGTTGCTGTCGTTTCTTTTTGGGACAGCTATCTGTTCTCTTGGAATTTTTTTGCTCTATCTTTGTATGTTTAAACTTTGTGGTTTTAGGTCCCTGTAAAACCTATTTTTTCCTTTTCAAAAACAATAAAAATATGAATCAAACTATTTAGTAACTAGTTCAAAAATAAATTTAGAAATAATTTAATATAAACATAATGATCTAACTTACTAAAAATTACTCTAAATGAAAAATAATATTAATTCAAATTGTTGAATATCATTTGAACATTAATAATGATAAACTAATAAAATGAATATTATTAATGAAAAAATAAATTAATTAAGGGAAAAGGTTAGGAATGAGTAGGAGAAGAATAAAAAGGTTAATTATACTTCTTTTTTTAGACTGTAGGAATTGACTGGGTATCAATTCTCCTATAAACTGTAGTGCACTTGGTAAACTTTTTTCACATGACTGGTGGCATTGGCATGACACACCCTCCGATACCACGTGTTTGGGGGAGACTAGACCTCATGACCTCTTGCCTACAATAGGATGCTTTTAGCCAATCAAGCTAGCCCCCCCACCCCAAAAGGTTAATTATACTAAATATATTAGTTAAATTAGTATTTTATATATAAATGATTAATTTTGATAATGAAAAAGTAGAAATTAAGAATGCTAATAGTTTAGGTGAAATTAATAGTAGAAGAAATTATTCATTAGGGTCAACAAATTCTTTAACATGACAAAACATTAATAGAAATAGAAATATAAATATAAATATAGCCTGAATAAAATATGTAAACCATAAGAATACCAATATAAATGAGTAAAACTCTTTTGGGTTAAAAAATCCATACCAAAAGAGTACAATCTTGTATTAATATTAAAATGAGTACATTAACATAAATTTCACATTCAATCTACTGGCATTTTGGTAGCTTGATAGTGTGACCTACATAAATTATAAAGAATCATCTGAAGGCCTTAGTATATAGGAAAATATTACAAGATACAATAAATAGAATTGTAAAGCATTGAATAAAATGTGGCATCTAATTTTTCCATTCATTTTTAAATATAGCTTGCACACGTGTGAGCACATATTCCAACACCACCTACATATGTGGAATCTCTTGGAGTAATATGTAACACCCATCTTGTAAGGAATCTATATCATCTTAATTCAATCAAAATATTCCTTTACACCCTTTCATAAATACTCTTACATATTATTATAGAATTTTTTGAGCTATTATTATTTTCATTAATACTAGTTACCACCATGTTTCCCCACAAAATAGAAAGTAATTTTTTTTAACTAATAGAGATAGGGATTTGAAATGCTAACAACTCCTCCCTATAACATGGTAAATTATTAGTAGGTAACTATTTCAAATAGACAACCTCCTAATTGAATTCTAAAGATCACACTTATATTTAAAACACTTTGAAATATATCTTTCATACATAAATCAAAAATAAAAGATTTGAATTTGAGACCTCTTTAACTCTTGATTCTTAAACACAATATACAAAAATGATCTATCATTTGCTTAAAATAAAATTTTAAAATATTATTTATAAGATAGATTGTTTTTCTTATCAAATAAAAAGTAAAAAGGTTATCATTGCACATTAAGGAAATAAATAGGTAAAAAAAAACCTCATTATTTACATGATAATAAATTTTTACTTATCCATGTCATTTAAAGTAAAAATTTAACAACCAATGCCAATTTATCATTTAATACATTTAAGATACACGCATTACTTACAATTCTCCATTACCATCATTCTCATGACCAATTATCTAGAAGATAATTAATAGAGGTATAAAGTACAAATAATAGTTTTCTAAAATTGGTATAAAATGTTTAGTAGAGAATAGGGATGCCAAAATATATATTCTTCACCTTCTATTTGAAGCATTCACCAACCTGAAATATTATATGCCTCCAACGGAGTAATGTAGCAATAAAGAAAAAAATCCCACCAAATATGTCCAACAAAAATTAAATAAAATATAACCATATTTAAAAAATCATGCCCAAAGAAAACTAGAATTGTAAGGCCAAACCAAACACATTTAAACTAGATTTTTAAAAAATCATATAAGTTTCAATGCCCTTCACACTTCCAATGTGACCCAAGTAAATAAATTATAATGTATTTTTCTATATTTTTAACATATTTTTCTACTACATATGAAAGTGAACTCCAACAATAATGCCTCACCCATTCCTATTACTAATTGTGGGATTCGATACAACTTGTTAAATAAAATTGACCAAGAAGCCTAAAATATACACTACTATAACACTCACACAAATATAAGAATGAATTATAATTATAAATTGTATTATGTGAGGATAGTTTAAATTCAATCTAGAAGACATTTATAAAAACACACACCAAAACTAGCATATTGAAAACTTTTGCTCAAATATCCAACCACCTATATAACTAATCACAATATTAACTACTAACAATATAAGTAATAAAGATTATAACATTGAAATATTCCTTTCAAAATATACAAAGACACTAACATGCATTTTAGATCATAAGAACCTTAAAAAATGCAACATGAACTAGACTTTAATAATTTAGCCGATAGGCTATTTATTGTGTGCATAAACCACCGGAAGTGTCTCACGCCAGATTTTTCTCATGCCTAAAACATACTCCGAGAAGTTGAATAGGCAATCTAAATGGTTTACTATAGCTGACATAGTCCACCGTAGATACTCCATTCTTATCCTTATCCTAATGGCACCATTGAAAACAAATAGCATTGGGGTTGAATTTGTGAAGGGAGTAGCTTTTATGTCATTGTAATCATGGTTGTTGGCTTGCCAAATTAGCAATTTTGCTAAGGGTGGGGTTTCATGGGGGGTTTCAGGATTTACTTTTAAGGAGCAGGAGGTCTCATGGATTAAAAAAATAATTGCTACAGGATTAATTGGAATCTTTCCCTGAAGAATAGCAACTCCTACCTTTTAGGACTGCAGATTTAAGGAGGTGAAAATGGGGTGGGGCTGGAGATTGTCCCCACAGTTTAGAAATTTTATCTGCCATTTATCAATCAACTCAAGTTTTAAATTTCTGCCAGAATAAAATTGAAAAGAAAATAATGTATATTTACTTATTTTTATCTCTAATTTTTATCTCTATTTTTATGATATATATTTGGCAAATTTGAACATCCCTATTCCTCCTACCAGAGACACATCTCTCTGCATCTGCACAAATCTATTTGCGCCTTGGAAATTGATGGTGCTCTTACCATACTCTGAATCAGTCAGGACGACCGTGAACATCAACAGAAAATTGGATACATCCAGGGAAGAGGTAACATACATGCCCTTCCCTCTTCCCACAGCCTTGGAAGACGGATCGGTCGTCTCTGTTAGCACATCGTCAATTATCGTCATTGCCCAAAATTCCAAATTGTTGCTGGATCCGCTCAGAACCATAATGGGCTTTCCCGTCTACCCATTTCCTGTTAGTACATTATGCATGTAAAACACCATGGTTTTGTCAGCGGCAATGGCTCCTTTCCCGCATAATATAATAATATATATTATGCACAGTCCCGCCACTTTGTTCATTTCTGGAACTGGAAGTTCTATGCTCATACACAGACTCGGAAAATAATAATGGTCGTCTACTAGCCTATTTTTTTGTGCGCACAGATCTGTTGGGTCTGCTTTGTTTCTTTTGTATAAATTGAAAATCTGAATCTTAATATTTTAAGCTGAATTGTGCTATTAAGTTCATGAGACCATCAGTTTTAAAATATTCTTAAAAATTCTCAACAGTGCCCGCTAAATTTTTTTAGAAAGCCCCCTTTCATGGGACCCCACCCTAAGGGTAGGGTTTTTAATTAATAAAACATGTCTGTGGACTCCTTATGGATCCTATTTGAAGAGAGGCAAACACTATGATGATGGCAATGGCAATGATAGTTGAAATGAAACTTCTCATAGGAAAAGATGAAGAGGCATGTTTCTCTTACATCATCATCTTCTTTCTCTTCAATTTCTGATTCTTGTTTTCCGTAACAAGAAAACAATGATAACAAAACCAAGATTTACAAAATTCCTCTCCTAAGCAACATCAATCCATCCCAAAAAATGTTGGCAACACAAATTTTAAACCAATTCCAAACATCCGGCTACAAAATAAATATCAAACACTCATACCTTGGGTCAAATTGCAATTCAAATTCACATTAATAACTAGCAATTGCACCTTGGTGTGCAATGGGCACACTGAAGTGTTGTGGAAGGTCAATTAGGGTAAATTTTGATTATTATTTTTTACAATTTGTGTACATGAGATCAATTGGTAAAGAGAGATATAGAGATAGATAGAGGGAGAGAGATGGAGAGATAATGAGTTAAAGATAGAGGGAGATATGGAAGAAGAAACATAGAGATAGAGATAGATGAGGCAAAGAGATATCAATATACAGGTGAGGGAGAGATAAAGGGAAAAAGAGTGGGAGAGAGAGATGGATGGATAGAGAGGAGACACCCACACTCTATGAAATTTATTGCATGATGGATGCTTGCACTATATTTCACCACATCAATATAATGCTCATGTTCATGCTCGTATTCATGTTCATGGTCATTACTGCATGATTATGGTTAAGGCCATGGTGATGTTCATGATCATGGTTGTGGTTATGGTTATGATTGTGATCATGACCATGATTATGAAGATGATTTGTGAAATATTTTTGTCATTGTTTGTGTCTGAATTCTATTATGTTTTCACTTGTTTTTCATACTTGAATGTATTGGTTTGTATATTTATAATATTATTATTATAAATGTAATTAAATTAAAGTTAGCTTCAAAAGTATGTTATATTATAGTTATATAATACTATAGTGTATATTATAATGTATAATTTTAAGATTATATCTAATTATTAATTTATTACTAATAATAACTATATAGATTTAGTATTGTTTTATATTATTTTATTATTAATATATTTAATCTATGTATAATCTTATAGTTGTATAATATTATTGTGTATATATAATATGTTTGTAAATTTTATGATTATGTTTCATTATATTATCAAATTTAAAAATGGCTTCAAAAGAATGATCTATTATTGCATGTGGAGAAGGAAAAAGGTGATGGTCAAATCCAATGGTGTACAAGGTTTTGATTGTCTTGCATATGCCTCTGAGCCACTATAAACCTTTGTTCCTAAAAACAACCAATGTTATTCAAAGAGTCTTACATGTTTAAAGAAGATTTTGAATCATTGATTCAAAAAAATAGATCATTAAAATAAATATAATATAAATAAATTAATATAATATACATAAATAATAATAATAAATATAATTATATTATATACAATTTAATGTGTACCCATAAATAATAATTAATGGACATTATACGATAATTATTTTTAACACCAGAGAAAATAGAATATGTACATTGTCAATACAGAACATTTAAAAACTATAAAAAAAATCATTCATAATTTCGGCAAAAAAATTACCACTCGTACGCACTGTAAAAAAGAATGTCAACTCGAAGAAAAAATTAACTTTTCTTCTGTATTTATTTTCTTTTCTCAGTTTTTGTTTTACCATTTTCTGTTTGTGGTATTGTGTGAAAGTAAGTTTTGATAGAGTTATTGATGACAAATGATGTCACCGTTGGGCCCTGTGCCCTATGTGGCTCATTGTTGGGAATGACACCACCTCCCAATACTACCTAACATTAAAACTAATTACTTTCATTATGTATTTAAAATCAATAAAGTGGGTCCCACTCCTATTGAGAAAAGTTGGCCCTCACTCATACGTTTAAAGGATAAAGACAACACGTGTGAATAAGTAGGACACCTTGGAACTATGTGTGGAGAAATTTATGGAGGGAATAAAATGGAAGGAGTCTTTTATTCTTTTTTTCACCGTAGAAGTTGATTGACGGCTATGGACGGTTCAACAGTATATCATCCCTTCTCAACCAGCATCCACCATGGATGGACAAAGTCAG
Organism: Sequoia sempervirens; assembly: GCA_007258455.2. Taxonomy (NCBI): domain Eukaryota; kingdom Viridiplantae; phylum Streptophyta; class Pinopsida; order Cupressales; family Cupressaceae; genus Sequoia; species Sequoia sempervirens. The sequence goes on from VDFB02281492.1 coordinate 257,493,212, forward strand.
CTGACTATTCTCAAATAGGAGACACCTTCGGCGTAAAAATCCAAGCCATTGATTGCACTGCAAAAGGAAGCAAAAAAACCCTCTGCCTACAAATTCACTTGTGATCCTAAGTTGAAATAAATTCATAAGCCCAAATAGAATTTCACATAGGGTTCTAAAAACATAAGTAAAAAAATAAAATAGATGCTTGATTACCTCTGGAGCAATCTGAGCTTGCAAGGCTGGGTGAGCTTTGGTGGGAGGCTCAAAAGGAAGATTCTAGATGGCCTTTGGAAAATCCTTCACCAATTTCTTCCATGAAACAAATGTTGATTTTTCAGGCTTTAATTTTACATGAAACCACTGCCTTACAACCCCAACTTCTGTTAATTTATTGTCTACCATTGCCAACAAAATCAATCGCCAAGGCAAAAAGAAATCAAGATTTACAAGATTCTGATAATTTTTCTAGATGAAGGTGATGTGCATGTAATTCATAAGAAGAATTTGATAGTCACACAAAACTAGGATGAAAAAGAGGGGACCTAGAGTGTCCGTGGGCATTGGGTTTTGGCCTCCCTGGCAAATTTGTTCTTTGATAGTTTGATAGTTTGTATATTGTTTTATCTTTTTAAGATTTGCTAATATCTACTTGAGGAGCTTTATTTTGGCCTCATGAAGCTTTCAAAAATTGAGATCTAGCCATAATCTCAAGTGTAAGAATTAGAATCTTATTCTAGAATGTACCATATGTGGAGCAATTCCTCATGAAATTTGACTCCTTGATTTTCCATATGGTTTGCTTTCTTGATGCATCAGGGAGGAAAACTAATTAAAATCACAATTTGATCAAACTCACACAAAATTTCTGCCCTTACAACCCTATCTCATCAGCTCTTCACAATTTCATCCAATTTTCCTTGTAGCCATCCAACCGGAGAAATCTGAACATATCTTCCCAAATGCATATCAAACCCACAAACTATTTATCATTTCAAATAACCTTGAAGGCCATTTTCAACATATCCAAATTGTACCCACCTTTGTTTTGGAACATCAGTCCCTAAAATGGACTGGTACTCTGAACATGGCTCAATTAGCCCTCTTTTACACAACAAGTGCTCACTAAACACCTTCTTAACCTCTGATCTCCATTGAAAAACCTTCACCAGACCCCAAAAATAATCAACAATCTTCAGTCACTAAAACACTTCCTAATGCCACAAAACACAAAACCCTCATTTAGGCTTATTTGAAGAGGGTTTATTCAAAATGCACCTTCCAAACCTTAGCTCACCTTGATAACCCTTCCAACACATCCAAATATGTCCGCCTATGCTTCCTAAACCTTCTCCAACCCTTTACCATTGCATTTTATGCAAACTCCCACTCTTAGCCATCACCTTTCAAGCCAAAACCCTAAATTTTGCAACTAGGGCATCACACAAAACTCTACAAATTGCCTCCCCTACTCCAAAAACCCACTTCAACATTGAATTCTAGCTACAAGCACCCATTCCACCAATTTATAACCTATTCTACTGGTGGAATGGGTCAATTTTGCATTTTGAGTACTTTCAAACCCTCAAATAGGGCTCTACATACTTGTTTCAAAAGTTTTTTTTATGAAATACACCAAACTTTATAAAATCCAACCAAACCAAATACAAATTGGAGTTAACTCAGATATCCATCTAATTCAATGCATTTTGGATCAAGGACACCCTGTATGGGGCCATACAATGGCCTGTAACAACAATTTACTAGAAAAATAACATAGAATTCAGTGAAAACAAGGAAGTATTTATTGTTTTTTCTTCACAAACTATTCACCAACCTTGCCTTGAGGTTTTTCCATCATATTTAAAGGTTTCTAACATCAACCAATAGTTGCAACTAGCCTTTCAAAACTAAATGACCGTTGAGCTTCCAAATTATGCATTTTGCACTTTTTACAATGACAACATTTGCAAGATTGTAACATTAACAATATTGTCTCAAATGACTCAACTAACATGACTAATGGTCTATTATGACATTATTGGACAAAAATAAAACTCAACACCCTAGAAACCTATCATTAGACCTTGCTTGACCAAATTTGAAAAATGAACTACCATGGTGCCCCTACACCATTTCTTATATAGGGATCTTTAAGTGCTTTGAATTAGAATAATTAAATTTTTTCTCAATAATATCAATGCTTATCACCAAGTATTTAATAGACACACAATTACAATATAAATACTTGACATTGATCCCAAGACCAAAGGCATACTTTTAGGTGAATTGTTCCATTTGAGATAAGAACACCTCTATCTTTTGCTATACTTGGGTTGCCTTATGAGGCTTTATCAAATAAAAAATGACTGCATTTCTCTTCCTTAAGCCTATAAAGAGCAATCAATAGTTTGGTCTTGAAAAGCCTCTTCTTTTGAGATTTTCATATGTTATCTATTGAGAAGGAAAAAGCTTAGTTTAGGGATGATGCCTTTGTGCCATAAGCACTGCCATTTAGTCAAAGTGGGATAGACTCCTCTCAACATCTTTAAGTAGGATAGGCACCACTCATCATCTTGTAATCTTTGTTGATAGAGTAAGTGTCATGACCATTCATGCTTCCCCATATAAGGTTGTTCTTGTTTATACATGGTTGGAGCTAAATTAGTCTGTGATGGGTATACAGTGCGAACAAATTAAGTGTGAGAAAATTTTCATTCTACTCCAGGGATAACTTTAAGAAACCCCCCTTGATGAAGGTGTAAAATCCTGGTGAATCTTTCATTTTATTTGAAAAAAATATTAATTTTCCTAGCGAATCTTATAAACATTATTAAAAAAATTATAAAATCTTGGTGAATCTTAATGAATAATTGGTAAAAATAATAATCATAGTGGTGAATCCTGATGAATAATCACTAAAAAGATTAATTACAATGGCAAATATCTCCTTTAAAAATTTGCATAGTTGGTTGGTGCAGTTCCCCCATATTTTTGTTTTTTTTTGTAATATTGAAGTAGGGGCTTGGGGGCAGTAGCCACTAGCGGGGTCAAGGGGCAGCTGCCCTTGTGGGGATCAAGGGGGTAGAGCCCCCTTGTGGGGGTTAAGGGGGCAACGCCCCCTCGCGGGGTCCAGGGACAACGACATAAATTCACTATCGAAAGTGCATTGGAGCACACATAGATTAATTATTGGGTGATCCCACAATAATGTGTTACAATTTTTGGCCAAACTTGACATTAAAATCAGGATTTTTCACCAGACATTCACTTTCTTACACCTATAGCAGCTAAACCATTAAGGTTTTGAAGATGAATCAAACTAGTTATTTGTTAGATATTTTGAGTAGATTCTAATTATATTTTTTAAAAAAAATTAAAAAATAAATTGTGAATCATTTTATGTAATTTTTAATAACTTATTTTTTCTACTAATTAGCATTTTTAAAAAGTGATGTTCACTTAGGCGCACATAACTTTTTTTATAGATAGGATACAATTCTGATTTTTAAAATGTAATTTTTTCACACCAATATCTAGGGGATGGATATTTTTTCATAATTTTTTGTTACATTTTTTTTTTTAATTAATTTTACAAGTCAGCATAATTATAATTTGGATAGAGGTGTACTTCGACACACATAAATTTTTTTGTATTCATTTGAATTAACTTATTCTTTTTTTTTTGGAATAAGGACATCAATACATAGGGCACATGTATTTTTTAGAATTTTTTTCTCTATTTTTCTATTTTTTCGTATGTGTGAAATAAAGAACTTGATGTTCATTGAAAATCCTACATTTACAAGAAATAAAAATAAATATAATAATCAAATTAAACATATTTAAAATTATACTTTTTAGGAAGCTTATAATAAGGGCCACAGGCTTACAAAGCATAAATTTTAAATGAATTCATTTGATCACTCAAAAGGTAAATCAAAAGTGGTTTTTTATCAGCATTTTGATAGGTGTAGAGGAGACTCGATTATAGGTATGGTTTAAATCTAACAAGGTTCTATCCAAGGGGGTTTGATCAATCCCTCTTTAATTAAAATAATTTAAATAGAACCTTTAAAGTCATAAATCATTGTATTTTCTAGAAATATGTGATTTCAGGCAAAAATCAGGATGTCCCAAAAAGTGTAACCCATTATTGTGGTAGCACCCTATTATTTTTAAATATCACTTTAAAAGTAAGACTAAATGAAAAGTTAAATTGTTACCATTGATTATCTTTTTAATCAGATGGTGTAGGTTGATTATGCGACCTAATATGAATGCGCCTTTTAAAAGGCTTGTTGAGGGCCATAATTTGTTTTGGTCCACACAATTAGATTTAATTGTGTGGTCCAAAACAAATTTCGGCCCTCAACAAGCCTTTTAAAAGGCATGTGCGTATTAGGTCATGAAATCAACTTGCAGCCATCTGATTAAAATGATAATTGATGATTTGATGACAATAAATAAAGGCCCTATTCAAGGCTAAAATATCCCTAAAATTAAATGGTAATTTATTATTGTGGTGATATTACCCCAAAATTAATGGTAGTAATATAATATTACTGGCGAATATAATTAATATTTGTAATTATAGTATAAACTACTGAGAATCAGTTCCAATGATGCATTGTTTAAAAAATAATGCAAAGGTGAATTAATCAAGAGGAAATTATTTTTTTGTAAAAACCTAGCGATTCAACATCCTTTTTCGCTTGTACTATTTTCCATTTCTGGAGGTCTCAATTTCAATTATTCACCAATTGGCGAAGATTCGCCACTAAAGCTTTCCTTGTTATGCTCTCAACTCTAGTGGAATTCCAAGTTCTTTCCAACTCTTGAATTTAGTAATGTCTCTAAACTCTATAACTTGATCAAGAATGAGGACATTATTCTAGGTTAACCACCTTTAAAGTTGATTGGAGAGCTAAGGTTAGATAATTGTCCCATTTTTTCTTCAAGAAAATAAATTTTCACTCCATTATAGGCATCCAATAGATATGCTAAGATATGAGGTTTGAAGCAACTTCCAAATTTTTCCAAATTTGTGTTTAATTCATTAAGGAAGAGAATTGTAGAGATCATCTTTTTACATGAAAAAGGTATTTTTGGGAGAGAAATTTAACCCACCATATAACCTTGTTATTGATCATTCTCTAAAGTCTAGAGAAGCTTAGTAGCTAAGGCTTCTTGATGGTCTTGTAGGCTTCTCAATTTCAACTTCCTTTATTTTTGCTCCTTATTAGTTGCTCCAATTTATTGAAATGAAATTTCTTCTTTTTTATCTTTCCTTGGGTTAGAAACCTTCCAAGAAGCTACTCCATCTTAGGTATGATTCTTTATAGGGCACTGATGATGCTTGTTTGATAGACTAGGAGAGCAACGAGAATTGTGTTTATTAAGATCATCCTAACTAGAGGAGTCAACCAAATATTAGAACCAACTATTAATTTTTTCCTTTATTTTTTTGAGTATCTTATCCTAATGCTAAGAAATGGGGCTTGTGAAGGAAATAGGGAAAGTTTGCTCATTGCTGACTTTACAACTAAGAATTCTTGAAATTTTACCAACATCATGGTGATTTAGGTGTGGAAAATAGATCAAGATACTTCTCACTAGAGGATGGTCATCTTTTCTTCTCAGTATTAGTGTGGAAATGACAAAAAGATTGGCCTACTATGGTGTTTCTAGTAACTTGGTTACTTGTCTCACCAATGTCATGCAACATAACAATGCCATTGCTACAAAGAACGCCAATGTTTGGCCATGGTGTTGCATCTATGCTTCCCCTTCTTGGATCTTTTTTTAGAATTCTATTAGGGACAATAGTGGACCATTTTTTCCTCATCTCTCATCTATTTGTTGATTGGTATTTTTTAAACTAATATCCTCTTTTAAATACATTGTGCTTAAACTTTTTGATTGATAATAGTTATTATTATCTAAATTAAAATGATTTTTCAGACTTACTAAAAATTTGGACATGAGTTCATCTTATTGATTAGATTGATATAAAATCTTTTTCATAGTTTTATAAATAACTTTATTCTCATCTATGAAATGTAAAACTTTGTATTCATTTCTCCTCTTACTTTTTCGACTAGCTAGGTCTACTAATAACTATTCATTTTTCTCATTTCTTTTTTAGTTTCGTGATGATGAATCATGGAGTTCAACCTAAAACATGGAGAAAAAACTTAGAGTGAAATCTGAAAACAATTAATGCTAACTTTATATTCTCTTATAATATTTTTAATTTTACTAAAAATTTGATTGTTTGTACATATCTTAGAATTTCTCTACACCTGAGCTTTGAACTTAACATGGGTATTAATAAGTAACTAATAGAGTTAAAGCCCTTTGCCTCACCACCTAAAAATCATTTTGAATATATCTACACACTATGTGTACCAATTCTCAGGCTTTAGCCAAAGCAAGTACATGTACTGCAAATTATATCATAGAAATTGGTTCCTTTCATGATCTTTTGGTTAACGTCCATAACTAGACCACTCAGGTTAAATGAAAAGGGATTTTAATCTTTTTCAGATATAAAAGTAATAAATAGTTGTTAAATCATTTTTTGTGTTTGAGATTTCAATTAGTTATTGTGTTTGAGATTACAAATAATTCATATTCTTTTATCATAGGGGTTGATCTATTTAACTCTTTCAGCTTCCCTACTGTTTCTTAAACCACCTCCAATTTGGCTACACATCATATTCCTACCTCAAACCTACAACTTTTTAGGTGATTTTTTTTTTTTCATTTCAATATACTTGGTTTTTTGATTCAAGGAGGGCACATACTTGTTTACAAGCATTTGGTGCAGACCAATTTGATGGGAGAGACCCAACAAAGAGGAGGCATAAGATCTCATTATTCAATTGGTGGTATTTTGGATTATGCAATGGCTTATTTGTATTGGTTCTTGTGATCATGTACATTCAAGAAAACATTAACATCCAATATATCAATGGGAATGACATCCAAGATTGCTACAACAGTTCATGTCAAAACACACTAGCTAATATTGTATCAAGACATATAAATGATTATTAATGATTAGTACACACTTTTGATGTTGTATCAATGTTGTAATAAAGTACTTATAAATTTAACTACAAATCTCCTATCAAGTTTGTAAGATATTTCATATAAATTACAATCGACATAACCATTGCACCTTGTTTAGATGCAAACTCTAGTAAAATAAATGCATGATTTTTGCATTCTTTCTCCATGCAAGATGCTTGTGCAGGTGGACTATTCATCTTAGTTTGCACAGTTATTTCAAGATATTACCATTCATCAAAGATGATCGAATGACTGTGTACTTAGGCTAGAATTTCATATTAATTTATTCCACTTTAAGGGTAATTTCCACGTGATGAAGGCATATGGGATACGAATGCAAAGTCCTGCTATGGCTTCCTTACGATACTTACTGGTGTGACCTTTACAAAATATGCACGCTGCACCTCCTCTCTGCTCACATAATCGAATCGCAAAGGCACATATGCGTCAAAGAAGTTTCCAGTTTGGTTAATTTTTTGTTTTAAGCTTCCCAGCGACATGTTGGCACTGAAAACATGAAATCCAACGATCATCGTAAGAGCCGGAACGATGCTATAGTGAACTGCAGTTGACGGGGAGTTATGTTAAGGAGAAACAATGAACTAAGTTTTAATGGCTAGAAACGGTGTTACAATTAACTAGAGTTGTCTACACAGAAAGGTGAGTTAACTGGTTGAGGAATGGGAAGAACAACAGTTATGATGTGCATTCTAGGGGCTGGTTAGCTCGCTCAATCCATGCACTCATTTTGCATGAGAAATACTGTTAGTCTGATTTTAATCTAATGCTTTAACACTATATTGATTAACTCAGAAAATAAAAAATAACAATAGATCTGAGCGAACAGCAGAGTGGAAAAATTATCTTTATTGAACTGTAATAAAAGATCCTTCTACAGCATGCAAGCTGCTTGCATGCTACGAGTAGACTAAATATAGTTTTAACTGTAGTAACTCTTAAAAAAAAAACTGTAGAAAACGGTGCACTGATCATACGATATAGACATGCAATGATCATGCAGAGCAAACTAAAAGAAAAACTAATTCTATCGCTGTAAAACAGACTGCAAACAACTGCAGTTTATTATGCAAAAACTGAAAAATAAAGAAACGGGGCGGTGGAACTGGAGTTGATCATGCATCCTTCAAATTTGCTTTAGTTTTTTCTCCTTTATATCTAAGCTCTTAGCAGAGTTTTTGATAACAGTTGAAATATACAGAATTACTTTTCCAGCGTTGGTGAGCAGATCTAAGAGCATAAGTTTTTAATCTTCAATTTCGTGGGAGAGAGAAAGTGCATCTGAATAATGGAGAATTTTGCAACATCTTACCCAGTCTTTTTCTTTGATGGAAAACACTATCATGAAAAGGGTCATGTTGACGTGCATTCTACTCTTACATTCCAGCGCTTTCAGGCTCAAATGAGCATGAAAATTGGGATTCCTGCCAAGCAGTTGTCAGCAAACTTTTTCTGTACAGAGAGTTCAAATTTCGAGGAGATTCATGTCAATGAGAACACTGATTTTAGCATCATTCTCAATCGGCATAAGCCAAGCGAGGAAGAGAATTGCCGCTTTGTGGTCTGTATCAAAAATTCTAAGATGGTGGGGAGAGTTTCAAGGAAATTCACTGCATCTCCCAGCTACGCCAGTCGAATACTATGTGATAGAAAGTTAATGTTGACATTGCCGGAACATCTCTATACTCTCCAATCCAAAGATGCAGAAGTAAAATCGGATTTGGAGAGAGCAATTAGCCAGAGACTTTTCTCTTATTATTCGGAGAACATCTACCATGTCCGGAGTATTACACCCTACATTCCCGAGTATTACACCCTACATAGGTTAGATCCGGAATGGAGCTCCATTTAACAGGGCATTGACCACGGCTGGCTTAACTAACACTGTGTTAGGTGGGTCCCTCCTAACTTCACCGTTTTCCCAGTTTCCTTAACCTTACTCTTTTCTCAGTTTCCGTTCTGTAGAGTTGTTGAGCCGTAACTATGACGGTTTTGTGTATGCAGAATAGCTTGGCGCGGTTTCAGATGCACAATGTTTTTGTGAGACTTCTATTTTAATTTCATGCGGCAAGGAAAAGGGTTCCAAAGATTTCATGTAGTATTTCTTTAGCCTGCTATACGGCCACTGGAACTTTTTTGTTGCGGTTTTGCAACAACTTTTATGTTGTTTTTATGCTTTTTTTTCAATAAAAAATATATTTCTTTAGTCAATATTTATCTATGGAAACATTATGTATAATTTATGGTTTTTTAAAATTTATATATTATTAAATTAAATAATGAATGGTTATGTGGTATTTATGTTTTGTTTCTGATTTAATAAAGAAAATAACTTTTAATTAATTAAAAAATTATTTACCGAAAATTGATATTTTTATCTATATATAAATAATTTTTGCACAAAGATTTTTTTAAAAATTAGTTTAGATTAATAAAATGACATATTTATAATTTCGTATAAATTAATAATTAAAAATTGTGTTTAATTTTGTGAATTAATGTATTTTGGTATTAATGTTAAATTATGAGTAAATATAATGGATAAAGATATTTAATTTTATGATTAGAGAATGATAGTTATGTAAAATTTGATAGGTATTTGTGAGTTATTTTAGAAAGATTGTTTGTGGAAATTTGATAGGTATTTATTATGAATGGATCTCTTTGTTGTGAATTTCCAATTAAAGGACATAAATTTAAGGGTTTTCTAGTCTTTTATTAGCTTGTTAGTCTATTTTATTGGCGATTGCAAATTTTATGTTGTTGGTTAAGAGATCCCAAGATTGTTTTGTAGCTCATATGTAACAAGGTTGAATGTGCGTATGCAAGGGCATGCTGATAATGAACCCTAAATTGTGGGGAAGAGTGATAGAGTAAAACACAGTAAGATAAACTATTCACAAACATGAGATTATAAGCATAATTTTGCATCACTTTTGTAACAGAGACAAACAAATAAAATTTCTTACATAGATTTGATGAATTTGGAAGTATAGGTAGGAGAAATATGTGAAGAAGTTGAATTGTTTTAAACATTTTAGTGAATAAGATAAGAAGCTTTAGAGTCTATTGTAAAATCTTGTAGAGTCTAAAACAGAACATGGGATGTGATAAGTCATAATGGCGTGGTATATCAGATGAAAGATTGAAAGAAGCAATCCATTTAAAAAAGTTAAGATAAATTGTGATATTGCTAACCGTGTAGCTTGACTTGAAGAACTACATGGTTGAATCTTGATAGCAATAGACATGCTGTGGAAAATACCTCCTACTTATCAAATAAGATAAAAATTAATTTAAGAGTGAATTGAGCCCCAATTCATAATTATATTGAGTACATGGTTCGGAGAGGAATTTTGAAAGGGAAAATATCGATAAAGATGGCCCATAAAGAGTTCAGATAGCAATAATTATATGAAATCCCATGCTGCACTTTTGTGGGATAATTAGCAAGGTGGGACAAAAAGAGTAAGGGAAACAAGATAAAAATTCAAGAACATCAAGTAGAAGAAATAAAAGCTGAAACGAGAGAGCTTAATCATCAGAACTTCAGTTTTGGGAAACGAAGCCATTAAAGCTGATTAGAGTGAGTGTCTTTCGATCAAAATGCAAGTACAAAGAAAAGGTTTGGAAGGTGAGTTCTACAGACAATCTGGTATGTAGAGAAAGAGTACAAAAAACCCATCCTTTTTGTATTGCAAACTCAGATCCATATAGGTTTTCCTTATCAAAGATGGATTTTAGTGCACTTGGAGAAAAGTATTGCCTAGTTACTCTTAATACATTAGGAATTCTATTGGATTCTTCTCATCTTCTATCGGGAAAGTTGTTTCGATTTGAATGAGGGACAATTTATGATAGTAAACAAACACCTTTAAAGTTCATAAAGATGACCAAAGGCATGTATTGAATCCTTTGACGGAATCGGAAATTTTTTGGCATAGCTGAAAACAAATAGATCATGAAATTAATATGATGGCAGATGCCAAAAGAGAGAATACAGAGATCCTGAATGTAGATTTCCTGTTTTAAAAACAAAGTTCTTTCTTGCTTTAAAAACGAAGTTCTTTTTCAGCCACTCATGACCACAAAGCTAACATGCCTTAAGACTCCAAAACCATGTCATCTATAAACATGGCTTTTTTCAATAAAAGGTTCATTCATTCCATTGCTACAGGTTATTTTAAAAATTCCTTGACTCTAATTGAATAGACCACCTTAAAAACTATCATAAAATCTGTCATTATCAGTTATGCCAGGTGTTTGCAGAGTAACACTCCTTTCTATAAGATGTAAATAATAATATTATTTATTGTACAACATATACTGAACTAGCACCTCAATAACTAATAAATTGTACTCCCCTTTATAAAAAATTATTTCCCTACTGGATATAGGCTTATGGGTTCCAATATGATGACTTAAATAAAAATAGACATTACCTTAAATCAAAAGGAATTCATCAGAAGACTTTTGTACATCTGAATCAATAATACAAATCTTTTTGGAATCAAACAAACTATTATACTTCAACAAAGGTTACTCTTTAATGTTAATGATGTATATGCTAGATATTCGAATTACGTAAGTGCTACTCAAGAGCGTGAATATAATTAAGTAATTTGAGTTGTTTTAAATGGATTAGTCTGCCTAAATTTTCATCTCATATCTTTGACAATTATAGCAATGAAAGGGATAACTGTTTAGAAGAGTCAGCCTGGTTTACACTGCAGGAAAGTTAAACATGAAAAGAAGTGGTTGAGATGGCCTCAAGAAAATTAATTTTGACAGTAATCAAAATCAGTTCTCTGTGTGCTATCGTAGAATTAAGAAGAGGAAAGCTTTAATACCATTTTGTGCTTCTGCCTGATCACAAAGAATTATGGTTGTAAGGATTCTCCATTATGGGAACATAGACAACGTATCAGTCCCCGTATCCAAAATTTCCAGTGAATCATTTACATATAAAATAGCCATCTTCTTATTCATTTAACTCATGTACCCAAATATGATTAGCGTCCCCATCCCTGTACCAGTACCAGTACCCTGCATCTCCCAACAACTATGCAAAGAAGAGGATAATTTCAAACTTTGAAGCTTTACATTTCATGGGTCTGATTGAGATATATATCAAAGCCATAGCAAAGAGACTGATGTTGTGAACCATTCAATGACCCTCCCTAATGAATAGGGGGTTAACTGAATAGTCTGTGGTAGTTACAAAGGTATCTTACTCAAGGAGCCGTCTTTAGTGAAGAAATGAGAGGTTACGAAAGGGCATTTAAAACTCCACCACAACAGTATAACAACAGTTAATGAATTAACGAGGATGGTTACTTTATGCAAAACAATTCCATCCACTCACCAAGATAGGTGGCGAGAGCATCATTCAAATACAAATGTTTTTTCTTAGGAATGGAGGGATTTGGTAACTTTGTGCTGCAGCCTAGAGGGGACTTAAAATTCCATAATGGACATTTTATAATATTATGCTATTATAATATAATTCATATACTATGTAATTGCTCAAGATATTTATTGAGTGTTGTATGTTTTTTCTATATTATTTTTTAAGTTTGTTGTATTTGTACTTTTCGATGAACAAGTTCAAAAAATTGCAGATCAAACATAGAGATTAGTAGAAAAAAGATTGCAAATCATGGATATTATATTTGGAGATGATAAAAAATAGTAACATAATAGAAGGTTCAACAAGTAATGAGATATTTTTCTCTAGAAGCTGTAGTTACAATTGGCTTACAATAATACCTTTTAGAAAATTATATAAAAGCTAGAGAACAATTTATAGTTTGGAAACCTAAAACTGTTTGTACATTCATGACATTAACTTGCAATTTAAGCACTTGTCTTCTTTGGCCTTTCTATTGGTCCTATAAGAGATGACCCTCTAAAGCCCAAAGTAACCTCATCTTGAACATAGCAATGAAAAGGAGTGGGGTTAATGTTCCTCCTTTTAAAATCATCACAAAATTCGCACAAGATTTTCTAGTGATCTCCTTCATTGGCAACTACTGGTACCCAATTGCAAAATCTTGTGTTGTATCTAGGAAGATCATGATGTGGTATACGGACTTGATGCTTATGCTTTTGAACCTACAATATGTAACGACCTAACCCATGTTTACAATAAAAAATTCTTAATTTTAACAGCAATAAGTAAAGACAATGCCATTTCAATAAAAAAATTCCTTTCAATTTGAAAACATGATACAACATAATTCAAATTTTAACCTTTTTATTTTCAAAGAAATCAATAAAGTAATAAAGCACAAGATACATACATAGCTCATAAGCTTTTGAACAAATAGTAGTAAGAAGGTCCAAGAGTTTGTCCTTTCAAATCTTGGTACATCAACCGCTTGCTGTGGAGGAGAAACATCACTCAGGCTCTTTTTTGCCAACCACAGACTTATAATGCGGTCTCCCACACATCCATTAATAAATAGATGGCCCTCCCTTTGAATGAAGAGATTGGTAGGGTATCTGTTAATGATTACCAATTGAGCATAGTGTTGTGTCCTACACAACTCTGAACCTTGCTATTTCACAATCCCAAACTAGTATAAGGATCACAATGAACTGACACTGTAGTCTCAACTAACTCACATCTAAGTGAACAGTGAATATTTCATTGTCAAATGGAAAATTTAAGCATTTGTGGATAACTGAAGGGACAACTTTCATTGAGTGAAGCCATGGGTGGCCTAGTTGCAAACAAAATTGGTCTGACTGCGGAATGATGGAGAATGTGACCTCCAATGTTTTTGGTCCTATTTGTAATGGAAGGATGATCGATCCTAACGTAGGGCAAGCAAAACCATTATGTTTTTTGATCCATTCTTTCAGTTTATCATAATCAGCTTGATAAAGATCATGTAATACCAAAAATTCCTTGGTGATCACGTTCTCTCCATAGGTAGGATCTATTAGTATCCCATTAGTGGGCTTGTCATAGATACAACAGACTATGTAAAGAGGACTGTTTGGGAGATTTGTAAGTATGTCCTTAGAGGAGAAAGTAGTATCAAGAGATTTCTTAGGTTGGCCCTTACGAGAGATAACGTCTATCACACCTACCATTTCATCCATAAGATCAACATGGGTAATATGTGGAATGGAATTAGGATGTTCATCATCTATATCAATATTCATTACATCATTCTTTGTAGTTTCACTAGCTTTGAGAAATGAATATTATGTTTGGGCATTAGATTAGTGAAAATTTGCAATTTTTGATTTGGAGGGGCAACAAACTTATTACCATGATCATTAAAACTTGCAATGGATAGATAGCTAGAATTAATAAGGTCTTGCACAAGATGTTTAAGATGCTTAAAATGTTCCATGTCATGTCCATTTTGTCTATGATAATGGCAATTTAAGCATTGGATTTAAAGTTTAGAGGTAAAGGATTAGTAGGATTAGGTGCTTTGACAGTAGGCAAGGTAATCATTTGTTGTTGCAGAAGTTGGAACATTGTGTTATGAAGGGTATCAAGTAAAGGTGTGAATTGTCTTTTTGGATCTCCATAGCTAAAGGGAACCACAGTTTTAACAACCGCTACTTGGTTATTGATAGTTTGAGGTGGTTGTTGAGGGGGGTTAAATTGTAAGAACCTTTTTTCTCTTTCTAAATGGTTGGGAATTGTTTTGGTTGGCATGTTCAAATTTCTTAGCTTGGCTAGAAGTGGACTTTGCATCTTGACTACTAACCGAATTGTGATAATCACAAAGGGTGGTACACAAGTGCATGAAGGAGGGGAATTTCATCATGGTCGAATTGTCTTGAATCCTACTTTGCAGGTTTTCTATGAACATCTTCTAAAGGTGTGGGTTAGGGACCTTGACATTGATTTGGGAATAAAGCGATTGATAGCATGAGATAAAATCAATTATCTTTTCGTCCTCATTTTGTTTGCATCTCATCAAATCAGTCAGCCATGGTCTTTTTGGGATTCATATGCACTTGGAAATGATTTATAAATGCATCAGCAAGTTCATTGAATTAATGAATTGAATTGTTCCATAAAGATGAGAACCATTCCAAGGGAGTGTCTTTTAAGGTTCTAGGAAACAGTTTTGCTAACAGTTTATCATTAAGGACAAAGTCACTACATAAGGTGGTGTAGGCATTAACATGGTTAGAAGGATCTCCCTTCTCTTCACATTTCTCAAATCTAGGCATCTCTACTCCTTGTGGCATCGGTGTTCGTAATATTTCCAAAGAAAATGGGCTTCTTTGAACATAATATGTGGGTGGTCCATTCTGATTTTGTTTTCTGGTGGATATTTGTTTTTGCATGGATGAAACAGTTTGGAAAAGCTGTGTTATGAGAGGGTAATTGTAAGTAGTATGAGGTGGAAAGGAAAGTGGTGATGGAGTGTATGTAGTGGTAGGGTAAGTGAATTGAATTCTTATAGATGATATTGTAGAAGAGGATAGAACATGCGATGTCGCATAGGAATTAGGGATGCTAGCAGGAATAGTCGAGGAAGGAATCACATTTATAACTTTTTGGAGTGTTGTTGTGACATGAGGAGTGGTATAGGTAGGTATTGAGGCTACTATTGAGGGAGAAGGAGTTTGAGGTCCTCCTTGGCTAACCATAGTGTTTGCTCATTGAGAGACACTAGAGGTGGAAGGAACATGTTTTGTGTATATCTCAACTATTTGTTTCACAATGTCCAGGCCTTCTTCACTTTCAAGCATGCAATGGATGTTTTCTAAGGTAGGAATTGTAGTGGTTGAAATTTTTTCAAGGCTCACTTGATGTTGGAGATGTGTTAAGTCCTCATTAATGATAATCATTTTGTCTTGTAGGATATGATCAGTTTGTGTGTCAACTTGCATGTTATTGGAAGGAAAAGAGTTGCTAAAGGTAGCATCCATGCCTAGTGTACTAGTTTCCATACTAGGAGTGGAAGATTTAGATAACCCAAGATCCACAACAAGTGTATTATTGTCTGATAACATGAGTCTCAAAATTCTTCTCACTAAGGTATTAGCAATTGATAGGACACCAAACACTTATGTAAAGGTCTCTAAATGTGGGTGGATGCAAATGCAATGTAAACTAATAAGAATGTGTAAGAGAGGGGGACCAACCATGTTCAAGGCCCCATGTGATGGAAGGCCAAGAGTAGAAGGCTACCCTAACTTACCTCAACCTAATGGGGTGTTAGGAAATGTAGGATGAGAATGATGAGGAATATAGAGTCCTTCAATCACCCTACAAACCTGAAATACAGGACGGGGCTAGGCGAGTTGGTTTTTAGGTTCAACACTATGCCTCAGGAAGCTCTCTGCCTGAGGACAGAAGCATAGTCCAGGGATGACATCATGACACATTGGCGTCTCTCAAGTGCGTTGGTGTCCATATGACAAGATAGTTAAAGAGACAAGGTTGAACTTGGGAAAACAAGCTAACAACCTAGCTAGCTACTACTAAAGAGCCAAAATAACATTATTAAGTAAAAAAAATATGCTCTAATATGTTAAAGTAAAAATTCAAGAGTTAGGGTGGCAAGAATGATCTCACAAAGAAATTTGTTCGCCAGCTAGCTCCTAAAAGTACATCCACCACCTCCACCAAGAGCACTCAAGGCTAATGGAGGAGAGAATAAGAGTACTCGAGCCTCTGTTGCAATGGTGTTGTCCCACACTTGCTCTACTGAAGTGATGGAGTGAATTAGTTGCTACTATGGAGTGTAAAAGTGCTACTAGAATGCTAGAATGGAGACTAGAATGCTTGAAGATTGCTTGAAGGGATGCCAAAGAAGTTGAACTGAATGCTTGGAAGATCTAAAGAAGCTCCCAAAATGAATGTAGGAGGGAATTTCAAGGAGAGATGAAGAAAATGTCCATATTTGAGTTAGTTGGTCGAAGAGGGTGTTACAAGTTGACTACTAATGAGAAGTTTAATTCCTCTACAGGTTCAGCCATAGGAATCTACTAGGGATGTAAGCACGCTGCACAGATGTCTGCACACCACACGAGAATCCCTAACATAAATTCCCCCACCGATGCTCAAAACAGGAACCAAGTGGAATGAAGGAAACATGTTTAGGTGTAATTTAGCCTCTAAACTTGATTTTATAAAGTGGAGAAATGCAAAAGGGGTATTTGCATAAGGGGTGCAAATTCACTCCTATACATTTTTTCCCCACTTTAGCAAGCACAAATACTAATGAGTGCTTTGGTAAAGTAGATCAAAGAATGAACAAGGTTAGAAATGTATACCTGAACCATCGAGGAAGAAGACCATGATCTAACAAAATTGAGGGTATAGGGCAAGCGAAGGACATCATAGCTTCTTAGAACTATGAAGCTAAAGAAAGAAAGCTTCTTATAGGCCCGCGGACTTGCAAGGAGGAAATCCCCAAGATCTCTCACATGAAGGAATCCCCGTGAAGTGCCTTACAGGATCATAGACCTGCAAGGAAGGTGTCCCCCAAGAACTCTCACATGGAGGATACCCGAGAAGTGTCCCCCAAGATCTCTCACATGGAGGAAGCCAAGAAAGTGCCCTATAGACCTGCAGACTTGTAGGGAAGGTGTCCTTCAAGATCTCTCACATGAAGGAAACCCAAGGAAGCATCCTATAGAACCACAAACTTGTAGGGAAGGTAATTCCCAAGATTTCTCACATGGAGGAAACCCAAGAAAGTTCCCTACAGACTTGCAAACCTATAGGGGAGCCACCCCAAAGATCTCTCGCATGGAGGAAGCTCAAAGGAAGTTTCCTACAAGCTCTCAAACCTACAGGGGGGTATCCCCCAAGATCTCTCACATGGAGGAAACCTAGCAAAGCAGACCCCATAGAGTCAGGAAGTGGCCACGTAGGCAAGTAAGCGGACAGTCATGCAGACTATCGATAAGTTGGAAAACATTCAAAGGGGTCCCTCGGGAACCCGTCGTGAAGAAGGGGGTCCACTCAAGGGATGCACAATTCAAAAGCAGATGTTTTCTTTCTCAAATAGATCCATCATTAAGGGATCCTTTTGAAATATGTTCACTTCATCAAGGAATTCAAAAGGAAGAATATACCCCCATGCGAGGGGAAGGTCAAAGTTGTTCCCGCTTCAGAGGAAGGTAAATTCAAGTCCTTTCTTTATGAACCCATGATGAAGGAAACATGTTCTGTTAGGGCTCGAAGTTGAGAATGTGATTCTAAAGAAAGGTTTATGAATATTTTTGAGAAAAGATTCATTGGCAATGAATGCATTTTCTGAAAATCAAAATTTTGAATAAAGGAATTGTCACATGTGAGAGAGACAACTCAAGCAGAGAAGAGAGAAAGATAAAGAGAAATCAAATGAGAAAAAAAAAACAAAGGGCATAGGGGTAGCCTAACATTTCAGGCTCAGAACTGCTCATAAATATATATGTATAGTAATAGTAAATAAATGAACTATCATCAACTCCCTACTATATCAAACCATGTGAAAAATGTAGGAGAAGAAAAAGTAAAAATAAAAAAATTGGGTCAACATGGAAGGGAAGCCCAAATGCCCCCAATGCTTTGCATCGTCCCCAATTTACCAAAATCAAGCACAATCATGGAAGAATGATGATACAAATAGAAGAAGGTTTACAACACAAAAACCACGCCTATATCCAAGCACCAACAATGGTGACAAAGGTCATCCAGGCACACATAACACAATCATGAGGGAACACATCACAAAACACACACACACACAAAAGATCAAGAAGGGACCTCCTAACATTGATAGACCAAGAGGTTATCTGCTTCCCACTCTAGATCATCCTAGGGGGAAGGAGGACGAGCCTGTAGTGGTGGGATGTTAAGAGGAGGAGCATTCATCCCTCCCGCAGTAAGGGCTAAGGAAGAAGGCCCTATAAGGTCTTCTTCACCGGGCTCTTGTGGACCTAGGGTCAACGATTTTGCGAAGATCGCTGACAAGGCCAAAACTTCATCCGTGGAGTTAAACATGCACCCTATAGGAGCATCATGTTTAACTTCAGTGGATGGGGCAGGCTGAGCTTGAGATTCAATGCTAGGCTCACCGAATGACTCAGGAGGAGTGACGAACTTAGGGGAAGTCAGGACTGGTTCCGTCACTAGGACAAAACAAATTAGCACAGGACCACCTTGTGAAGAAGGTTGGATCCTCTTATGTCCTTCATTACTAGAAGGACCACACTCCACTTTTTTCTTTGTCAGAGGAGACGAACTCCCCACAGATGATGCTAGAGGTGCAGAGGGAGAGGAGGAAAGAACTGTACTGGCTATAACTGAGGTATTAGTCATATCTACAAGTTCTAGGAAAGGTTGGATATCTAGAATGGACATCAACAAAGGCAAATCCACCAAAGGAGAAATGAACACCTATACCCCCTTGGGGTTAGGTGCATTTGTACTTGCAATGGAAGCCAGAAGCAACATAGACCTAGATTGAAGAGAAGTAGAAGGAAGGGGAGAGGAAGACACTGGAGGAGGCTCTAAAGCAAGGGCAGTCATCTCTTCCTCCTTCCTTTATGAGGCGGCTTGCTTAGCAAGGAGAGCCTTTCGCCGTCGATGCTTGCACTCGCGTGCAAAGCGATTTCTATGACTCTTTGAGTTGGAGGCTAGAGGCTACGAAGGAATAGAAATCTCCTAATCAACCATGGGAATGTCCACTACGACTATCTCTAGTGAGGGAATGGATTACTGAATGAGAGAAGTAGGAGCAGGTCGAGGAGCAACAGGGGGAGTCAGCTCAAGAGCCTCTGCAATGGGCCTCTTCCCGTTCATTGCTTTGGGAGTAGGAGCAGTAGGAGGCCGCGAAGGTCGATACAAAGAGGACTCTACATGGGAGACCTTCTTCCCATTATACCGAACAGGTCTAGGCTCCGTTGGTAGAACATGAAGTTCAAATGCAAGATGCTTAGGCTTTCGCCAAGTAGGAACCATAGGGTTCTTCCGCAAGCGCGGAGTAGAATCTGATGGTGCCTCAGTGGAGCAAGAGGAAGCATTAGGCTGAACAATGGAAGAGAAAGAAGGAGGATCTTGGGACCACTTCTCTTCTTCCCTCGGGTACATGCCTTAGTGGTGTCGTTGTTAGCTTTTAAGCAAGCCTTATGTGAAATAGCATAAGGTGATGGAGGGTATCTCACTTTTAGCCTTAGGCACCCTTTCTTATAATTATGATATGTTTGGTGTAGAAGGTCCATCCTAGGTAGAAGAGGACCAACAGGCACATAACAAGAGTAGTCCAAGGAGTAGCTAGCATGAGCAACCGATGGTTTATAACCGGTGTCATGAATTACATGTATGGAACCCCCGTGGATAAATTTTAAACATTTATGCATGATCGAGGGTACCACATTCATAGCCACCAACCAAGGGATACCCAACCTCACTCTAAAGAGCTCAAACCTAGGAATAATGTCAAACAAGAGTTTCACAAATTTAGGTCCAACCAAGACCAACATGACAATACTACTGAAAGGGAGCACATAAAGCCCGTCATGTGTGAAAATGGTACTCACAAGTGTATCATACCCATCTTTATGTAAAAAGTTAATCAACATGATCTCCTCAGTTATTATGTTTACTTGTGATGTCAAATCAATGAGAACACTCGCCACGATGTTCCCATTGATCTACGCGAGGATATAGAGAGGAGATGGTTCCTTGGTTAAACCCATTGGTAGGTCCTATGAAGTGAAGGTTATACCAGTACCAATGTCCACAAGTTGCATAGAGGGGATAGGTTGATGTATGAAGGAGGCCATTATACACACTAGATGATACTTTCATAGAGTCCCTAAAGGTTAAAGGATAAGATGATGACCCAATTAAGGTTTCGTTATGCAACACCTTCAGAACCTTCCAACCACACCAACTAGGGGTCGCAGGTTGGGTTGTAAGGTGACAACCTCACAACACTCACACCTACAACACTCCTAGAGTACGAGGAAGGGAACTATTAGTATCACAAAATGAAACCAAAATGGTTCACGTAGGTTTCACCAAAAATGTAAGAGAGGGGGACTATTAGAAACCAAGATCAGACATTGAAACTAGAAAAATCCTTCCACAAGAGAAAAATAGAAAAAGGAGAGCAATTTGCATGAAAATGTGCAAATGAATATTATTTAGGAATTGAGAAATTACAAGAGATGAATTTCTTGATAAAACCAATGTATGCATAACCCTAAAATGAAACCCTAGTGTGCACACTTAATAGTTAATAAACAATTAATTATTAATGTGCCTAAGTTTAGCTTAAGTAACTAAAGTGATAAGTGACTTAATTAATTAACCAATATGATTAAATTAATTAAGTGAAATAACTTATTACTCTAATAGGAACCAACCATGTTCAAGGACCCAGGTCATAAAGGGCCAAGAGTAGAAGGCTGCCCTAACTTACCTCAGATTAATAGGGTGTTAAGAATGTGGGATGACAATGATGAGGACTATAGAGTCCTTCAACACCCTACAAACCCAAAATATAGGATGGGGCTAGGCAACTTGGTTTTTGGGTTCAACACTATTCCTAAGGAAGCTCATTGCCCGAGGATGAAAGCGCAGTCCTCTCAAGTGCACTAGCATCTGTACAACCAGACAACTAAAGAGACAAGGTTGAACTTGGGGAAACAAGCTAATGGCCCAGCTAGCTACTACTAAAGGGCCAAAATAATGTTATTAAGTAAACAAAATATGTTCTAATATGATAAACTATCTCCCAAAAGCACGTCCACCACCTCCACCAAGAGCACTCAAGGCTAATGGAGGAGAGAATGAGAGTACTCAAGCCTTTTCTACAATGGTGTTGTCCCACACTTTCTCTAATGAAGTGATGGAGTGAAATAGTTGCTGCTATGGAGTGTAAAAATGCTACTAGAATGCTATAATGGAGACTAGAATGCTTGGAGATTGCTTGAAGGGATGCCAAAGAAGTTGAACTGAATGCTTGGAAGATTTGAAGAAGCTCCCAAAATGTATGTAGAAGGAGGAAACTTGAAGGAGAGATGAAGAAAATGGCCATATTTAGGTCGGTCGACTGAAGAGGGCATTACAGGTCGACTGTCAATGAGAAGTGTAATGCCTCTATAGGTTCAGTTGTAAGAATCTGCCAAGGATGTAAGCACATCACATGGACATCTGCGCATCAAGCAGGTGTCCCCAATAGAAATTTTCCCATTGACACTCAAAATAGGTGCCAAGTGGAACAGTGGTAGTGGGCTTAGGTGTAATTTAGCCTTTGAACCTAGTTTTCTAAAGTGGAGAAAGGAAAAAGGGGAATTTGCATAAGGGATGCAAATTCACTCCTATATAGAATGAAATGCTTAAT
Organism: Sequoia sempervirens; assembly: GCA_007258455.2. Taxonomy (NCBI): domain Eukaryota; kingdom Viridiplantae; phylum Streptophyta; class Pinopsida; order Cupressales; family Cupressaceae; genus Sequoia; species Sequoia sempervirens. The sequence goes on from VDFB02281492.1 coordinate 257,515,612, forward strand.
ACTAAAATTCTGGAAAGTAAAAAAGAAATGTAGATACAACAGACAAAAACTCAGAAATTGTAGATTAAATGCCAAAAAATGCATTGAAAAATATGCAACTGGACTAAGTCACCCAAGGTGGCAAATGAGTCCAAGTAGTGATTTTTTCGAGAATTCTCAAAATGTTTTAATTGGATTTTATGATTTTTAGGTTTCTAGATGTAGGTATAATATGAACATGTATAATTTTTTGAATTTTTAATGGAATGCAATGCAAAAATGCAAGCTATATGAGATTTTCACTAATGCAAACTTTAAAACCCTATGATGCAAATTAAACAATGCAACATGCAATGCAATGTTAATGTAAGTTATTCCTAAGATGTAAATGTACTCTAAATTAGAAATAGGATGTTCTAAATGCAGGTTCACCAAAATGAACCTTAAATTTTTGGGGATAGGCACTCTCTTACACTTCTAAGGTTTTGCACCTAAAAGGAGAAAGGTATCCCAAAAATCTATGGGGTTCACTCAATACTAATGCTTATATAATTGAAATGTGTCTAAATAGAATGCCCTAAATGCAAAGAACTAATAAAAGAGATGATTATTAATGCAAAACTAAGGAAATGCAAGATGTTTGAAAACACAATGTGATATGCAAAATGAACTAAATATGCAAACAAACTATAATAGAAATGAATGAGCCTAGAGAGATGCACCTAGAAACCAGAATTTGATGCAAAGAGGCTCTGGAATCCTATAGAAATTACTATTGAAGCTAATTGGGACACTTACACCAAGCTGGGTGACTTAGTCCTATTTCGGGGAAATTCTGCTAAAACAGGTTTTAGCCAAAAGGGTATCCAAAACTACATAAAACACTTTCTGGGCCTGGTAGTGGGACTAATTCACCACTAATGGTGACTTAGTCCACTTCTAAATCTCAGAAAATTTGGGATAGGAATCTGTAGTCTTCAATCTGCACTTCTATTTCTGACAGGTTTCCATATTTAAATTTGTAGAATCTAGTTTGTAGGTGATCTCCAAGCTTCTTTTAGGGTTTTGTTGACTTTGAAATAATTTTATGAATTGTGGACACCTTTTAACACCTTGCTCTTTGAAAAATTTGAATATAAGACCTACAAAACACACATGAGAAGAGGGGGAAAAGTGTTAAGGGTTAGTGAATAGGGGTTTGCCTTTGTCAAACCCCAGTTTGGTAAGAAAACCCTTGAAAATGAAATTAAATGAAAATAAAATGATGAATGAACAACATGCAATGTTACAACTCACCAAACCCTTGAAGCAGAAATCTTAAGATATGCAAATAGAAGCTCCAATGGATGTATGCTTTAGAATGCCTAGAATGAATGCTTGATGATTAAATTAATGAATTAATGAGTGAATCAATGAATGAATGGGGGTGAAAATGAGAGGAAAACCCTATATTTATACATGATTATACAAAATTTCTTGAAAATACCACATCACAGGCTAACCTCAAGGCCTAGAAAATAATATTCCAATAGAATTTTGAAATAATTTTTATTTTTGTGCTAAGTGGGACTAAGTCACCCTAGTGGCGACTTGGTCCTGGACTAGTGCATTTTTAATGGGTGTCAATAATTAAAGTGTATTAAATGATGCTTAATGAGATTATTCTCCAAAACACACTTAAGTAGGGCATGCAAGTGAATAAAGGGGCCATTTAGATGTAAGAAAGGGTTGAATTATTAATGACAAGCCTAGAAAAGCATGAAAATTTCTTACAACACTTTACAACACTTTGAATTAAGGCTTGGTAAGTGATAAAAGGAGGCTATTTAAGTGAATTGTAAGAAAAAGGTCCTAGAAAAGTGTGAAAGTGGGTTACAACACTTCTCAACACTTTTACAAGACATCATGATGTTCTTATTGATTCACAAGGGTCCAAGAACTAATGTGAATGTGTTGATCATAGTACAACATTAAATCTAGGTAAAACGAGGTGAACATCCATAGGAAAGACCCAAATGAGTGTGAAAATGTCTAGGGATACATTTTTTTGCAAGCTACAAATGTCTTGTAAATCTGCAACTCAACATGAAATGGGCATAAAGGATGTAGATCTTGATCTTAACAATAGGTGTAGAACAATGGTTGATCTTGGATATTCATTGCTACATTACAACACTAGCTCAATAACATGCTTGATGCTTGATATCCTTGACATGATGATGAATCTTAAATTGCTGCAACAATTGATGAAGAATTTTTCCCTTGAATTCCTTGGAATTCTCTTGTGAACTCAAACTTGCTATAGTAATTCTCTCACAAAAGTATTAAGTGAAAATGAGTGAAAGAACCTTGTATTTATACTTAATTATGCGAGATTTCTAGAAATTACAACACTACAAACTGACATCAGATCTAGGAGGATAAAATCCTGCCACGAATTTGAATTAATTTTAATTTTGGGCCATATGGGAATCATTCTCCCAAGGTGGAAAATGAGTCCCATTAAGCATAATTTATGGGGCCAAATTCAAAAATGCTTAAAAAGGTATGAAACCAAGATTGGGAACCAAAAAAACTAGGTGGGAATCATTTTCCCAAGGTGGTGAATGAGTCCCAGACCACCAAATATGGGCCACACAACCTGAAAACACCTAAATTATGATTGGAAGTTGATTTTTGTTGGGATTATCCTAAAAAAGATGCATTAAATGAGGCTTCTAGATGCAAAATAAGGCCAATTAAGCATAAGAAATCCCAATTATTAATGATAACCTTAGTAAAGTGTCAGAGTGTAATACAACACTTCAAATAAGGCATGATTAAGGTTTATTAGGTTTAGTTAATTAATAAAACATTAGAAAAGTGTGAAAGTGTGTTACAACACTTCACAATACCTTAACAAGGTACAATTTAAGTTCATTAGTTCACAAGGGCCCGAGATCTAAGGTGAGCATGTTAAACACATTACAACACTGAATCAAGGCATCCTTAAGCCAAATTTCACAAGGAGGCCCCAAACAAGTGTGAAAATGTCACCGAAGACATTTTTTGACACTACATTTAGCCCCATTTTAGTGAGAGGATGAACTTGCTTCTAACTCACACTAAAGTATACATTCAAGATGGGTCCAATTGTACTAATGTGGATGAAAAAGGATGAAAAAAATCAAAGGAGGTGGCCAAGCCCCTAGAATCTAAGATCCTTCATCAAACCAACATGGGATCTTCATCTTAGGGGGCTTGATCATCCCTCTTGATTGTTGTTATTCCATCTTGCTAAAGTAAGTGCATTTGAACCCTCGCCTGGATGTTCATGGCTACTTTAGTGTGAGTTTGAAGCAAGTTCATCCTCTCACTAAAGTGGGGGCTAAATGTGTCATATAAAAATGGCCCCTTGTCATTTTTATGGCCTTTTCGGTCTTGTTTCATGGTGTTGGAACTATTTTTCTTTTATTTTATGTTGCAACATGTCTTGAACATGCTTATTTAGGTACTTAAATTCAAAGAATGATTTCTTGTGAAGGTGTTGTAAAGTGTTGTAAGACATTTCTACACTCTTCTAGACTCTATTAATTTTACAATTCACATAAAAATTCACATTTTAATTCATCAAGAAGTCCTATTTTGAAGTGTTGTAAAGTCTTGTAATAAGCTTTCACACTTTTCTAGGCACATCTTCACTATTTATTCTTTTCTCATGCTTTATTTGGTCCCTTTATGCTCTCATATGCTTAATTAAGTGTATTTTTGAGCATTATCCCAACAAACAACATTAAATACAACATATTTCCCGAAACACATTTTTAGGTCCTAGGTGGGATCCATTTGCCATGGGTGGTGAATGAGTCCCCCTTGGCCCCAAATTCAAAATATTTTAAATTTCCTTTCAAGATTTTATTCAAAAAACACTTGATGTGTGCCTATGATAAGCTATGAACAGTTAAATAAGGCACAAGTGTGTATAAATAAGTGATTTTCACCTCATTTCAACCCCCATTCATGAAGTTCACTTATTCACCTATTCATTCAAGCATTCAAGCATTTTACAACATCTTTTCAAGCACTATTCAAGCACTTTGAAGCAACCATTGACATTACTTCAAATTTGTAGATCAGCAAGGGTTTGGTAAGTTAATAAAAATTGCATGTTGTTAGTTTATCATTCCTTTGCATTTCATTATTTTATTAAAGGTTTGATTACCAAAAGTGGGGTTTGACCAAGGTAAGTTCCCCTATTCACTAACCTTAAACCATTTTCCCCCTATTGCATGTTTGTTTGTAGACCTAGGTATGCAGATTTGAAAAGATTTTTGGTGTTGAAGATTGGTTTACAATTCAACTAAATACTTCATGTCAATTTAAGTTTATTTCAAGCTTGGAGAAGGTTTTCTATCCGCTTTCTGTAGAATTGACTTCGGTAACCTGACAAGTAGTGATTTCTAGATCTGGTGTTGCAGAGTTGTCTCCTGATTTTTTAGAAATTTGGGAGAGGACTGATTCACCACCTATGGTGAATGAGTCCCACTTTAGGACTGAAAATTTGATTTTTTTTTAGATTTTGGATCCCAACAGACAGAAAATTGCTTTCGATAGTTTTTCACCAGGAGGAGGACTAATTCGCCACCTTGGGTGAATGAGTCCCACTGTGGAAAATAAGTGATTTGAACTAGCATCCACTACATTCCAGATTCATCAAATTTTTCCCAGGTGCACTCTGATTTAACTCATTCCTTTATGATCTGCATATTTTCTTCATTTAGTTCTTTATTACATAGCACAATGTGTTTTCAAACATAGCTTTAGTTTCACTTTTGAATTTGTTTTCATTCATTTAAATCAGTCAATTGCATTTAAATAGTTAACTCCATTTAGGTTAGACAACATCAAAAATAACATTATTTGAATGAACCATTAGCATTTTTGCTCCTATCTCTCTCCTTTTAGGTGAAAATCCCTATAAGAGCAAGAGTTGTCCATAGGAGCCAAAAATCAACGATTCATTCTGGTGAACCCAAATTTTGAGCACTTTGCATTTTTGATTTCATTTACATATTCCATCCTAGTTTACTTTTGCATTAAGATTCAATTAGTACATTGTTTTGTTTTTGCATTCTAGGACTTTTTAGCTTGTATTAGTGAAAAATTTATTTAGATTTCATTTTTGCATTGCATCTCATTGAAAAAACTAAAAATCCTCATTCTGTATCTTTCATTGCATTCTATAGAACATTAAAATCATCTTAAAATTTTTGAAAAACAAATAAAAACATCATACTGGGACTCATTCGCCACCCAGGGAAAATTAGTCCCTCTGCACTTTTTAAATAACATTTCTGCAATCTTTTTGGCATTTTTCTACATTATAGTTTTCTGTTCTTTCATTTTGTTTTCATTTACAGATTTTTTTTTTTCATCATTTATTGCATTTTAGTTTATTTGCATCATGGGATTTTCTTTCAATAAGTTTTGGAATTCATTAAAATCATTGGTAGACATGTCCAATTGTGCCTTTGGTTGTGACCCTAATGACCTTGAACAACCTCATGCTCCTTTAACTCCTCATGATTGTCCTCCACATGAATTATACATCATTGGAGAAGATGATTCTAGCATGAACAAGTTCTATAATGATTTCCTTGATAACCTAGAAGAAAATGCGACCTTTTTGTCCCTCCATGAGGTCACAAGACCTTCCCACTGTTGCATCTACTAATCACTTTTCATACTTACATCCTAAAGTCACTATAGGACCTAAGGTTCCTCCCTCAAGTGGACTTAGTTCCTCTCACCAATCACATTCACAACCCTTTTACGATCACAAAGTCACAAACACTTCTATCAACCTTGAAGAGACATATGGTAAAGGATTCACTATCTTAAGTAAACAAGGTTGTGACACAAAACATGAAATTCATATCCATCAACTTCTTGAACAACAATCAACTGAAGAACACACAACATGACTAGGATATCAAGATCCTTCTCATCTTGATAGACATCCTCTTCAACCTAGGAGACTTCAGGATGCTGGCACAGTTATCTTGAATGCTCCTGCTAACTTAAACATTCTCCTTCCATGTGAACAACCATTATCTCCTTCTAATGACAAGGATTTTAGAATCCCTATGGGTCCTCTTCCTCCTATTCATGAACAAGGTGAATCTTCCAAGCGAAAATGACCTTACAAACTCAAAAAGATCAAGTTTTCCACACATCCTCCACCTAAATGTGAAAGGAGACTTCAACTGCTCTTAAATAAAGGTCTTATACTTTTACCACCATTGAATAGTTTGGTTATTCATCTGAAAGACTCTAACATCCCATTTTGCAAATATCATCATATTCTTGGACATTGAACAAAAGAATGTTGGATATTGAAGGAAATATTGGGTAAGTATCACTTCACTGATATCGATTGTTTCCCCGTCATACCTTAAAGCAACCAAATCCCATCATCATGCCATAGTTTTAGAATTCCCTATTCTCACTATTGCATGATCCTTTCCCATCACCCACCTCAGCTCATTCTTGCCTTTAAACTTTGTGGAGGGAAAGATGTTGTTAGCCTTGTCCTTGTAATGCACTTGCCTTTGTCTCTTAACTATGTTATTCCTTTTATGCTTATCTTTTTAAGATTGAGAAACCAATAACTTAGTTAATGGTTGACTTACATTTGCATTACTTGTTCCTTTTCATTTTCATGTGTGTATCGTGTTCCCCCATATTGTGCGTTTGATGTTACCTTTCTTCATACACTTCTTCTATTTGTATCTCTCTTCTTCTATATGTCATACATTGTCTTTTTCACTTTTGTTTTGTTTTTTCCTTTTGGGGATGACACAAAGCGTAGAGATGACATATGTCTCTTCCATGTTGACGCACAAGGTTTTTGTCTTTTTTTCTTTTTGTTTTGTGTTCTCCTTTTGGGGATGATGCAAGGCATTAAGACCGAAATGTCTCCTTCATGTTGACCCAAAAGATTTTTCATTTTCTTTCGCCCTTTCATTTTCATTTTGCTTGTGTTTTCCTTTTGGGGATGATGCAAGGCATTGAGACTGAAATGTCTCCTTCATGTTGACAAAAAATGGACTCTGTTTTCCTTTATTTTTGCTCTCTTTGTGTCATTCTTCTAGTTCCATGTGCTTTGGAGAATGATGATAGTTCCAAGCTCTTTCATAAACACATTGTAGCAACGAACATACTAACCCAAAATCCATAGATCCCTTATGTGTTTGGTGTGCTCTTTTCTAGGGGGCAACTCCCTTTCTTTATTTTTCATTTTTCCTTGACATGACACAACCTCACTTTGAAACATATGACTTGACATATTAGGGCTTTCTAGGTTGGCTCTCATGTCTTGTTTTCTTTTTTCTTTTTCTTTCCTTCTCTACTTTAAAGAAATTGCTTACAGAATAATGTGTAGCAATTCCTTTAAAGTGGGGGGCATACATTACCATAATTCATTTGCATTCTTAGTTCCTAGTGTAGCCTTGTCATTTATATAAGGTGTTTGTCACTTTATGGATGACATTGGGTGTGATTTTCCTCATAAGTGTGATATTTCTAAGTATATTACATTCCTCTTGGTGGCTTGATGTGACGTACTGCATCCCCTAAGTTGTGAATATACTATTCTTTGATTGGTGCTCTCTTGGAGACATTAGATACAATGCTCCCTAAGTGACTAACCTTGCATGAACAGACTCCTTTGAACATCCTTTACATTTTACACTTTTTCCATTTTACACTTTTACCTTTTTGCCACCTTGCATAACACAACTTGCATGACTATGGTACCTTTGTTCTTTTTGTTCATAGAATTTTTCTTTGTGGTGCCTTGTTAAAGTTATCAATGGGTATAAATTTGATATGGTTGAGTGGGAAGCCCACCTAGCAACATGAATTTTCCCCATAGCCACTTTTGTGTTTATGACTGCATACCAATTAACATATGTATCTTACCTTTTGGGCTTTCTCACCCCACTGACAACTAGTTCTATGGCCCCAAAGTGAGTACAATTGGGCTTTCTCACCTCGTGGAAAACTAGTTACGTGGCCCCAAAGTGAGTACATATTCTCTTTTTCAAACAATCATCCTAGATCTAATCCACAACTAGTTGGATTGACAATCGAAGCTTCATCCAATTCATCTCAACACTTGCATGTTCCTTTGTTCTTATGTCAAGTTTTTCATGGGATCTTCATCCTCAAGGGCTTGATCACCTGTCTTGATTTTTTTAATTCCATCTTGCTAATGTAAGTGCATTTGAACCCTCCCCTTGATGTTCATGGCTACTTTAGTGTAAGTTTGAAGCAAGTTCATCCTCTCACTAAAGTGGGGCCTAAATTGTCGTAGAAAAATGGCCCCTTGTCATTTTCATGGCCTTTTAGGTCTTGTTTCATGGTGTTGGAACTATTTTGCTCAGATTTTATGTTGCAACATGGCTTGAACATGCTTATTTAGGTACTAAAATTCAAAAAATGATGTCTTGTAAAGGTGTTGTAAGATATTTCTACACTCTTCTAGACTCTATTAATTACAATTCACTTAAAAAATCACCTTTTTATTCATCAACAAGTCCTATTTTGAAGTGTTGTAAAGTCTTGTAACAAGCTTTCATGCTTTTCTAGCCACATCTTCACTATTTATCCTTTTCTCATGCTTTATTTGGCCCCTTTATGCTCTCATATGCTTAATTAAATGTATTTTTGAGTATTATCCTGACAAACAACATTAAATACAACATATTTCCTGACACACATTTTTAGGTCCTAGGTGGGACCCATTCGCCATGGGTGGTGATTGAGTCCCCCTTGGCCGCAAATTCAAAATATTTTAAATTTCCTTTCAGAATTTTATTCAAAAACACTTGATGGGTAAGTGCACCAAGATGGTCGCACTTTTGTGGCCAAAAAAGAAAAAAAAGCCCAAAACGTGTTCGCGTTATAACGCGAACGTGTTTTGGGCTTTTAAAAGCAAAAAAAAAGAAAACTCAAAATCATTTCTCATTTCCTTTTTGCTGTGTTTTAGCTCCGCCCGCGGCCAAAAACCCTGTCATACGCGCTCGCATTTTTGGAGAGGTCAAAATTCATCAAGAGCAATTGGATTTCTTCACAAATATGGTGCCACGACGACGAAAAGATGCAAGAGGTAAGTATTGTTTGGTATTTGTTAGTTTTAAATTGATTTTGTTTGTTTTAGTTTAGAAATGAATGTTTTTTTTTTAATTTGTAGGAAATCCCCTCCAACAAAGGAGGAGGAAAATCCTCAACAAATCAGCCTCAACCTGAAATCCAGCCTCCCCCACCATTCTCTCAATACCCTCACGGCACTCAACAAAATTTGAGGTGGGGGTGAAAACAATAGAAAGAAGTTGAGGATCTTATTAGTAGGTTGAGTGATCAAAATTCTTCAACCACAGAAAGAATACATCTAGCAGATTCATTGAAGGATTTGTTAAAAAATGTAGATGCAATTACCCAACAAATATCTAGATGGAAAAATAGGAGGCAAACATCGAGGGCATATTATGCAGAAAAATTATCATATAAACAAGTAAAAGATTTAAAGATTACTAAAGGCGATTTGTGCTCTCTATTCACTGACCCTAGAACAAATCAAAATCTCACCCTCAATGCAAAGAGGTTTCCTATCCATTGGTGCCACCACCTAGAGATTAGGAACCGTTTTTATGACAGATGGTATATGGTCTTTGATTACCCACCGTGCAATAACTATGAAGTCCCCCAATATTTTCTTAGGAAATTATACTGTGAGTTTGTATTGAACCAAATCCTGAATTATTTTGATATGAGGGAGTTTCAGGGGAGAGGTGGGGGGTCGGCACAGGATAGGCCTGGTGCACAGTCGGATCCTACACGACAGGGGAGACGACCTCTCGCTAGGCCGCCTCGTGAGCAGATTGCGATGCTGGTAGTTGCAAAGGAGAGTGCTGATGTAGAGACTTTGCATGCGATCACATCCTTGACTCAGAGTGTCATCCACCACACTAGCCCCATTGTACAATGCAATCTAGGGGAGTCTTCAGGTGGTGGCCTTCGAGGCCATGTGTGTCGATCTTGTAGAGCCACTTTTTTGTATGACCCTACCGGCCCTCAGGAGGGTGCTACGCAGGATCCATATGCTTCTACGTAGCCTGATCCGTATGCATCTATGGGGATGGAGAGGGCGGCTGACATTCTGCATGATGCATATGGTATTGACAGTCAGGTAAAATTGAACATGTTCATTGAATTTAGTTTATTAAATTTTAATTGTCAAATGCAAGATTAACTAATTTAGTTTTATTATTTTAATAAAATTGTAGAGATCCGCGATGTTGACCACAGATTTTCCAGATCAATCTACTTATTTTCGCGGTACACCTATCGATTAGGGTATGTAAGTTAGTAAAATTATAAATTTATTACATGCGTTAATAGCATTGTTTATAAATGGTATTTTAATATGTGATTTTGGATGTTGAGCGAGTGTTGTTGGAGGTTTCAAGGAAACACCTCGAGGTGCAAATGTAGATTTGATCAAACTTTCAGCGAGGTAATATAGAATAAAGAAGAACTTAAAGTTAATGAATTCTATATTTAATCTAGATTTATTAATATATATAGTCCTTAAAGGTATATGGGTTCACTAGGTTATTATTTGAAATCTTTTAAGAATGGTCCTACCATGATTGTTTGTCTTAGAATTCCTACACTAGCAGAAGCTATATATAATAAAAATTTAACATGGAATGACAAGGTAGAGCTACATTCTACTCCATCTGTAAATTTTTTGTGTGATGTCAATAACCAAGAATAAGGCGATGGATGTCACATGATGTCAATGTAACCAAAAATAAAATTTCTATCCTCGACCCTATCCTATCGGTAAGACTCCTTCAATATCTAGAAGTAGATGCTTGAGATGCTTAAGACTAGGTCAAAATACCCTATATTCTCTTCATTTGTTGCATAGCTCATCAAGTTTCCCTATATGTTCTCTAACTAATCATGATTGCATGGAAAGAAGTTATAATTACTCATTAAACTCTCAACTATTGGAGCCTCCTCAAACTTTCCCATAGGATGTGTAAAATGCTTAGAAATGATTAAATTACCTAATAGGGTGTGGGTGATCTTTTAGGAAAACATTTGACACTAATTTGATCCGTTGAATTCTTCTTCATTCTTATATATTCCTCAAATATACCTTGCAATACCCCTATCATACCTAAATCTACTACATTCATGTCCTTGTTAGCTAGCATGTAGGTGATATAGTATGGTCCATGAATTTTTATGTCTTCTTTTTTCATTTTTCTATACAGTCCTCTTTTATCTCACTACTATGTCCTCACATAAAAAGAAAAGAAAAACATTACTTCTTTTTCTCATCTAAGGCCCCTAAGGTTTTAAACCCCTTAGATGCAAGGATTCAAAGCACATCAACCATGTGGTACAAATGACTAAATCCCAAAGATGATTTGTAGCAATGAAAGAGTTTGGAAAGGTAGAGAGAGCTACACTGGTGACTCAAGAGAAACTTTAGCTTTCAAAAACAAAGCCAATTAGGCTAACAGACATGTGGATCAGGACAACATTTGGTGGAAGAGGAAGAAAGATGACTAGAACTTTGGAGGCCCACCATACTGGATTTTGATATTCAACCATGAGAGCAAAAGAGAGAGCTGATATCATGTATCAAAACATTAAGCATGCATTCTTCCAGCCAATGGATAAGGAGATGATTAATTTTCTTCATTTTCATTTGCATAACCGTATCACGGCGTGGGAACCATGAAGACCAAGGATATCCAGTTTTATGTGGAGGTAATGGACGTGGTCCAAACTTTAGGAGGGGCAAGAAGGTCAATGTATGATCTTCATGAATGATAGAAGAGGGGTTGGTTAGACAAACCAGGGGCACCTAGTCATGAGTAGGGAACTATAGGTTAGATTGGTGAAGCAAAGCACCAAGGAGGTCTTACAAGGAAAGGCCTAGAGCAGGTACATACAAGGAAAGGCTCCTACCTGCCTGCTCCTCTTCCTCTATTTGAACCTCCTTGAGGTCCTCTACCCCGGTTATATCCACATCTTGTAGATGTTTCACCTCCATGCTATATGAGTTTTGACTCTCCTTGGTTTCTTTGGTCATTGCCTCTACCTTGGTAGCCACCATGCTATCCTCTTTGATCTCTTCCTTTTCCTTTGCCCTTAGAAGTATGATCTTGCTTCCTCTTACTCCTCTCTTCAATCTTTAATGCCAATTGATAACATTGGTGCACTGTTTTGGGGCTTAAGAGAACCATCTCCTCTTGAATGTTCCACTTCAAACCATTGAGATACCTTGCCACCTTGATACTTCCATCCTCTGTGACATTAGACCTCATGCAAATTCTTTGAAACTCCTCAGTATAAGAACTCATCTCCTGATCTCTTTGCCTCAAACTCTGTCTCCTCTTATGCAACTGAATTTCATAGTCTTCAGGTAGGTATGCTTCTTTCACCTTGGCAACCATTCCCTTCCAAGTAGAGATAGGTTGCTTTCCTTCCTTCTCCCTCTGTATCTAAATGAATTTCCACCAAGTTAAGGTAGAACCTCTTAGTCTTGATTTAGCCACCTTTACCTTTTGTGCTTCAATGACTCCATCACACTCAAAATGGTTTTCCATTCCCTCTATCCAATCCATAACTAAATCAACCTCCATCTTTCCACTAAACAATGGTACTCCTTCAAGTGTTTTCCACTCAAAGCCTTCAATGCTTTCAAGAAGGGATCCTCCTTCAATATAGGGTCAGGTTCAGGGATTCTATCCTCCTTTTCAACCTCTTCTTCTTTTGCTATTCTTCCATCAAGCCGCATAACATTCAATGCTTGCTCAAGTTGGTCTAACTTTTCTCTCAATACCCTATTGTCTTCGTCTATTTCTTCAACCCTCTTGGCCAACTCAGCATTTGTCACCATGATGCTAGAACCACTAGACTCTTTCTATGACATACAAGATCAATCCCAAATCTTTTGCTTGCTCTGATAGCAATCTGATAGGGAGAGGGGTTGGAGGAATCAATCACTGATTCCTACTCTAGGCCTTTCCTTGTAAGACCTCCTTGGTGCTTTGCTTCACCAATCTAACCTATAGGTCCCTACTCATGACTACGTGCCCCTGGTTTTTTTGACCAACCCCTCTTCTATCACAAACTCAAACCACCAAGTCCACCTTGGTTCATTGCCACAACTCTTCCTTAGCCTTTACACTATACTAAAGACCAATCTTCCTCAACACTCCATCAACTCTTGCAGGGGTACTAATAAGTCTTAAAAGGCTTCAAACTGTCCTCCAAAGGTGTTTGAACAACCTCCAAGACTTTAACTTCCCATCGCTCTCACCAATCCTTTAGCTAGGCTTTGAAAGGCTAGTAGCCCTTGAGCCCCTATTAGGTCTCCTTCACCTACAAAACAGGTTAGAACTCACAAATCTGAAAAGGACTTCCCACTCTTTTTCCAAGGTTCTTGGTTCACATGGACAACACTCAAAGATTCTTGAGGTCCCAGCCTTCCACTGTCCGTACAAAGCTCAAACATGAAATGGAGCAAAAACTAGGGTTTTAAGCCTTCACTTGATAGTTAGCAAACTTCCACTTTGTTTACACACCAAATGGAGAGATAGAGCCTCCTCCTTCATGTAGTAACAAGGTCACACATGATGTTCACTATCCATTTCCTTTAGATGCAAGGATTCAAAGCACATCAACCATGTGGCTTAATTTATATCATAAGTTGTACCATGATGTTCACTATGCATTCCTCTACTCTTTCGATTGTCAAATGTGCCACTGACTTGTCATTGATCACCATCATATTCTCCTTTTCATGATTATTTTCTCTATCATCTTTGGTATAAACACTTGACTATTATATTTAACTCAAGTGAGGAAACTTAAAAGTCATAATGATAGGCCAAAGATAGAATATTCGGTCTTTTCATGGTAAAAGGAGACCTCAATTTAATCACTGTCATCCTCAAAAGGTTAATTCCATTGTCAAACATTTATTGCATATCTTAAACTATGACAAGCGTTTAATAGGGGTTTTGAAGAATATGCCCTTGACAAGTTAGCTCCATCATTTTTTATTGTTGTTGTATCTTTATTTAGCTCTTACTCCATTCCTT